>JAOXYL010000051.1:14272194-14328753 GCA_028564955.1 Terapon puta
CTTACACTCGCAGCTCCACAGCAGTTATAGAGTGGATGTTCTTCCATCACACTGACTTGCTGAGCACACAAACCAGACAACAAGGAAGCTTAATTTTCTTTGCTCTGCTGTGTGTTTTCCTCAGTTGCTCTGCATACAATGTTGAAATATATAAATGTTATTTTGGCCAAGTTTCTCCCAAATCACTCAGCTATAGTGGTCTTTCTCTACTTTTCTTTTTCAACAAAAGCACTTAATCCAAAAGGAGCTATTGCAGAGGCGGTCCTCTGTTTCTTGTGATTTGTTAAAACTTGCAAACAGTGCAACATTCAGTGAAGATGAGTCACCTGTAACATGTGAAATAAAGAGTGAATTGTATTTTAACGACTTCTGCACATTTCAAACAATTTATCAGTTTGACTAAATCATGCCCCCAACACACATTTTGGCATTTTCTTTTTGCTCTTCTGCTGTATTCTCTTATATTTTTTTCACAGTGCGCAGTGACCAGTGGGCACTATGACAGCACTGACTGATGCAGGTCCAACCAACACACGACAGGCAGACACATGCCCACTCTGGGCCTCTCACCCTTCAGGCCTTCATCTTGCCCACCTCTTTTCATTTCCAGCAGCCAGGCAGGTGGATAAAATGAATGACCACAATTGAGGTGTTATTTCTTTTCTTTTCTTTTTTTTTTTTTGATGTTAGGGCTGGCAGTTGGTTAAAAACACACTCCCTGCATCGGCCCCGAAGTCCAGGAAAATGTGTCTTCGGCATCCACATCTTTCTCAGTTCATACACAAAGGAACACAGAGTTAAGCTCCGAGTCAAACAAGGAAGTCGTGCCACGCTTCTTCATGCCACTGTGTATCAACAAACAATAAATTTGTGTTTGGATCGAAGTCCCCAACGCTCCAAACCCTCTGCACACAAGCTCAAGGGAAGGGCAGGATTTGAACTCACAGAAATCCCAGGGGTTTGATTGCTGCAGTACAAACAATCTTGCCTCCATGGGAATTTGAGTTGATCTCACACATCCTTTTTGGTCCATATTCTTGAAACAAGATTTCAGCACCAGGTTTACACTCATAGGAGACATTAAAAGAAAATGCCTTTAGAGCCTCATTTAAAATAGGCTTTATCTCCTCTCCTTCCTCCCAAACATGCCTTTAGAATCAGAATCAGAATCAGAATCACCTTTAATGGCCAGGTATGTGTGCACATACAAGGAATTTGAGTCCGGTTTCCACAGAACCCTCTCGTACTAATGGCACGAATAGAATAACAATAAATAGAAGACACAAAATAGATAACATATACAGAAGACTTTAGAGACATACGTAAGAGATCACTGCTGTGTGAATGTTAATCAGTTTTATTTACATTAAACTCCTTCATGACACAAATAATAGAAAAAAATAACCACATACATTAAAAACTAGGATACGCATCAAGTGGGGTGACTATGAGCCATCTGAAGCATGGCCGTCCTTTTGAACTTTCCAGCCATTTTCACAGATTTGCCACTTTCTTCTGCACAGCACAGGAAATAGTAAGAGCACTCTCTATGCGCAGTGTGATCTGTCTTGCTACAGCAGGCGGAAGGAGGGGGAAAAAAGGGTAAAAAAAAAAAAAAAAAACAACAAAGCGACAGGTAGAGTTTTAATGCTGAGCCAAAAATGTCTGGCTGTCCTGTCTCTGTGCATCCCAGGTATATGTTGGTGGGAGCTGTTGCTCTAATTAATTGGACTGGAACTAGCGGCTAGTTTCTCGGGACCGTTCAGCTATTATTTCACTAAATTTATATTGACTCTTGTTCCCTGTAGCATCGATCCCACATTTAAGAGGAACGGGAAGGACGCTCTGTACTCCCATTAAAGGTGCTGTCCCATGTTGCCACCAGTGCACAGTGCTGTCTTTCCATTTCGCTTGACACTAGGTGATCTCTGTAATTTCTCTTGGTGGTTTTCTCTTAGATCTTTTTTTAAAAATTATTATTATAGTCATGTTTGCTTAAAAAAAAAAGAGGCAACTGTTGACTGTTACCAGAGCGGGAAACCTGACATTAACAGGAATTAATTGGGATTTTTGCACAAGTGTATCAGAAGGTAGCAGACAGCCACACTTGCCATTAGTCCACTAAGCAGTCCCAAAGACCCTGGAGAGACCAATTTACCTGCTATTTACTGCCACAACAATCTTAATGGGAGGCAGAGGACACTCAGAATGGCATATCGTGTTATTGCTATTTCCCTGCTTAATTATTGTCACCATTTGGGGGCCCCACTAGGGCTGTCCTTCTGCCCCTGTTTTTTTCTAGCCCTCACCCTATAATAACCCTGTGTTATTAGTAGCCATTAGTGTTCCAGATAGTGAACTGTACACTTCATATCCACAGCCGCTAAACTCCTATCAAGACTCCCCTCCCCAGGCAGCGGAGATTAGCACATCTGAGGAGCTGAATCTCCAAAGTAACAGGTGCACTGTTTATCCCACTCATGCTGCAAGTCTAATAGATGTGACTCAGCTCTCTCACGGAAAATGACTGAATGTTGTGAAATGTAATAAGCGGCTCGGTTCTGCGGCAGAGATGCTCTGTTGAAACCACAACATATTGATGAGCAATTTTCCCGCGGAGCTTTGTAAATCCACGTTGCGTCGCAGCAGTTGCCGCTCGTCCTTTGTAATTTCTACTCGCGAGCGGAGCGCCTCGTTCGCGCTCATTTCTGTCACTGGTTGGCCGATGTGGGTGAAAGGAACACATGGATAACGAGCGTTCATTTCAGACGCCACAGTGTTATTGTAGCCATTCAACTATAACTGACAGACTGCATAAATTATGCTTTGGCCGGGGCTTACAGGTACAGCAGCCTCTCTCTGTCAGTGATAAGATTTGCTCCTGAACTGGAGCCGTTTCACGTTGTGTTCTGACTTTCAGACATCAAGAAAGAGCTCTGTGCTGCCCCCATTAAATGTGCAGTTGCTGTTATATGACCCGAGCTGCCAAACCCTCAAAGAGAGAGTCCCTCTTTTGAATTATGAAGCAGTTACATGTGTGTGTGTGTGTGTGTGCGTGCGTGTGTGTGGGGGTGAGGGTGGACATCAAAATGCTTTTTTTTTTTGAGAGAGAGAGATTTTCTGATATACGGTAGTTTTTGGTTTATTTTGGTTCAGTCTCTTATATGCTGCCCTGGCAAAATTAATCCACCAACATGCAAATATATAATCCAACATCTGTTTGCCTGTGATTCGCTCAAACACACTCAAATATGACTATATACAACATTGTAGCTCCTGAAAGCCTGCAGTGCATGTTCTTTCCTTACGTTTTATGTTTCCTCTCAGTCTCTTTTGGTCTGTTGTCTTTTTTTTTTTACACACAAGGACAACAGATTCATTCACATTTTAATGGCCCCATTGTAATCTATTATAGTTTCATTTCTTGCTTCATAGAAACACAGAAGCTTGTCCTTGTGTTCTGTCGGGCACATCTATTGTCTGTGCCTCTGAACTGACAGATATAAAAATGTCTCACTGTACATTCAGTCACTTTTTTTTTTACCATAAATCTGTTGACCTCCATACGGTTGAAGTGTTTACCTGGCTGAGAGCTCAAGATGAGCGCAACACAAGAAAATGCAATGAGTGAGAACTATGTTGCACCTCAATTTTTCTGCAGACCAAACATAAAACATACCAATTTACTCATATGTCATATGTATCACGCGCCGTACCTCTTAAATCCATGTCAAGACATGCTGAGCAGTAAACCTACAGAGCTACCTCTGGAAAAGTAATCATAGAATTTGTATGTGCATATCATTGATTAGTTAATCGTGTTGTAGGTGGGTGCACCCCAGTGGTGGATAACAGATTAGCTGGAATGTAGATTAAAATCAGACCCTTGATTTAGTGCTTGCATTCTTTGACTTTATGTCTGGATGAACATTAATTCACAGTATTCCTCCTCTGGCTCCTTATAAGGCTTTTAGCTATCAAATATCAATCATGTATGAGCATCTTGAACAATGAAAGAAGTTACTGGTAAAGCCCTGTTTAAAATATATTTGTAATTTAGAGTAAATAAAAATAAATATATATTTTACATGTGAAAACCTTTTTCTCAAATTCAGTGTTTTCATGTGAGAAAATGAGTGAGTTTGAATGCCATATGATATATGTTTGAGAAATACGGTCATGAACAGGCGCAGTCAATAACATATGTGGAATTATTTATATCAGCCAAAGTGTTGGACGATTGGACTGGCCAGACAGGAATTGAGTTCCTGTTTTAGTCATGGTTTAAATAAAGATGCAGGCTGTCACTTGCAGAGGCAGCTCATACAGTAGATGCCCTGTACCGGGAGTGTCTCATATACATTACAATAGGTGTTTACCACTCCAACCAGGCAGCCCCCGATCCCAGAGCGCAGAAAACAGTGGAGGAGGTTGACGTCAGAGAGATGGTGGAAGGGGGTGCCGTAAGAAGATGAGAGTCGTTTGAGGTTCAAGAGGCAGACGGGAGAGTACATGGAGTCACAGCTCGGCTTCCCTGCTTATTCATCCAGAGCTCAGTGCGGAGACCCCATTGGTGTTTTTAATAAAAAGAGGCATCACTCAAAACTAGGCCCTGACACATTCAACCTGCTTTCTACGTGTACTTTTTTTTCCCTTTTTTTTTTTCTTTTTCAATCCCTACTCATGCTATTCTCGCCTGTCCTCCTGCATCTCCCCCTTCCTTCGCTCTCTACATGAAATGACATCAGACACCTAATAAATATTTCATGACACTTATTTACCCCAGTGCAAATAATGGATGCTATAAAAATCATAAATACATCTCTCTTCCCCCTGGAGTAGTGTGCGTGTGCGCATGTGTGAGTGTGTGTTCTTGCTGGAGAGGTGCCTACAGTACAGTCATGCCAAGGAGTAGAGACTTATACTCCCGCCAGAGATTCATGCATGGGGCAGCACAGGTCAGTGGCTTCTCATCGAGACACGACCATACTGAGCCATGTGTTCTGGGTGTCTTTGTTTCTTTTTTCCTCTCTTTGTTTGTCCTAAATTTCATATCCACATGCACGTCCTCTCTCTCTCTCTCACTCACTCAGTCGCTCACACACAGTTTCTCCCTCTCAGGCCTATTTCTCAGTTTGTCTGGACTGGGTGGCTACATAAGAAACGAGCTGGCAGATATGCACTGTGACAGAAATCCAATACAGCTCACACAAACTAGCAACATTTCACTTGGGGTGTAGTGGGAGGATCCATAATGCATCATAATGAAATATAACATGGAGCAAAATTCACTATGAATATAGTGAAAGCCTGATAAGAGCTTAACAGTAGCTCCACTGTTTTGTAGCAATGATGACTAATTTTATATGACCTTTTTTTTTGTTTGTTTTATTGAGTATATCATGGTCTTACCTTTTTTATATTCGAGTAAACATATGATGAACTTAAAATGTGTGAGTCCATGCAAGATTTAAAAAGCTCCACTAACCCAGACCAAGCTTTAAATAGTATTTTTATTGATTACTATAACTTGCAGCAAACTGCCTCAGCATTCACTTGCACTCTACTTAATTTTCAATGTGTTGCTTTTCTGAGGCCCCAAGGCAATTTTGACTCCTTGTATTTTTGCACTAAATCATGGCAGCATAGCCCTGGCTCAAGAATAAATGTCAATTTACTTGCCTGACTTTTATCTGGAAGGGGAAGGAATCATCTTGATTAATTTCTTTTATGTTTTTTAGGTATTTGGTGCAGCCATTCTGCTAATCAAATATCCAGGAAATTGGGCTTGGATGTGACTCATCAGAAAATGAAGCATCCAGGGGTTTTAGCTCCCAAATTATCTTGGCTTTATTCGAGGGCGATGCTGGCCGGCTTGAAGTTTCCCTTTTGCTTTGCCTCCCTTTATCTCATGGAAGGCAAAGCAGAGATCCAGACAATTATTATAAATTACTTAGCGAGATCCTTATTTAAACATGCTTTTAGCTTTCATCCCTTGTTCTTCAGTTTGACAGCGGCTCTCTCTGAGTGTGCTATTCTGTTGTTTTATTGTCTCTGTGCATTTCTGTGAACTTTGATTTGCTCTAAAGGAAGAAGTGGTTTCTCAAGATTTCCCCAGCTGCAGTGAAGTGTGTGGTGTAATAGCAAGTCAGAAGCTATAATAGGCCATTAAGAGGCATTTAAAATGCTCTGGCTTTGTGTCTTCAATGGTCCTGGATGGATGACTACCATAACTCTCAGACAGCCTTCGTAAAGGCTGATGTTTGGACGCTGGCAGAGTCGTCCAGTCTGAGTCAGGGGCAATAAAGTCAGCCAGTGAGTTTACATGCACTTCAGCCACCTGTTACTCAGAGAATCCAGGTTATTCAGGAAATCAAAGATCACGTCCGCATGTTGTGTAATAACCTGATAACTTTAAATCTGCAATCATATGCAGCAGGTCAGCACTTAGATTTCTCTCCAAACCCCAGGCTTATTTTGAAACACGACTTGCTCATTTTAACTGTGTTACTGACAGAGGACGTTGTATCGGTATCGGTCCCCAGGTCCTGACATTTATGGCTGTTGCAGCAGACAAACGGAGCACAGCCTTTCCTCACAGCACAGAAGTGCCAGCATTGCGGGAAAAATGGTAAAATTTTCTGTGGTAGAAGCCGACTTCTTTAGATTTCCGGAGGCCAATTCGTTTGTTTCAGTTCAATACAGACTCTGGATGGAATTGTAAATACAAAGATGCATCACTGCATTTTATGATCTCTCCTAACATCGTCCACTCTGCTGCTACTTCCCCTGTGTGAGCTCTTTGTCATGCACATGCCTGCATGGAAACAGTCAAGTGGAAGAGTGGTTACCCATATACATTGCCACGTAATCTTCATTCTCCAGGAGGAGATCCTATTTTAAGAAATCTCTCTAATCTGTAATTCTTTAATCCTCCACCCCAATTATCAGGAATGGGTTTACTGTTTACATGATGTTTAAGAAATCATCTTAATGGAGAATGCCAACTAGATGCATGTTATTTACATGTGCATAAATGCTGATTGTTAAAAGACCAAGAAAAAAATAGTGAAATACCCTGAAATATATTACCTCTGAAACAAACTTTTCCAAGAAATTGGTACTTGAGGACTATTACAGCATTTATTCCAAGTGTCTCTTTATTTCCTGTTCTCACAGTGCCCAATCAATAGCTAATGGACACTAATACAAAGAACAGAGCGAATCTCACACACCATGAGTGCCCAATCAGCCAGTGCTTTTCAAATAAAATCCACTTCATTCGTTGCTGATGGGGGCTTGTGGCCTGATTAAGGCAATTATTACCCCATGTTACCTTGCCTCATCTTATATATGTTCCCCCCTCTCAGGCTGATGGAGCATGTAGCAAAGTCATCAAAATCATATGTGCACAAAGCCATAGATCAGAATAGAATCAAATTTCAAAGAACAAAGTCTTGTGAAAGCCTACACGTTTAATTTGATCTAAAATATGTGATTATTCATGTGGCTGCAATCAGCCCACACTTGGTCTTTGAATAGAGAAATCACCTCCTTGGCAAATGAATTCATGTATTCTCCATTGTGTCTTTAAAGCGTTTATTGTCGAAGTGCCTTCCTCTAATGTTTCCAAGTCTGAAAGGGTTCGAGACACCCACGGTGTCTGAACCACTTCTGATTGACTCCTATTTTCTAAACCGACACATGCAGTGCCGTACCTTTTTGATTGCTAGGCAAAGGTAGAAACTCATCAATATTCTTATGGTTATTTAAAAGCGCTCCAGAGTGAATACATCAACTTTTTTTCAGTTTCACTAATGACACAACGTATACAATGAGGCCAGACATCCTCCTGGATACATCCATACATTACAGCCTTGACATTTAAGTTGATTATCTGCTGGGAAATCTCGCAGCTTTAGAGAAAGGACAATGGACCAGGAGAGGCAAAACTGGAGAAGCTTTCTTCCACAGAGACACAGGTGAGGATTCTCCTTAAGCGCTCGCTATGAGGGCCACAGAGACAGAGAAAAGGATGAGCCTTGATGGGAGAGGTGGCATTTGGCTTGCAGGATGAGCCGCTGCCCACAGCAGGGTAATAACACCCCCATGCTTTGACAAAGATCAGGCCAACTTGGCAATCTGACACACTGGGCCACTACGAGGTCCTTACCACGGGATTTATTCTGCCTTCGCTGTATAAACAGTTTCTTATCTTATCGCCTCCCTGTTGTCTGCAGGCCTGCCCTGACAGCATGCAGCTTGAGAGGAGCCATCATTAGGGAAAACTATGCTATGTTCACACAGCAGCCGAAAGTGTCCCACCACTGGTTTTGTTTTTCTCCCCCGTGTGTCACAGATGGGGTGTTTGAGAATCAGCGTGAAGAGCAAAAAGCTGGACCATGAGGCTGCAGTTTGGGCACAAAGTAAAAGAATAGGAAAGACAGCCATGCTGCTCCCAGTGCACTCCTGTATGAAACAAATAAATCTATATTATGAACAAGTAAGAATAGCCCTGGCACCTATTGTGAGTCCAGCAGTCCAGTTGTTCATTTGATTTGACTTTAAGATTTAATTTATTATCACATGCACAATAATTACATAGAGTAATTACTGGCAATGAAGTTCTTGAGTCTATTATAAAATAATTTAGAAAGTGAGACCATACGTGCTAAAAATATATACAACAGAATACGGAAAGGCTGTCTAATTAAAAGGTTCAGGTATTGAATAGTGCAATTAAGAGATGCCTCAATGAAATCAAAACCCGAAGGCACAAATTACAATGAAAATATTCTAAATAAAAACAGATGGTGCGTATGCTTTTAGGTATTTTTGGCAGTTTTGAGCAGAATTTTATAAGTATGGCACCAAGAGGAGAATGCAGATGTTGCTGCACTGTGTCGTACGAGTGTCTGCTACCACGTGATCACGCTGTACATGCTTACACACAGGCCTGAGTTTAAAGCTCAGCCGAGATAAGGACAATCAGTTCAAGTGTGTTGTTGCTATGAAAATATTCCACGGTGAAATTAGAAGATAATCATCATCACTGCCACTTGATATTATCTGCCGCGGTGCGCTGTCGCATCCCGAAACGACAGAATAAGAAAACATTTTGTGGTGGAACTGCGAATGCCTCACCTGTGGGAACATTTTGCATCGCAGGTACTACTCCCTAAGTGTTTGCTTGAACAGATGGTAGGTTAGTCATCACGCGTGCGCGCGCACACACACGTGAATACACTAGAGACTGAGAGAGATTGTAATGGAACTGTCCATCAAGTCAAATCAGTGACAAACATGGAATGTTTCAATCTATTCCTGCAGCAGATGGGAGACAGAGGTGCTTCAGGAGGTCACGATAACAGCAATGAAGTGTGTTCAAAATATAGATTCACAACAAATGGATATTCCAGGCCTGTCGTTTGGTCTTTTCACAGCCTCCAGAAGCAATTATGGCAGTTATTTTGACAGAATAAATGATAGCATTGAATGGCATACATGTTTATAACAGTATTTTATAATAACGTTGTTTTTAAGATGTCCCTTGCTGTTGATTTGATGCCTTAGTGAACAAATGAATAAACCAAAAATCTAAAAATGTGCTGCAGATTCTTTTAGGAGGGAATGAAAAGACTCAGTGAGAAACGGAAGTGCAAAAATGCTGCTGTATCCCTTTAGGCATCTGTGTGCTTTCCAATGTTTGCATATTATTTGTGTGTGCACGGATTGTATAAGAGTGTGAGTGAGCGTGTGTTGGTCTTTGCCCATACACCTGCACACGGAAGGTAAAAGGGTGATAAATCATTGTCTCTGTGTGCGAGCATATGCTGGTGTTTTTCTTGCCTTCTCGGCCTGTTATGAGACGCCGCCCGTCCTGACAGTCGGAATGGATGGCAGTCATTATTTATGATACCGTCCACTCGTTACCGCGTGTTGTCACCACGTGGGCTGTCAGCTGCCACAGGATGGTAATCGCACAAATGCCGTTCGGATAGATCCAGGTAGATAAGTATCTGTGGTAAATAACTGCACGGTGTGCTCTGCTCTTTCTGTGTGTGTGTATGTGTGTGCCACAGAGAGCGAGATAAAGCGAGATAAAGATAGGGACGTGGACGGAGTCTTCTCCACTCTGATCACATGCATGGAACAGATTAGATTTCCAATTTAAATCCAAGAAGGCCTTCAAGCTGGCGGTCACACTCAGCTGAGTGGGGTGGTGTCCCTCAGTGTCCCCGATTAAGAATTTAGATGATTCTTATTAGTCGAGTCTTGGCTATCATCGAATCATGTTTTTTTTTTTTTTTTTTCATCCATTTTCTCTCACATTATTAAAGATGTCTGCACAATAGAGACCTAAAGACATGGTAGTAAGATGGGCTTGTGGCTCATTTCCAACCATTTATAACCACTGTTCCTGTGGTAATTTATGTTTTGCCACCTTTTCTTCTTTAACATTAACTAACTGTACCCTGGGAAAAAATCCACACAAGTCTACCAGCAGGCTGGAACCTCTTAAGGTGTGTTGCCTTTTCATTTTCAGTCGTCTGAACTGTAGTTACAAGAAATCTTTTTTCAGGCTAATTCAAGTGGCTTTAGCCTGGCTCACCAGTTAGCTGGTAACTGGCCTAACTCTGCTTTTAAGAAAGATCGAGAGATGTCATTGTAACATTTCATAAAACAAGTGAGTGGGGAGGAAAACGTAAGTGCCTGCTTCATTGAGCTTATCTGAACCCTTTCTGCTGACTGCTGCACATACAGGTACTGTTTCTACACACAGGAGGCGCTTGTTTCTCTTGACAAACCTACCATGTGATCAGAATGGATGTAAATATCACCAACAGTGCCATCTCCTTTAAGGTGGAAGGCTTGGCCGGTAATGGTGACACAAATGAAAAAAAGAAAATTGAATAGCACAGCAAGCTATGCATTTTACACATCAGCCCAGAGTGACAACAGGTGTGCAAAATGATGTGCAGGTAACACATATATAACTGCCAAAACGCAATTAGTTCCGGGAAAAAAAACACCAGTTGCTAAACCTCACAAAATGCCAATAATGGAGGTACCATGTCCTGCACTGCTTCCTTTGTATTGAAGCTCTGGCACAAATCCAGATTTTTCTTTTTCTTTCTCACTTGAAAGAGTTCAGCCAAATGAACAGGTTTCCCCTCTAATAGTTCATTAAAACACTGCGGAAAGATTGGAAAGTTGCCATTCACTCTTAACACTGACTGACTGATTAATTATCTATCATTGGCACGTTAAAAGCGCCACCCAAGCCACTGCAGTATTTCATATTTTTGGATGTTTTCTTCCTCTACCAAAAACAATTTCGTAGCTGTTCACAACCAGGATGTATTTAGTTACAGAATTCACAGTATTATTTGAAAGCTTTACATTGGTCTTTTATTTGATTGCCTTTTATTTGGCTTATGATAGCTTTCCCAGCGTTACATTGAATTTATCTTATTTACGACATTGCCAATCTGTCTCCTCTCACGTCCTACTGTTTGACCTCCCACACATCATTTTCAGGCTGTTTCGAATTCAGGCATTTCACATTATGTATGAAAACACTTCTGATTTGCATAATTACAACCTGAGAAACTTTCTGCAGTCAGTGATTTTTTTTTTTTTTTTTTTTTTTTGAGCAGATGTTTTGAATGCAAACTCTCCCTGTCACAACAAGGTATTTAGACATATTTTTAGTGCGCTCGGTGCTAAATGACATACACAAGATAGTGTGCGTGTTTGCGTGTGTGTGTTGATGTGGGTGGTGCTGCAGGAAGAACGAGCCATAGCGGTGGAGATAACGCAAACCCCACCGAGGCTACGGGGCACTTTGCTGGGCATCAAACCCACGCCACTTGCCACTTTCCCTTTGTGTGTTTCTCTCTCATTGTCGCCCCCCACCCCCTTCCCCTTATGGTGTCATTTTTTTTTCTGGGCGGTGTGACGCCTTGAATGACAACTAGGGGCTCTTTGGAGTGTGTGTTGGCAGAGTGGCCTGGCTGAAGGAGATAAGGAGAGGAGGCCGCACATAGGCACACACACACGCCCCCACACACACACACACACACACATTGCACATTGTCCATGCTTAAAAACAGGACATAGAGACCTCTCTACACAACATCCAAAGGAGGCGCTTGTATCATTCTACAGTAGAAATGCTTTGAAATGTTTGTAATATGGATCTAAGCACCCACTGCCATTGAAATTGATATAAAGTGATATTTCTGATATCTCTCATCTGCTTTTAAAACGGAGTTGCGTGTAGCTTTTTTTTTTTTTCTTTGCAAATTGTTGAGCTGAGGTTTTAACTACCACTATGTTTCGTTCATGAGTGCCATAAGGTTGACACACCGTTTTGTAGTGTTAGTTTAAACAGTTGCGTCCTCCAGCCCCATCGCTTTGTGAAAGCACTTTCACAGCAGCACCAGCGGGGTCCTTTTAATTTGATCCACAGGCTCTCCTCGAGGATCTGAGGAGTATTTTAAGTTTGAATTTCAGCACGAGCCTCATCGCAAACATGCACCCACGCACCTGTTGCATTCCGGTACTCCAATACTGTGTGAAAACACTAAAAGCGTTCAAACGAGAGTGCTCCCCGTAAGCACAGATGCTCATTAATATGTATAACCCTACCCAGTAACTCAGGGTGATACACTCGCACACATTTACGCATATTCTCCGTCGCACCAGCGCTGAGCCCCGGCCCCAGCTTGCCGCCCTGCCTCGGGGATGGCAGTGGCAGATGGCGCCTGTTCAGAAGAGCCGGGTACCCAGATCCGTTGGTTGGAGCCTCGAGAGGCGCCGTTGATCATAGAAATGAAGTGGAGATGACACTGATCACTCCTTCGCCGCCTCCCCCGAGCTCCTTCTCTTACGTTGAACGCACAGGAGCCCAGAGATACTTAAGGTGCAAGAAAGAGGGAAAAAAAAGGGTAAGGAGAACGCAGGTGATATGGAAGGTGAATGCAAACAAAGTTGAATATTTACATGGAGGCAGTGTCCTGGGAACTGGGGTGCAGGCATCACAGCACCTTGTTAACTAAAAGCAGCTCACAGAAAACGGTTGATTTGTCAGGGAAAAAAAAACACTTCTTGATTGATTTTGGTATTTCTGAGGCAGCTCTAATTATATGCTTCTGCTACTGACACTGATGAAATACTCAGAAACAGTTATTGATTCGGCTACCTGACTCTTTCTCCAAGGCAGATCCATTGTACTACAGCTGGTATCAATCTTTATCCCAGTTTCGGGTGCCTTATTTAGCCGAGCAATTAGTTTTAATTAAGGGACCGTATATGGAAATTGATTGATATGGAGCACTGTAATATGAGCCATTTCTAAGACGATGCCCCCTTTTAAGTGTAATTGAAAATAAATGTATCAAATTTCTCCTTTAAGTCAACCACGGCACATTACTCCTGATATCGCATCGTGCGTGCCTTTGAACGCAACCTGTAAATAAGACATTAACCAAGACACTCTGGAGTCCATGCGAATGTTTTCCCATGTTTTTCGTATTTTGTACTGTCTGTTTAGCTGGCTTGGAACTTGGCTTGCAGGTACGTGCACGCTGGCCACACACACACCTTTCTAGGGAGCCCCACCAGAGAGGGATTCGTGGCCAGAGGAGTGTATCCCATTGAGAAAACCGCTTCCTTTTTCAATTTTCCCTCCTCCCCCCTCGGTCAGATAAAGCTCTTTTCTTTCGTATAAGACACACTGGATAATTGCATATAATTGGATTTAGCAGTTCAGTGACCTTGTGGCCAGTTTGTTGGACTTGACAGTAGATATAGCCTGAGAGGGAAAGAGGGAGAGTCGAGTGCGAGCTAATGCGTGCGTACTGTACATGCCGATGATCCAGGCGAGCCATGTCAGCCCGATCCCTGGCGACCTCATGTCAGATACCCGACAGTGGTCTTTAGCCAGTCCTGACACAGTCGTGTGCATGTCCTGACTGTTTAACGCATGCTAATGTTATCACTCTCGTGGATCACTAGAATCAATCTTTTTTATAGTCTCACATAATAAGCAGTTCTTATAAGCAAGACAGAGCAGTCGAGGGTCGCAGGGGATTTGAGTTCTTTGTGCCGCGAGCCCGCACATTAGCATTCATAGAGTATCAAGGGTTAGAGCGTTAATCCTCAGGAAGCTTGTGTTTTTTTTTTTGTTTTTTTTTTCATCTGATTTCTGCGATATCCTTGGTGCTAACCAGTTGTGGCTTTGGTGTTTTTTCCCTTTTTTTTTTTTTTTATTTGATACTGTGCTGCACAGGGATAACTTCTATCAAACAGCAGAGCTGGTACTGTGACATCTCGTTCTTTTTTTCCTTGAATTACAATGAATTCTCTCAGTTTTTTCTCTTTCATTCGCAGTGATTCCTCATTCATGGCGAATGTTTATTGTCTCAAATAAACTAGACTGAATTACTCCCTACTAAATGATATATTTAGACCGAGTAGACTCCCGATGTCCAAATCCAAGTTATCATGATCTAATAAAGTTTACCGGACTTTCATTCTGAGGAGAAAGTCAGACATTGTTTTGTTTTTAAGCAGGTGTAATTTCTGATACAAGCATGCGAACTAAAAAAAAAAAAAAAAAAAAATCTGTTGGAAGCAGCTTCCTCTATAAGTGTCTTTCTCTGCCCGGCCAAATAGCTGGTGACTCAGGCAGCACCAAACCCCTCTGATCTCGTGCCAGACCCTTCTGTGGAGGTGGAGTAGGGCGGCATCACGGATCAGCCAGGTCGAGCTGCCCACCTCCTGAATATAAATAATAAAAAAAACAAAATACTGTTCCATGCCGAGCAACATGCAGCTCTATGCATCCTTTTCTTCCTGTCTTTTTTTTGGAGAAAAAAATGCAAAGGATGCAAAAATAGCCCAGAGAACAGATTGAGTGGTTTTCTTAAAGAGCTGTCATGGGGCTCGAAACAGCACGGAGGATCCGAGGATGAAGTCGTGACAGATGGGATCAGCGGAGCCTAGCATAACAGCCCTATCTGATTAAGCAATCTTGCACTATATGAGCGCTAGCCAAACCGACAGTGGTGGTGAGGGTTTTGGCGGCGGTGGTGGCGATGAAAATATTTACAGCGCGCGTAGTAGCAACGTCCCGAGGGCATTGACAAAAGTACTCTTTTGCGCATGCACACACACATCAGGTGTCACAGCGAGATAACGTGGACGTCCTGCACCTGAGGCCGGTGTTGGTCTCCGGAGAGCTCCTTGGGGGTAACAGGCGGCTCCAATCTGTTCCTCTTGTTATTTTAGATAGCCAGGTGTCAGAGAAATGGATATTATTAGTGTGTTTCAACTGTGCTTTACCACACTTGATGAACCAAAATACATGTAACATACTCTAAATATACTGCCGGATCCCCCTGGGTTTGATTTTGTGCAACTCTCGCCTCGACTTGCTCGTTTTATGTGATAGTAATTTAATAAAATGCAAATGGATGCAGGTCTGTGTCTGTTCCGCACGTCTGCACTTCATCAGTGTTGTTATGTATGCTGATGAATGCTTACAGTTAAACAATACAGCCCTGGGAATGTGGACTTAATGGGCTACAGGATTCCTGACTATATAAAAAGGATTTACCTCCAAAAGGCAATTTCGCTGCACAGGGAAGATTGATGAAGGAGTTAGGTTTACCCCATTGCCCTGTACCTGCAGTGAGTTTACCTTTGTGGGCAATGAACCAGGAGACAATATTTTTGTGACTATCACCGCTGATTCTAAAGCACTCTTAATATAATGATAGCTGAATTCCATTATTCTGTTTTATAACCCTTTTTTTTCAAATGCAAATCCCCTTGTCATTTTAGAGTTGAACATTATGTATTTGGGTGGATAATGTAATAAAAACACACAATGGCGAGCTTAATTGCTTGCGGAGAAAGACACACTGGAGGGAAGAAGGGAATTCCACAGTGAGGCCAAATCTAAAAAAAAAAAAAAAAGGATGATAAAGGTTAGGAAAGAGGCAGAAAGAGAGCCAGGCAGAAAAAGAAAAAAAGAGAGTACAAAGAAAACATTATCAATGGATGAGAATGACCGTGGAAGAAAGACAAAGAGCAGCGGAATGTGAGGCAGAGAGTGAATACACCAGTATGGCCATCGTCATCGCAGGAAAGATACTGGAGCCAGTTGCCATGCCAACAAGGGTCGGGCTGCTGCATCTCACGCGTTCGTCCACAGAACGGCCTAAAAAGTGATGGGTGACTTTCAGGAGAAACAAAACTTGGCGGAGAAAACAATTCCGCGATGCTGAGGGGAAAAGAAATGGATTTGTGTCAGTCTTTTTCGCTCGCACCTCAACGTTCTCGGGCCGACTAAAGTAGCTCATATATTTCAGGGAAATACAGCTGACACTTCAAGGTGGAACGCCGCACATCGGAAAAATTATTAATGAAGGCAATGATGGGCTTTAGGCATTTCCAGGTGGGCAGGACGACGAGCGGAAATATAGGTTGTGCTTAACCTCTGAGGAAGCCTCACTCTGCTACATTACATTCATGTGTGACCTTTTCTGGTAAACCCTTTGTGTTAACATTGCTTCATAGACACCCCTACACACACACACACAGTCGACGTTTGTTCCCTCCCCGTCTCTTTATCTGGGGTGGTTTTTCTAGGCGCCCGTCATACGTGAAACCCCCCATTCCAAACAGAGCCGGGCTATTTCACAGCACAGCGGCACCAGACGTCTCCTACATTGTGTTTAACATTGTTGAAATATTTGTTTACAAGGTTCAGTGCCGTTTAATTTTCTTGTGATCAGCTCTCTCTCTTTCTCTTTCTCCCTCTCTGTAGCTCCCTTCTGCTCGCTCGAACTCAGGAGCCCTTTTGTTTGAATATGCAGAGGACTTCTCTCTCGCTGGTATTTGTTCAGTTTGCCTAATTAGAGTTTGGCGAGATGAAAGCAAGCAGCAGGGCTTTTTGCTCAGCGGCTGAAACTAAACGAGATACTGTTGTGTCTCTGGGAAAGAACAACGCGAGATTTGTTGTTTCCTTAATTTTAGGGTTGAGCTCTACCATTTTACGGCATAGCTTCACTTTCACAAGAGATGGCAAGATGAAAGAATGACAGCCTATACGCCAATTTCCAATTTTTAATATTATCATTATTATTTTTTTGTTTCTGATTAGTTTCTGCTTTTAGCTGAGATTTTCTCTTTGCAATATGACATTCCCTATGAACTTGCACACACATACGCTCCTCCTCACATACAAAAACAAGTTAAAATGTTCCCAGTCAGGAGTCTTTTATAAAATACTTTTCAGTCTTCGATTTGGCCTTTTTTAAGACAGTGCGTTAAGAAAATTAATCTAATTCTTAGAACTGGTATCTTCCCCCATGGACAATTACGACTAAACTAACTGTTTAACATTATTCTTTTGCACAGTTCAACCAGCTGAAGAATCTGTTTTCAGAGCCATTGTGTTCACCACTCAGCAGCAAAGAAACACATCATTATGCTGTTGTTAGCATGGAGAACACACTGGTTGGGACGGTCCAATCTCCGTTAAATCAAGCTATGTATATCGTTCCCCACAAAGAGGATTCCAGCCTGCGGAAATAGGCTCATGAATTATGAATACATTTGTTACACAGTTTCCATTAATTTTGCCATAATTATGCAACTCTCTCTCAAGTGACTGAACTTCCAAGAGCTCTGCAGCATCTATGGTCTAATGGTGTTTACCCGACCCAATGAGCTAAATGAAGTTTAGTGCGTCATCTCAGTTGGAAGACATTAATTCTCCATTATGGGATGCTGCTGTAGTTACCTGCTGAGACCCACCCCCTGACACAAGACAGGAAGTCGCCGCGTCGAAACCTCAAGGGAAGCCAAATTTCCAAGGAGAAGTCATTACCATTTAATTTTTTTCCTCGCACGAAACTACAGTTCACCGCCGTGCCGTTAGTGGAGAGGAACAGGATGTTTGCCGGCTGAAAGGAGAGAATTGTCAAAATGAAACATTAAACATCAACAGACGCTCAAGGCAAGGTGCTATTTTGCGCTAATGTCCCTGTGGATCACTTTGCCTCAGAGTTGTGCTTCTCCAGCTCAGAGGACCAGGGGATTTTGTTGCTGCCTTTACATTAGCTTTACTTTTGCATTAGTGGTAACAATGATATAAAAAATACATGCTTATACGATCACTGTAATACACTTTGAAGATGACCGTTGTTATTCACGTTGAAGAATTTCTTAGGTTGCATTCTTGCCATTGGTCCATTTCCTAGATATTGACACTTGAAACACATTGTTAATAACTGAATGTCATCGTCTTTTCATTATTTATCTTTCTGTGGATTTAGCTTCACTAAGGTCAGGCCACAAGAGTAAAATGGATGAAAAATGATTTGAAATGATGCTAGTAGCTTCGGATAGGTCGTGTGTCGAGGGTTGTGGTGTTTTGATAGTTTTGTAGCTGAGAAAGGGCAGGGAGGGGGTTAATCGTCCACTTGATCACTGGCTTCCTTCCTTCCATCAGTGCTGCCGGTCACATGTGACGTTGCAATTACAGCTGCCAGCATCCCAGGAAAACAACTGTAAAGGACGGCGCGTATTTTATCGCCCGCTCCCCCACTCTCAGCTCCCCTAATGAGCAGAGTCCAAAAGTGGCAATCAGAGGCATTCATCCCATGAAATTGACTGTGGAAAGAGGGCGGATGGACCGGGAGCGGGTGTAGTGCGCATCTGCGGCTCTGGCAGTAAAGGATTTGGAAGAGGAGAGGACAGATGGATACTCTGAGAGAGGACACCAGACCCCGGTGGGGACTAATGATTAGTTTTGACCTCATAAATGGAAAGTAAATAGAGGTCAGACATAGAATTTACTGGTTGTCGCAAGATGAACCCAGCATGGCTCTTCCAGGCCAGAAACTCAGAACATTTGGTAACTGGAAAAGATACAAAAAAAGGCAGGAAGGACATACAGAATATGGTACCAGTTTAGATGCACAAGATGGACTCTAAGAAATGAGAATCATACATTGGATATTTTGCTTCCAATGTTGGTAGGGCACCTTGTTTGGTGGCAGTGGGCTTTTGTATAAAGGCTAACAAAACACTGTAGGGCCTCTGAGTATCTTTAGTCTATCTCGTGTAAATTAGCATCAGTGAAGAAATCACCAACATCCCCTCTGTGTCTTAGCTTTGATGGCTAAGGCATGAAATCAGTCCAAATTCTCCAGTTCGACATATGGGGGTCCAATTTATTTATGAACTGTTTAATTAAGATGGAACGGCAACTGTTCAGATCTCTACCCCTCACCAATCTCGGAGATGCAGTGATTTATTTTTCCAGACATATCCCATGACATATTAGTTGTGTTTTAATGAACAAAATGCGCGAGTCAAAGTGATTCACTCAGCGTTATGCAGTTAATTAGGAGATGTGGGGGAGCATAATATCTCGATATGAGATATTTTCCTTTGTGTGCTTAACTATGATCTCCCTACCTACAGAATAGACAGTCATTCAGCCATTAAACAACACTCAGCGTGTGCAATATGGGGAAGTCCTTGCTGAATAAAAACATAAATTTTTATTTGACATGTTTTTCTTTCAGTATGAAATGTTGAGATGTTTTATAGCTTTAATTTTGCAGCATGTTAGTGACAGCGCTTACATTAATTCTAAAACACCAAAGCAATGGCACCAAAGTTGCAGCCAAAATCAAGACTGAAAAGAACGTTTTGGATTATCTGTCATGGCAGCGTTGGTTTGAATGTTCTCTGTCTGAAAACCCTGGCATGTGCAAGCTTAATTATGCAGTGTGGCCCTGTCTAATTGTAACTTTGAATAGTAAATCACGACACTTTATGGGCTTCCAAACAACTTAGTGCATCGCTCCTGACAGATGATGGCTGTTGCTGCTGTGGAAAGTGGAAAGTGACCATAAAGATTTAATGCTTCACTCGCTCAGCTTAAGTGCCTGGGGTCAACAGTTCCCAGTGGTATTTCCAAGGAAATCAAATGCATCTGTATACACACACGCACACACGCATGCACACACACACACACACACAGAATTCTGAATTGCTGTAAAAGGACTACATTTTTTATTCAGATACCTTGAAAATCTAGGACAGTCTGTCAAAAGCCAACGCACCAAACCAAGAAACAAACATGTATTTAGATTTGTGAGAAGTGAGTAATAACCAAAGTGAATACAACATCTTAGGGAGCTACACATGAAGCTTGGATTGGTTTTCATCTTTATTAACGCACACACACAAACCGGACAAACACAAATGTAATGTAAATGTAAAAAGCTAAATACTCAACACCTGTAGGTTTGGATGCGAAATTGGTAGTTTCACCCCTCATAGAGGAAACCAGCTGCGGTCAGCTCAAATCCACGTCGTCCCCAGTGTATTTCAGTGGTGATGAGTGATAAAAACTAAATGGCCCTAGAAATTTGTGAAACCAATCCTGCAGCTGTTCATTATGTCCCAACATGAACAGATCTTACAGCTGAAACATGACTCTATACACTGCTTCTAATGGGAGTTTGCGCAGATAGCTGTTTATATTTGTTGCTGACTACATTTGCTGGGCTCAAGCCTGCATTGACTACTAACACTGACTAGCTAGTTTGTCATGAGTCACAAGTGGCATTCTTCTTTAGAAACACACCAGAACTCCCTAAATAGCCAACAGATGTGTGAAGGTCATCATGATGTTATTACTTCTATTCCCCGGTTCTTAGATTGTGTCATTGTGTTGCATTTTAGCTATTTTGTCTCAGTAGTTGGCTTACAGTGGCACATAGTAAACTGAAATCTAAGCTTTCAAAACATGCATTCACAATTGTATGGCTGACTGCATGTGTCCATACATATCTACAATTCTGCTCTGTATGTGCAATACAGAAGCCATTGAAGCCATTGACCTGCTGGTGTTTATACTGTTCAGACAACACCGTCCTTGAAGTTACACTGGCTCTGTACTGTATGTCTGCACTGACAAAAGCTTAACCTATATCAGTGCACATGTCAGGTAATTTACAAGGCTCCATCTCAGCGTACCTTATTTTTTTCTTCTTTAGTGGAATTATTATGGTATTTTGACATTCACCCAAAGAAGAGACTAAACAGTAAGAACTACATACTAAGACCAAGGCAGAGTATGTTCGCTGTAAGGCACAGGAATGGTAATATTACTACTATTCAGTGGCGACTGCTCTGTGAGCTATGCAACTTTAGAGCACGGCCAAAAGTGTGATAGGGAGACGTTGCGAAAAGCTCAAATTTTATGCAAATGTCCGCAATACGCAATGTGAACGCCGACCAGGGGAGAGACAATCGTGGGGCTTTTAATGTCCGCAGAAACAGAAGCACTGAGTTGTTTACTACTCCACTCCACTAGTGGCGAGGGGAGCACTTACAGCGCAGATACGAGACCAATCAGTCTCTGCAGCTTGAGCGTCGTCGTTGCAATAAAACACCTCCAACAACACGTCCAGCAAAAAGCCGTTCAGTACCCCGGGAAACTTCCTTATGTGCACCGCAGGGGCTCCTTCATAGCAAAACAGCCCAGTCAGAGGAGAGTATGCAAATGACGTCTTCAGTATAAAACACACACGGAGCTATAGCTTAAGAGAAGCCAGAGACCCCCTGCTTTGTGTCTGTAAGTGTGAACACAGTGTAAGTTGTCTTTTATCCTCTATTAAAATCACAGAGAGCTATAGTCCATGACTCCACACACCCAGAACCCAATTTTCACTTGATTCCACTTTATGTTAAAGCACAGAACTTGTTTCTTCCTTTTGAAACTGGGGCAAGCTCCGTGTTAATAATTTAAACCGCTGAACGACACGGAAGCCTTTAACATCAATCTATAACTCTCTTCAAGACTGTGGCGGTCTTCTTAGCCCCTTACCTCCCGCTATCTTCCCTTCTTTTGCTCTCATAGAATAGATATCCACAAGGAATTATTAAAGCACTTTAAATTCTGCTACAGTTTCTATATTACTTAAGCTGTGCAAAGACACTATGCATTATAGATCAGCCTACTGAGATGAATATTATTCGCTCTCAATCAGAACCATTTTCCAACATCTTTTAAGCAGATGTTTTCACAAATTGGCCCGGTTTGTTTCTGAGCCCTCGAGGGCCGTGCCTGCACTTTTTGGCACTGGGAGACGTACAGTGATGATTATGCTGTGAAACTTTATCTGTACCCAGGTCTAGTAAAAAGCTGGTAATTTGTGGATGTGTCAAACGTTTTGGAAATTGTGCCGGTTTTATATCTCAAACCAAGGGGTGCACTGAGTAGTGAGGTGCACGTAAAACCATTTATTGTTCTTATTTTATACTTCATGACTTTTATATACACCGATTCTTCCTCGGTTTTCAGTGATGTTCGCTCCCACTGAAGTCATCAGAGGCAGTGTCCTCAAGAAACACGTTTGAACTGCTGTTGTGTTTTTGGGATCAGCAAGTAAAGAAGAGGCTTTTGTGTCAGTATGGCATGCGCCTTCAGGAGGCACGCAAAGTGTGGTGGCCATATGCTGGTGAGAGTCCTTGGAGGAGGAAGCTATTTAACATGCTATCCCGGCACCACAGGGGACCAAAGCCGAAGTAAACATATTCTTCCGGCTCGCTTAGCGTATGCGTCCTGATGAAGAAGGGAGAGTTTAAGTTAGGGAAAGAAAGTACAGAAGAGGTTGAAAGGGATAATGATGAAGACTTCTATTTATCTCCATCTGCTCCATTTATGTGGTGTTGCTTGTTGAGACCCAGCAAAGTTGCTCATGTGTGTGTCTGCATGTAGGCAGGACGGTGAGGCTCATCGTCATTGTTGTGATGGATTAATGTCTTACAAGGTCATTCAAGAACACGCCATACCATACCATGTTAAACGGCGCTTATAAAACAAATATACATTTGTCTTTATTTATTACACCTTGTACTACCGTGACTTGTTTCCACATAGGGTGTCACAAAAAACTTCCATGTGGATAACAAGGCAATATACAAACACAGGCTAGACCTCATCATCAGTCCTTATATGTCTTTTAATACATCTTTAATTTGTGTTTGAGCTGATGCCACAATGTGTTGATGATGCTCACTCACCATTAAATAGTTTACACAGGGCACTTTTACTTTGATGTAATTGTAGATGGTTGCTAAGTAGCAGTCTGGTGTATGTAAGATACGTGTTCCCTATGTCTCGTCACAGGATAAAGGTGATCGCTCAGAAAAAGCTTGTAATTGATTTTCCTTGATCCTTCACTCTGAGCAGACCAGTAAAATGCTCTCTGCAGAATTACACTACACAACGGCTTTTATCAGGTCTCTATATGACTCTGGTTGACATCTGACTTTGTCTGACACCTTGCTTTGTCTTTATCAAGCATTATCTGGCAGGACTGGTGTCTCAGCCACCGAACAGTCATCTGAATGAAATCGGTAGTCTGCAAAACAATAGTGGCTTGTGCTCATCAGACCTGAAAGCAGAGCAGAGGAAAGTGGCAGCTGAAGAAGAAGAGAGCAGGAGGCGGCCGCAGCTGGGAACAGGCAGCAGAGACAAGGTGGAAAACAGAGGGGAAGAGGAGGAGGAGTGGGCCAGATAGGACGAAAGCATGCCTCCTCCTAATGACAGAATGATGACCCTGCCCCATCTGCCACTCAATCACAAGCAGCCAATCGGAGCCGTCCTCCAATCGGCACTGGCTCCGTCAGGCACTCCCATCTGGACTCGCCACAGAATTAAGGACATAATCAAGTGCTCAGATGTCAAGGAGATGGGGAGACTCGTAGCTTGGCAGTTTCGAATTTTGTCATATTCCCAGAATGCGCCGCAAATGATAGTCCTCGTGCTGTGGTAATTTGATTTGTCCTTCAATACTGATGCAGAATTGAAGCTAAGAGTTAGGTTTCCCGCCTATGTCTGTTGTGTTTGGACGTCGTACAGTGATCAGTAATTTAAATTTTGAGTCACACTGCCTCTTCCCACTCCCAAGCCACTTGCTAGAGAAAGCTGTTATATTCTGATCAGAATCTGGCCTGTTAGCAGTCTGGCATGCGACGTATCTGCCAAGACGACATAATGTGCGTCACTGGCTGCGTGTCGTAGTGTGTATGTGGCTTTTCGTGTCCCTCGTTTGCTATGTGAAGAGAGAGGTTTGGCGTTTTGCACATATGGAATCACAACTTTATAATTTCCTGATAAGGTACCTTGGAATGAATTTTTCCCATTTGATTGTTTTTTTGGGGGTTGGGGGGATTTTCTCTGCTTCTGCACCGCACACCTGTCTATAAATCTCTGCTTAATACTGGCTGTAAATATGCCATTTGACAACATCCTATCTTTTCCTCTGTGCGTTTTTTTCTCACCTTCTGTTCTTCACCTTTTCTTGTCTTCCACTGCCATAAAACTGTGCCACTGTCTTTTGGCTGCCAGAGCTGGATGAGGCCGCGGCGGGGGGTTGGGGGCATTTGAATGATTTGGTATGCAGCGACAGCACCGTTCTGTTTCATTGCAGGAGCCTTCGCCTTATCTCCTTAATGGATTATGAGCAAGAGAACAAAAACAGAGGGAGGCAGAGTGAGAATGATTGGACTCCTGTAAAGGGCCGGCAGGAAACGGACTGCAGCCAGATAAATAAAACACTCTGCCTGTACATTTTCTCTGCCCCTGAATCACAGATGTTATTAAGAAAGAAGACAATAGGAACAGCTTGTAGTCAAGAGTCATTTGCTTCTGCGGTCTTTGTGTTCTGATTTGCCCGCTCGCCGGCGCCGGTATAGATTTGTTTTGTGCATTCGCGTCGCGCACTAACAGCTACTCTGTTGTTGTGTGTTAATTTGTTTTCTGAGACATTAGACGCTATCTTCTTCTTGTTTGTCTGCAAGAAAAACACAGGCAGCAAGTGAATGGTTAGATAACCTTAGCTGTCAAGCGCCTCAGTTAGCCAGTCCATGGTCTAAATGTCAATGCACAGACCTCACAGAGACAAACTCCAGTGCATTAGCTTGTGCATGGAAGCTGGGGATTTCGGAGTCGATTAGTGCGGCTTTAAAGCATGTCTCTCTCCGTTTTGCTCTTAGAAGAATTCTGAAATCAGTATTTTCGCACATCCTTGTCTGAAGGAGATAAGGCCCCGTTGAGTCATAACAGCTATGCGTCTGAATGAGCACCTGCAAACCATTGCTGTACTAAACTATGACTCTCAAGCACCAAAACAAAAATTGGCAAAAAATCCCCTCGAAAATTACGAGGTATTATAGCTTTCTGTAGTGCTGAATATCCACGAAATCCAGCTTTGAGTGAGATGACTCCGTTCAAATAGCTTGATTTTCCTGTTCTTTGAATGTATGAATGAATGTATGAATGAATGTATGAATGAATGTATGAATGACTTCCTTGCTGCTGAGGGGTTAATGAGATTGAGCTGTTTGCTGGTAGGGCCAAGAGTCTCATGTTTGTAATGGTATCGATCAAGAAAAGCCAGGTTCCCATGAAAAGATTTGACCTTTCAGGGCGTCTGGTCCAACAGACATAATGTTGTTGATATTCTGTGCTGCCTGGGGTTAAATCCAATTTGTTTTAAGCCATCTGGTTTATTTGGGAGTAAACCTCTCTTTAGGCCATAGTTAATACCATGTTTCATTTTTTCCTTTTAGTTCTATTTCACTGTTTGAAGATTTACTGCCAAGAATGATATCCTCAAGACATGCAAGTGTGTGTTTGTGGTGCAAGACCCACACCAGCAATGATGTTTGAACATTTGTTATGCTATTATTTTCCCTCCTGTTAGACATTGTTTCCGTGTTGATCCCATTTGCACTTTCCTTCTCAAAGTGGAACTGTATGGAGGTTGAATATAAAATTTCGTGGTATACTGCTGCTCGATCCTGATTCAAAAGCTTTATTTCTCACAAATCTCAGACAGTGCGGTCCCTCTATTCTGTTTTTACTTTGTTTACTCCTGTTGGTTTAAGGCCTTCGATATGAGGGAATGGTTCAGCATTTTGCTGTTTTTACTGGCATTTTTCAAAGTGTGATTGCTGTTTCTGCGCTGACGATTGTGACACATTTTTGTTAAAGCAGAAAACTGAGGTATTGCGATGATGACAGCAAGGTGGCGCCTGCATTGCTTTGAGAAATAAGAACCTTTACATTTATTTGCTTGTATTTTCAAAAATGTGCTAAAACATTGCTGTTTTTTTTAAAAAAATGTATGTAGTTGTAATATTGTGAATGTTTTTTTGCATGCACGGACGTCACAGTATGTGGAAGGGTTTGTTTGGCACTATGGCACGATACTGAGGTTAGTTAATGTTACTTTACGATTGTTGCAGGTGCTGAATGTGGAAATTTTTGTTTTTAAATAAACGGATCAGCAGTTTGGGCAAGGTGCCTGCTCTGTAACCTACAGTATGCTAAATAAAGATGTTGGGCTGCTGTTGCGATGCTGTATACTCACATCTGTGTTGGAATGAGCTCTGGCTTTGGGTTTTTACAGGCAACACAAAAGCGTTTCATCCTGTAGCATGTTTCCAAGTTTAACACTGACCCTCCCTGCACAAGGCCTTGCAGTGCTCAGATTCTTTTTTTATCATTTGAGTGTACAGTGGGAGACGAAGAATCCAGTTCAAGCCTTTTCTGCCAAACAGTTCTGTGTGTTCCATAAGTACTCCAGAGGAAAAAAAAGCATTTGTGAGAGCAATAGCCTTCGGGGGTTGCGCCAAATGAAAATGCTTTTTTTTCTAAACCCCCCACACCTCACTCAAGAAGTGTTTGCTTGTTTTCTGTTACTATTCGCTCTCTCTCTCTCTATCTATCTCTCTCTCTTTCTCGTTTTTTACCTTTGATTTGAACTCTGACATCCAAGTCTGCCCCAGGATGTCTGTCACAAACTGCAGTCCAACGTTGTGACAATGCTTTTTTTCTTCCCGTGCCTTTTATGACCTTCTTTTCTTCCTCTTTCTGTTCTTTTTTTCTGTTTTTTCCCTTTCAAGGTCTGGCGCACCTGACGTTAAACGACCAAGGTATGGGTTCATTCCTTTTTTATTTTGGTTCTGTTTTTTTAGAGGAATTGAATCTGCCTCTTTGACCTCTACCCCTCGAAACTGCTGCTTTCCCTCACAATTTCCTCCTCTGCTTTTTACCTTCTCTCTGTACCATGTACCGCCATTTCTTCCCAAATCCTCCCTTGTCATCCTCTCCCGTTGCTGCCCCTCTTTTTCCTCTCCTTCCACACCTACTGTTTTTTTTCCCTTTTTTTTTTGGGTTTGATCTCCCGCTTCTCCTCCCTCTCCCCGTCTCCATGTCTTTGTGCTTCTCTGTGACCTCCACCAATGTGTGTCCCACCCCTTGTCCTGTTCTATGGCTCACGTCCTGGACCTTCTGACCACCTTTGACCCCGACGACCTGACCCAGGGGCTGAAGGTAACACTTTTCTGCTATCCCTTCTTCTTGGGTTTAAACAAAAAAAAAAAAAGAAAAAAAGAAAAAAAAAAACTACTCATTCTATTGGAAATGTGTTCACTGGTCAAAGTTACAAAAGCAAAATGTGTCCAGATTTCCATTCACTAACACTTCAAGGTGAAAGTGTTGTCGAATGTGCAGAGTTTCTTGTCACCACTCTGCTGGCATTCCCATTGTTTGGCAATCAAATTTTTTTTTAAAGGGCTAAAGGTTCTTAAATTCAATATGTTGTTGTGACCTCCTTCTTCATGAGAAAATGTGTCTGCAATTGTTTTTGTTGTTGCTATGAACACCGGATATTGTTTCTGATGCTATGCTGTGTACATTTACACCACAAGTACATCTTAGACCACAGCTGTTTAGTCCTCACCACCCCACACTTCTCTCATTGCCTCAGATTTATTATTCCTCATGATCTGACCTTTTGTGCATTTGCCATCATTTGCAAAAAGCGGTTTAAATAATGAGCAACAGGTTGCTTGTGTCTAAATTTGATGCCATTTTGTGAACTCTTTCAGCTAAAATGCATTTTAAACTTCACACCACTCTCCAGTCTATTTACCAGCCTCATTCCCTGACCTTTCTCTTCCTCAGCCTTCTAGTAAGGACTGTCCATAGAAAAGTGTGTGAAAGCAAAGTTCACAAGGGAGAAAGGAAGTGAACGAGTGCAGTATCCAGTGAATGTTCTGACCTTTACTGATGTGGAGAAAGCTTCCTCTTTTCTATCATTGTAATCCATGACTCTCACACAAACTTGAGCAACAGCTTAACCTGTCACAGCCTCGCTCTGAATATTCTCAAGTTATTTTTCCATCATCTTAAGATATGAAATGATTGACAGAAAAGCTCAGGTGTCAGTGGTACATTCAGATAATGACTCGTCTTGGATGTGAAAGACCTCTGACTTTTAACAAACCCTGTTGACCATTTGTCACATTACCCTTTATGGGGGGCGAAAACTGGCACAGATATCTCCTCGGTCTATTTCAGAATCAGAGTCACTTTTGTGGTCAAGTATAAATTTATATCCAAGGAATGTTAAAAAAAATCAATCAAAAATCAAACCCCACCCCTCCTTGGTCCCAGCCAAAATAAAAAAAATTGCCTTGCAAAAGTTAAGGAACATAAATGTGACATACATTTTGTTCAGGGATGTGCACAGTGTCAAAAATAAATGTGCAAAGGTTCATAGTGTGCAGCTCAAGGAATATTTCCAATGTACAGAGATCATACTCCAAAAGATGTGCACTGATGTAACACACTGAGACATATGGACTCTATGGGAAGGTTAAGAGGGTGTCTCAGTTTTGTTCCCAGGCTTAGTTGATGAGCAGCTGAAGTTTTAGTCTTCGTCGACTGCAGCCTCCTGGCTGAGGAGAGTCTGTCAGGAGGGCCACAATCTTTGCTGCACAATTCAGGATCCTGCAGGCATATAGGTCTTGGAATGATGGCGGATTGCAGCCAAGCACCTTCAGCAGAGCACATGATACGCTGCAGTCCGCACCTGTCCTTGGCAACGGCAGCAGCATACCAAATCGTGATGGAGGAGGTGAGGATTGACTCACTGACGGTGGTGCACAGGGGCACTGTGATTGACCTGAACTTCCACAGAAAGTACATTATCTGTTCCGCTCTCTAGCTTCATGCTACCCATGATATCCTCTTCTGCAAACTTCACGAACCTGATGAATGGATGACCAGAGGTGCAGCTGTTGACGTATACTGAGCTGAGTAAAGGGGAAAGGACGTAACCTTGAGGAGAGCCAGTGCTGATGATCCAGGAGTGAGAGATGTGGTTTTCTACTTTCACCTGAAAAGAAGAGGCAGACAGGAAGTCGGTGACCTACCTACTGATGGAGTCTGGCACGCAGCTCATCCCACAGCAATGCCAGGATGGTGGTTTTCAAAGTGGAAAGCCAGGTTGACGGTGCCATATACAATCCTGCAAGCTCTATAGCTGATCTGGGAGAGGAGGAAAGGAGTCTTGGTCTTGAAGAGACACAGCCCTATGGTCCTTGTTTTTTGGGGACAGAGATATTGTTGGAATTTTTGAAGCAGGCTGGTACACTGCATGTCTCCAGTGGGGTGTTAAATATTTTAAGTGCACCCCGGAGACAGCTGGTCAGCACAGTGCCTCAAGCTAGAAGGAGAGACAGAGTCTGGCTTCTTTGCAGGGGTGTGGCCCCAGTTGAACCTGCTGACATTCCTATCCAGCAAGGAGAGAGTCATGGTTGTGGTACAGTACAGGAGGAGGAAGTTAGTGCGGTGGACAGATGTGGAGAGGGCCGTCAGTTCTGCTGTGGTGGGAGATATAGAGCTAGTGAGCTAGAACCGGTCGATAGAATCTAGCAAAATGGTTTCAGCACTGTCCCATTATCTCCCAAATCAGCGATGGAAGTCAGGTCAGGTCGTTGGTCAGGCCTAAGGTTTTACAGTTGATGATCTTTCTGAGCCCCCTCAAAGAGAGTCAGTCATTTGCTGAGAACTGCTGTTGAGGTTTATCAGAGAACAGCTGCTTAGCCTCCCTCACTGCCTTGCTGTCGCTGTTAAAACTAGGCCTGGTGAGCGATGCCATGAAGCAGCCCTCACAGAAGCTGATATATGATGTCACATCCCTCTTTTTACTTACCTGTGGGTAGTAGTCCTGAAAACATCCAAGTCAGTGCAGACAAAGTACACTCCAAGATCCTCTGGGGCTTCACCGTTCCACAAGCACCACAACAGGTTTACATAGCTTTAATATCTGACCATGTCATTCTCCACCTGATTCCTGTATGCAGTCAAAGTGTCCCATGGCAGGAAGGTGGATTGTGGGATATTCTGTGACAGTGATCCCAAACATTCTAGTTTTGACTAATGACTAAGATTACCTTGTTAAAGTCACCAAGGATGCCAGCTAAGTAGTCCGACTTCGTCCACTCCAGGCATAACATCTGGTCAGTGGGCATCCACAGTATCTCTCACATCTTGGCCTGCAATATAATGTCAACACAGACCAGCATGAATGAAACAAACTCACAGGGGGGATAGAAAGGTTTACAGTTCATGAAAGAAGATTCCAGAACAGAAGAAAAGTCACATCATGACACCAGCCACTGTTCGAGTATTAACAGATGCCTCCGCCTTTTGTTTTGCCTAAAAGTTCTGTGTCGCAATCCGCTCGGAAAACTTGGAAGCCTGCCAGCTGCAGCACAGAGTGCGCTATTGATCCACACAGCCATGTCTCAGTACAGCTTAAAACAGAGGATGAATAAAAGTCTGTTTTTCCCCACCAGTAGCTGAATTTCATCCAGTTTATTGCACAGTGAATGCACAATGGAAAGAAATACTCCCAGTAACACTGTGCGAAGGCTGCACCGGTCCATGAGCACGCCAGCACGGTTCACCCTCCTTCTGCATTTCACAGCACGGACAAAGGTGAAGGCACCTTTGACCAGCATGTCCAATAATTCTACAGATGATGTGAAGAAAGTGGAAAATAAATCTGGTGGAGCTGTTCCTCTGATCCTCAGGAGCTCCTCTCTGGCGAAAGATCTCCGGCTACAAAAGCAGAAAACTGAATAAAAAAAACAAAAAGTAATGCACACCAGCACATAAAGCAGCATCTGCCATCCCATTTTGGTTACCAAGGTGGCAGATTCGATCAAAGCCTCACAAAAGGTTGAGCAAAACATATAGTATATAATAGTTTGTATTCCAAGCTTATATCAATACCTGCTCAGTTTAATGTTATATATAAAAGGTTATCATATTCTTCATTTGAATGTAACATGTTGAATAATTTTCAAGAGATTGCATAATTGCTTTATCACTTTAAGAAGTTTCCAGTTGCAGGTGAAATTGTGCCTTAAAGCTTACCCATAAGTACAGTAGTTAACCTCTGCAAACCAATCATACCATCTGTGTTTATTTTTAATGACATGTGTCGAGCTAGACCAGATTAGAATAACCGTAGTGAAAAGTGTCCTCATCCATGATTAATTATTATCGGCTCTGATATTCAGTATTTTCATACAAATCAGGATCCGTATTTTATATATTGAGTTGCTGATAAAAGAAATTTAATCAAAAAGGTTCTGTTTTGTCCCTGTCGCTGCCTCTGCCTGTCTGCCATTAGTCAGTCAAACATATCATTATCTTATTATTTACTACTATAAATGACTGAAAATGTCCAAAGTTATAACATATGAGATATCAATCAACAGAGGCATACGCTATGGGTTTTGAATAATGAATAATGCACTTTGTGGAATAAGGCACTTTGTGGCAATCATAGAGTTAAGTACCATTTTTACATTGTAAAGGTAGCAGATAGTAAAACGTGGTAGTTAACATCAATACGTTCATTTGTTTGAAATTTACAGAGTTAAAGAATTACTTGCCACTGCACATATCCAGTTCCTGCAGTCATATATTATCAAACTGCTAATATATAAAATTTAAGTACTCACACCAGTTTAAAGGCATATTATATATGTTGGAATGATTTAAGCATACAGTGGTCCCTCGTTTTTTTGCAGGAGATGTGTTCTAAAAATAACCCACAATGGGCAAAATCCGTGAAGTGGTGAGCTTTATTTTTTACAATTATTATAGAAGGATTATTATAGTTTTCAGCCTGTAAAACCCCTCTCTACACACCTTATACACTTTTCTCAGACAGGCATTAACATTTTCCCCCTTTTCTCTCTTGTTTAAACAGTCTCAAATTTCAAACCTTCGTGGAAAAATAACTCCAGTATTATAAAATGAAACCAAAGATCAAAACCTATTTTCAGCTAGCGATTGAAGATTTCTGTAAATTTGGCAAAAGCCAAATTGCAGTAAAAACAACCTGTGAAACAGCGAGACCACAAAAGATGAACGTTACAGTGAGCGATCACTGTATATCACAATGCTGAAAGTCTTTTTGCACTATAAGGGTTTTGAATAACATTTTAATGGTATTACTGTATCGATATTGCCCCAGAATAAAAAACAAACCAAAAAAAAAAAAAAATAACCAACAACACACACATTGGTCTACTACTACTAACCATTAGTTAGTCCTGTTTCAAACAAAAATGCCAAATGTGATGGTTCCGATATCTTAAATGTTAAGATTTGCTTCTTTTCTCTAATTCAGTTTCTCTAGCTTTTGGACTGAAGGGAAGAACCTTGAGCAATGGGTTAATATTTTATTATTAATAGACCAAAAGACTAATCTAGTTAGCATACACTCTTGCAAGTCTTTTTGAGGGCGTTCAGAGGTGATTGCCGTGCCAATCCTTTGATCGTATATCTTTAATAAGGCACTTGCCGTGCCATACATATATTACAGAATAGTGTGCATAAAAAGGTGAGAGAAATATGACATCAGCTGTCATCAACAAATAATCCCCACTGTAAGGCTAAACTGCGTAAAATTACAAAGTCATTTTATTACTCAGATTTTTGCTTAGTATGGGAGTTGAGATTACTTTTTTTCCCTCTTCTTTTTACTGACTTAGCATCCTTTTTAACACACTGCTACAAAAAAAAATCCTTGAATGTTTGGCCAATCAGATATATTTTGAACACTTTACTTTGGAGCTCATCCCAGGAGAAAAGCAAAGGGTTCTGTCTCTATCAGTGAGCAAGATGTTTACCACTTCACTGCTCCTATACCACTCAACACAACGGCAAAGTCTATTTCTCTTTCCCCAGCAGACATTTGCTAGCCACCAGGAGATGAATCATAACCATAATCCATTCATCTCTATGCAGCCTCCACTCTGCCTCCATATACTATCACCCACAACCTGCTGCCATTTGAATCTGATCCCTGTCTGTAGTCCATCCCAAACTGGGCTGACTGTTTACTCCTGCCACTGGCCGGCAGGATGAGCACACACCAAGATAATAGAAGATACCAGAAGAATGCGGAATCTGACATTAGAGCATCTCCGCATGTCCGTCATTTCCCCTGAGACACGGCCTGATCTCAATATCAGACATTCTGGCTCCGATCCACCGCAACCAGGCCATAAACTGTGCATTTCCTGTCAAGTCTGCCCACCTAAACTTGAAAGGTGGCCAGAACAAGACATGTCATATTCGTTGGGACTGTGGAAGTTGAGGTGAGAAAAAAATAGAGAGAGAGGATAAATGGGATCTATCAGACGCACAGCTGAGCTGCTTTACTGGACACTTCACTGGCTGTCTTAATAAAAACAATCTCCAAATAATCATTCAGAGGATGATACATACAGTACATAATACATATTTTTTCTTGTGATAAAATAAAATAACTACTCTACTGTATGATTTATTTCCCCATCAATACTAATACATGCAAGTTAAATAACAACAAAAAAATACAAGGTAAATACCCTGGGGCATGGAAGCTATATTATCAGAGTTCAGAGTAAAGTAGCTGATTATGCTAGTTTCATCAAGCAATGCCTAGCCAGCCATTTATATAGATCACCCTGTAGCCAGAATTAATAGTGTTTGTTCCCAATGGACAGGCCAAAAAACATCTTAAAAGAGAAAAATCAATAAACCTATTTGGTAAGGGCAAGAATGTGTGACATGTTAGCAAATTAGATGATTTTCACTGGAGGATCTATGTCCCTCTCAGCTTCCTAGGCATTAAACTCCTCAAATCTGGGTTCGTCCGTGTGCCCACATGTATGTGTCTGGGAGTGTTTTCATAAAAGGAGAGTTTTTGGTCAATGTTAACGATCAGAGGCAGGTGCCTCAGCCATCACATAACCAGGCCAAGAAAATCAATGTCAGTCTCCTCTCAAACCCAAGGCTGTCCTTCACCGCTGTTGGAAGGACAAACCCCAGGCTTCAGTCACTGCTGATCTCTATCTGCCTGTCTGTGAGACTTCTGCCAACGCCACACATTTGGGCCGCATGCTTGGAAAGCAACAGATTACGTTTTATGATAAAACGTGATTATCATTTAAGAAGAGCTTTCACATACATGAACTATCTGAATCAGTCATTATCATCGATGTAAATGAAATATGCTGGATAAACAACATTTACATCTAAAGAACCAGTCATACTATTAATTGGCAAATGCAAGAAAGCATTTTCAGGCATTCAACTAACTAGTCAACTATCATAGCAGTGAAAATACAAAGACAAATTATTACGCAATAAAAAAAATCTCCCTTTAAGGGGTACAACCTGGTACTATGGTCCCAAGGAGTTTAAAATAAATGGTACTACCTATATGGTACTACGAAATAAAAAAAATGTTTTGTTGGATTTGGGATAGAAGTAACACAATGTAATTTCACTAATCTTAATTGGTTTATACATCTTAAAAAGAACAGAATAGTAGTAAACAATTTGGACTAGCTTTTGGAGAGAGAAATGATAATAGAGAGTGAGAGAGAGAGAGAGAGAGAAAACAGATATTAAATTAACATCCTTACGCATTGCGTTATTGACCTTGACCAAATGCTGCTTTCATTGTGATGAAATGAGCTTCCAATACATTTGTGAATACATTTTGCACACCATTCTCAAAGATGGAAAATGGAGCAAAAAAATTTAGGCTCACCTTGATCTAAAGATTATATTAGAGAGGGTAGTTCCTTCAGAATGTAAGCGTGTTTTCAAAATATCATGTATTTAGTGAGAGTGGGACTTGATTAAAGAAATAATTGAATTAATTAGAGACTTTATGAATAATTAGTCGCATTTTAACATTTGAACAACATTTACCACAAGAATCAATATTTTTCAATTTAAATCGCCCTCCATCAGTCCAAGCAATGTACTGCAATGTACTCATCGGATTCCTCCATGCTAGTTGTTAGCCTCCTAGCTCTGATGCGTCTTGTGCATCAGTGTGGTCGGTCGACCAGGAACTCTGACACTGAGCACTGACAAATGCTCCATGTTGACTGGAGGGCAAACTGCGATTGAATGCATGAATTTTTTACATTTTTTTTTTTAAATTAATGAATCATCATTAATGCGTTAAAGTCCCAACCCTAGTATTTAGTATATTTTTGTCAGAAAAAACATCCAAAAGAATCTACATTCAATATTATGCTCTTAAGTTGACACCACATGACCATGGAACCCGTCTTTAGCTTTTCTTAGCTAAAAATAGAAATTACAGCCTAAAAGGAACCTGAATGAATGTCAAAACCCATTAGTTACAAAATATATCACATCTGAACACCATAAAGTATGACTAACTTTATTAGGATCGGGCTTAGATAGAAAGTCCCACAGTGATAACTTCCTAATTACACTGACCATCTTGGGAGAGTAACCCAAAAATCAGTTAATTACTGTGCGTCATCCTTCCACTGCTACAGACACTCTAACGTAAGCTGTGAACATGTGACTCAGGTCATTGTGAACAATTAAAGATAATTTACCATTAACAAGAAAACCATTCCATTGTGAAGTATGTTTAGCTAAATCTGACCCATAACACTTTATTTATACTAATATTATCTCTCCTTTTTATTGTGTAATTGATCATTTATCATTTTAAATGTAGATATAGCCTACTTCCTCGTTCTAGCCATCTCTGTGGTGTTTTAGGGTGTCCTGGCTATAACAAACTAATTAAGGAGCCTTGAAATAAATAAAACTGCTGTTTCCAATAATAGAAAAAAAATGTGCAAGCTAATGGCTCTAAATTGCCAACATTTCCAGCCCCTTGGCTTTAGAATAGCAGAGGCTTTCATCCATGGACCATTTGGTTTCTGTCTGAATTCTGAAGTCTCCCACTGCCACCAACACCTCCTCTTTTGGAGAGGCCAGCACGATGCATACCGGGAATCAAATTAACCAGACCCTGGGAGATTGTCTCTCGGCAGATTTAATGTAGATCTCCTTGGAGATACTGCGGGGAAAATGAAGGGAATATCCAGCCTGATCTGTATCTAACCTCAAATGTAATAGACTAGGTCCAGGTCAAGATAGCCATCTCTGTCTGAGCTCACTGAGGGCAGTTTATGGAGTCCATGTGCCACTGTGTTTGGTCTAAGCTATTTGAACACACTGAGATGTGCAGTGAAGCCCTGCACAAGTTTAAAAAAACATTACTTCATTCTCCATACTGCATACTTTGAAAGTTTCATTTTATTGATACACCAGACCAGCACTTGCCTTTAATTAAAAAGTTAATGTCAGCCTTTTAGTGCTCTTTTCATCTCATATGATAAATATGAGCCAGTCTGATTTGGTTTATAAATGATCACCAACGCACCACGTCTAAGCACTTCATATCAGTTGACTTGATATTTGAATCAGAACTGAAGTGTGCAAGACTTATAGTGTGTATTGTGGGTTAATTGAGCTTCATATTCTAAATTTAAGATGGACATTTAAACAACAAAGTCTTCCACATCATTGCAAATAATTACTACTTAAGCGTAGCAGAATATAAGTGACACACACCGTATTTCATCAGAATTTGTTTAACGTCTGCAAAGGTGCAAGTCTGTACCACCATCCTTAGTGACAACTCATTGTAGAGAGGATGTGGCACATCTCTGACGTAGGTTTGCTAAACTGCAGTGTACTGTCTCTAGTAGTCTTTTTACATATCTTACATATCAGCCTATTTATTGCTACCTTTATCCACATGCTGAAACATGGCCATGTTTGTACACATGCATGCACCAGCAATACACACACACACAGCTGGAACACACGCACCCAGATGTAACAGTGTTTTGTTAAAAGAAATGTCAGAGCAGTGGGAATAATGGCACATGAACATAGTTATTCAATATCAACATTGCTGTAAATAAATTGAGAAAAAAATTGATAGAGTTGGCATAATTGTTGCAGCAATATTAGAAAAAAAAGAAAAGAGAGAAATATTGACAAAATGCCAGTAACTCAAGGCAACAAGATATATCTGATGTTCTGAATGCTGAAGGTTAGGTTCAAATTATGTTCTCTGTTCTTCTTATTGATGGCTTTAAATATTGATTATTTTCTACCCTCTAAAAAGGGCTACATTCTTATACTTGGGGGCACAAAAAGAATGACTGGTGAAACAACGAATCTTTAGAAATAGCTGGTTCTAAAATAATGCATTTACCAGAGTCATAAATGCATTTAAAATGATTAATGTTTACTCCAAGCAAATAGCAGAAATTAGAACCACTGATATCATCATTTACAAAAGAAAACATGCTATTTTTTCAGTAACACTTTGCTTTACAGTCAAATATCAAGTTATGTGGAAATGAGAACTTTCTCCCATCACATCGTCCCAATTTCAGACAGCGAGTGGCAGCAGCTCTGTCTCTTGCTGGGCCACAATGGTTTTCCATCATTTTAAAGCAGCAACAGGGTTCAACTCTGCTGCAGCCACCGCCAACTCAGGCTGTGCTGATTTGATCTGAAGTGATAATTGGTCGCAGTTCAGTCAGACTGATGTTACAGCAGGCAAATATCAAATTAAACCCAGTCCTCCTTTTTCAAGTCTAAGATTAATGGCTTACAACCACATAAATAGGGATTAAATATGGTAATCAAACAGACCCCGGCTATGAGTTTTTATTTAGACAAACAATATATTCTTGCCTCGCTCTATTATATAAGCTTCTTATTATGCTGCAGTTTTGCCAGACGTTGACACGGCTCAGCGACCTTCTCCTCTGGGAAATAGAAAAAAAAATACTGTCATTGAATTAATGCATTTCAGTTCAGCACTGCCATCACTAAAAATATGTCCCACTTCAGCCAAAGGAACAAACGAACAAAAATGTAGCGGTAAAGTGGAGCTGATGACTGAACTGTCACTGGTTGTTTATTTCAGAACGTTTTCATACTTCATTTGACATCTTAAAAAAAATTGGGAATTTATCCCTACCATAACCCATTAATAAAGCATTACATGTTCACATTTGCAGAAAATATGAAACAAAATGAATATTCTAATGAAGGTTTAAATATAACCTTGCTTGATTTTAAACAAGGTTTAAGCAGCTATAAAGATAATTCAAAAAGCAGGATTTGATGCAGTTAAAATTACATCCTCATTGTGCATCCCAAGGGATGATCATTTATAATTTTTTCCGTGACCTCCTCTGCCCTGTTCAGCAGCCTGGGCATGGTGGGCCGTCTGGCTTGAAGCCTGCGAGGCTACTGCAGAGACATTAGGCCGGGATGACAGAAGTCCTCACACAGGCAGCAATTTCTCCTGACACAGCAGCAGGCTAAAATGGATGGGGCTCTACAGCAGCCTGAATCTGCTGCACACAGTCCTCACAGCCGTGCAGAGTAAAGCCTGGGATGAGTAGATCTGTGTTTATGGGGGCGCTGTACTTATAGCATATCAGCGACACTGTACCATTATCAACTTCACTACCTCAGTTTCTTCAGTCCCAAAACAAAACTATAATACGAACACACACCTAGTCAGAGGGTAGAAATGGTCAATTTGGAGAAAACTGTAACTTTTCTGCCTCATGAAAGACTTGCCGAGCTAAAATAAAAATATGCCGCATGTACCTGTTTGGTGCTCTTGAAACCAACCAAATATTTAGATATATATGCTAAAGTTGCTTTATCATATAGACCAAGAAGTCAAAAATGCAGTGTAATTGACACTGTCTATCAAATGAAAATAAAAAACGGGAGAGAATGCATCATGGAGGTCAACGATGTAGGAGTTAATCCTTGTTAATGACGTAATCACCATCATAGTCCTAATGCTGATTGATGGGGCTGGACTGCGGCCATCTTGCGTGACCTTCACTGGGTCCCCTGGGTGATGTGAATGACGGCAGAGGTGTGTGACAGTGCCAGTCCCTCTGCCCTGCTCCCCCGAGATTGATCGGAAGCCCGCATTGTGTTTCCCAGGCCGGTCACGCCTCGTTATTGGCAGCCTCACTTAGAGAAACTGACAGGACACATCATACACGCTCCGAACCCCCACTTTACCGGGGAATGGACACACTCTGCTGTACGCACACATGCACACACGCCACAAACCCCCATACTTTTTTAGGCTTTTAGACCACACACACCTGTGTGGTAGCTCAGTCCAAGAGCTCCTCACTGAAATCATTCCATTGTGTATTTTACTTTAAATATTTTGTATTTGAAGGGGACTTTGTAACCTAGGCAGGTATAATGTGATTATGCCGAGTAGCGGTTTCCGGCACGACTTCACCTCCTTCCAAGGGGGTTGAAGGAGGGAAGAGTCAAAAGTGGAGATCAAAACTGAAATGCATTTTACATTTTTTTTCTGCAAGTGTCCCTGAATTGTTGACCTTCTCAGGTATAATATGGCTTCCAAATCCAATTCAAACTAAAATACAGATGGAATAGCAGAATGGAGCATTTGCAGGAGCAGCAAAACACCAGAGTTAAATATAGTCATTTAAATGACACCTTCTTTAATGTCTCTCCTGAAGGCTGAAGGTTACTCTCAAGTAGGATGTAAACGGTGTGGATTGACTCTTGAATCCTTGTACAAAAAACTGAAAAAAACAGATTTTTACCAAAACATGGAAGCTTTAGCTGGTTGCAGATGGACGAGTCAGCCCCTTTATCCTCTGATACGATACTTTAGCTCATTTTGCACCGCCAACACAAGCAATCACAGTAATATCTTTCACAGCTGACAATAATATCTAAGTTGTATTGCGGGCGTTCTCCTCAGCGAGGGCAAATACATTTGTCTGATGATAATTTCATCTTCCCTTCATTCGTGTTCATTTCCGTCTGTAAATATGCATAACCGAGTACAATCTGACAAGCTTCTAAATGTCACACAAATTGCTTGCAAGGCCAGGGGGGGTTGTGTACTTATCATCACAACACCATTTTTCATATAATCTGATTCAGAAGGAAAAAAAAAATTGAAATACACCAAAATAAAATGAAACAAGTCACTTCATTAAGCCCAAGTGAATTAGACATTGGGGCGACTCTATTACAGTGGGATAATGGGGACTTTTACTGGAATCGACCACAGTTAATAAATAATAAAATAAATCCAGCAGGTTAGAAATAAATACATAAAATCTCATCTGCAGACCCATTTAAAAATAGCACACTAAAAGACACGAAAAAACGGTACATCAAGTTTTCGGTGCAAATCAGATCTAGAAGATTCTGGCATCTACATCTTCCAAAGTTGACTCTGGTAGCATATAAACTAATATATCTGATTATCCTGTTTATATTTTAAAGTCAGTTTCAAAAAGACCGCCGAGTGGACTATTTAAAAGAAATTTGACAAAGACCGCTCACATTTTCCAGTTGCAAGTGCATACTATTGCCAATGAGCTATGTCCATTTAAAGCAGTCGTTAGCATGCTAATATTTCACAATATACTAAAAAAAATATTTGATTAAAGAAAAAGCAGAATTATGAATATTGATAAAAACTCTACTAGAAATGGGAGCGTCTATTCTGCATGAAAATATTAAAACTGTTCAAAAAAAAAAAAAAGATTCACCAAAACAGAAGGGTTAGGGATAAACATACAGCTGAGAGACTTCATTTATGTCAGATGCAAACATACAAGACAAAAATTGTCGCTCTCTGTTGGCCTTCATCATCTGTACTGAAATTATTTCTATGATTCATATAACAAGTAGGCATGATCCTTGTAATCCAAACAACAAAACTGATTTGATCTAAATTATACGACCAAACGGACCATCTCATCTGCATGATCATGTTTTAGTCTTGCCTTTGTGATACAGGTAGACCAGAAAAGCACCCATTGTGCTTTTTTGCTTGTTGGCTAATTTAGATTTAGTTCCAGTTATGCTAAATGGGACACTGGTGAACCTAACCTTTTTTTTTTTTTTTCACTTTTTCTTCTTTAAATATTCACTTGTATTGTTGACTTTAGGTTGTTGTACTTGAACAGATGTAATGAAATTTTGTCGCAAAACTGACTGCCCAAATGTTTTTTTATTAAAAGAACAGCAAAAATTTGCAAGTCCTATGCATTTCTAAGAGTGGATACTTTCAGGCAGTGATTGACTCACAGAGTTACCAAGGAAACCAAATATATCAATAACTATTGACCCAGTGACGGATAGAGGTCATTAAAGACTTGAACATGGGGTGAATTCAGTCATTCTTGATGCGTAGCTGCTGCCCTCTCCCCTTTTTTTCTTAATTATGTGAACCCTTACCCCCTATGTTTTTGTAACGTAGATTAAATTGCGTGACCGTATTGTTCTATCTAATTTTTTAAACATTTGCAGTCCTTATTTAGAAGGGAGCTTAATTGAATTTGGCCCATGGGGCATTAATCTTGGGGCTGTGTGGTCGGAGGCTGGAAATTGGATCCAGGTCAGGGTTTTACATGTTGTAATTAAGGTCACCAGGGGCAAGAGGGAGAGGGCAATATCATGGGGGAGGAGGGATGGAGGTGTGAGGGAGGAGCGCTGAAGCTGGGTAGTTGAACAAGGCTGTTCAAATGAGCAGTAAAAGAACATTTCGAGCAAGGGCAGACATAAAGTAATAGAAAAAGATGATAGTCTAGAAGAAAAGAAAGGGAAGAAAGTTATTTACAGGTCAGATGAAAGAGAGAGGACTGGGAGACTCTATGAAAGATGAGGAAGAGAAACAAGATGAGCATCCGAACATATTTCCTCTGGATGTTGGCCAACCAAAGGCGTTTTGCTATTGCAAGCATAGCTGAAGGGCCATTGGTCACAAAGGCTTTCAAATGTGAGATTAATACAACTGCTCTCCCCCCGCCTGCATCATTCTGTCCATTTCTGTCAGTTTCTATCTTATGATTATCATCTTTTGCTTTCTCCCTATCGTTCCGCGTTTTCTGGTCGTCTCCCTTTTTCCCTGTTCTCGTCCGCTCCCCAGAGAGACAAAATCAGGCGGCTGGGGGAAACTGATGAAGACAGGGATATGTGGAAATAGAGAAAGGGACAGGGGAAAGGCGGGGGGAATAGAGAGATGAAGCCCATCAGGAGATGAGTGTAACAGGAGTAGAATGATAATGACCAGCGAGCCCTCGCTTTATTTGGCGCTCTGTCTTTCCACAGATGTAGCGTCACGGGGACAAAATCCGCAGAGCATGCACGTGTCGTAACGGCTAATCTAGTCCCTGCTAAACATCGCCTCTATACTCGCCTCCTCAGTTCAACAATACAGAAGCCGCAATAAAACCCTAGAGGGACCAGGAACTCCCAACAATTACCACAAGGAACATCAAAGGGATCACACACTCACAGAATTAATCATCCCCTTCTCTGACACACATACAGCTGTGCTCACTTATAGAGATGAAGCGGTCTTGCTTCGTATCTTATTTCTACAGTCTTAGCATTGTTCGATTTCATAAAGCTCATGAATACCCGCTCCGTGATAAAAGCATTTCAGGCGGCGAGTTTAGAGAGCCAAGAGTTAAAACCACGCTCTAGTACCACACTCCCTCTAATGTTCTCTAAGCATTTAATGTAGACTGCAGCAAAATTGAAAGCTGAATAAGTAAATTTTAGGCCACATATTTAATAGTCTTTTCAGGAAAAGAAGAAGAAAAAAAAAGAAGCTCTGGCTGGCTGACTAGAATGAAATGTAATGAACAAAAATAATCACTCTCTCTTTCACAGTTTCTCTCCCTCTGTCCTGGGGAAAATTATATTTCTGCATTTAGTAAATAAAAAGAAAGAAGGGAGAGCTAATCTCTTTGGTGGGAGAGGAGGACGGACTAATGAAACATGTTGACACATGTATTAGAGGCTGCCATAATTGAATAAGGGGATTTGGAAGAACATTATTAAGATATGTGGGGATTTAAAACGGTGGAGAACAGAGGCAAGGCCAGCTGAGTCAAACCGGCGCCTACTTCAACTTGTCTTGGGAGAGAGAGCTCCAGCCCGGCCTCCTGTGCTCAAGCTTTATTGTTCTATTCTTTGTTAGTCACAGGTGGACCGCGGGCCATGATGTGCTCCTTTCATGTACTCCCTGCAACCATAAAATCAACTCTGCACAGCCGAGTACACACGCAGCCTTGTTATTGAAATGTTTGATTGATCACATATGTATGCCATGTGTACACTCGTCAGAACAAAAAGATGAAACACGTGCATGCAAGACAAATGAGCTTCCCCCTGAGTCAAGAATTAGTAGGCTGGCCTCATGGTGAAGCTATAGACAAGCAGTACGAGCAAATTAAATAAAAGAAGATGCTATCGTATGCTTACATTTCTTTTTGTTTTGTAGATATACTAGTTGCACTGAAGCAAATAGACGAGCTAATGCAGCCACTTCATCGCAAACTTTAAATACAGATTAGGATCAGGGTTGCTAAGATGCACCTGCAACGTTTTGTGTTTAATTCAACAATTAGAGAAGATCATCTGCTTCCTACTAATTAAGACACTGTTAATTCACATCTTTGCCAGAAAAACAATTTACAAAACAAAAACAAGGAGCGTAATTATGGCAGTGACCGGGGCGTCCACAACTCTAAAAGGGCCCTGCCAGTACTACAGGTTTCCACTGAAGCAATGGCTGAGAAATAGTGGGGTTCTTCTTACAATGCTGCAACACCTCACTTTGATTTGTGGTCAAGGCAGCTTCCCTTTCAACGTGTCCCATTACGTGTCATAAAGATAATTTTACCAAAAAAAGCGGGAAAAAAACCATCAGAAAGCTTTTTGAGTAGAATAATGGTTTTGACCTCTGCTGTTGACACTGCAGTGGTAGAGTCCTTGCCCACCATGTGTCAGGCCAAACTTGAATTCCTAGAGGGTGACTGAAAACGTTCCCTTGCTTTGACCAAATTGAATTTAGTTTCAGGCAAGGATAATGGTAACCAGTGTGAGACACTTTGCCTGTCTTGACTCATTACTAGCACTAGGCATTACTACTATAGAGCATCAGGCTGTTCACTGTGCAGGTAATTGATGTCACATCACAGAATCTCTTGGTTGCATGGTTAACTACTCAGTTGCCAATTTCAGCTCTAATGGTCGCACATTTACATCCAGACACTAGTGGAAAAAAGAGGAAAGAGCATGCCTCCATGTGCTGACATGTTTCAGCCACACATTAGGTGAGGTTACACGATATATGTCTGTTCTTCAAGTCGCTGATGGTGCCCCAAATGGCCTATCACGTACCACACTGTGACTGTGCTTTGTTCTCTCCCCGAGAGTGTTTCAGTCACTAATTAGTAGGTATTCACACCCTTTCAGAATCCTGCTTCCCGCTCACCTCCTATAATCCCCCCACTGCATGTCATGTTAATAATTAGATATAGTAAAGGTGGGAAGCTTCATCTTCTGCAGTCACAGGACAGTGGATGTATGCTTAATGGCCAATGAAGGTCCATAATTTGTCCAAGGTGGTGAACTTTACTATTTGCCAAGAGCAGTGTTCAAATCATTTGTTTTACATTAAACTTCTTACAAACCCATGTGAATTTACATGCAAATATAATCATTGAAACGGACTAAGTAAAAGTTACTATTAATTCTAAAACAATGACTGAACCAATATCTAATATATCCAACAAATATGAGTTGAAAAGCTTATTGGTGTTTTTTGATAAACGAGAATCAAAAGAACATAAAAACTTAAATGGCGAATTAATACTATCTTAAACCCTAAGGCTGGCTTTAGTGTAAATAACAGAAACAAAAACTCATTACCAGGACTCTGCGAAGCATTTTATTAAAACATAATTTAGGGTGTAGACATTTTAAGAATATCCATTAAAAGTGAAAGAGGTCAAAAATAGAGAAGACACTGGGCTTTTAATGAACGTGTGTTGAGGATCTTATCTTATTATGCAAATGCAGTCCGAAACCCCCAAAACTGAAACCTCCAGCTCTCTAAGTACAGAGAGAGATAGCAGGGCTCTTTGCAGGTCATGACCTTTCCCCAGTCGAGGCTACAGTTTTTAATTCCCCCCCAAGCATTTGAGAAATAGCTCACAGGGACCTTGTCCTCCAAACGACTCCTTTCATGGGACTGATCAAAGGTACCTATCTTATCTCCAAATGGGCTTAATTGGGCAAATGATTTGTGTAGTGAAAGGTTTTAACATATTACTGAGGCTTGGTGAACCAAAATAATTCCTCCTAGTTAAGATAAGAAGCAAGTGCCAACTGTCTGGAGTGCTTTCACTGCGCTTGCTTGGCGCTCTCTGCATCAAGGTGAACTGTCGAATAAGCCAGACAGCAAAGTCCCTCGCCAAGGTTACTGGGAATTCACAGGTTTTCATTAAAAAAGAAGTGTTAACAATTCATCCGCTGGGTTTAATATGGTCTTATATTACACTGCTTTTGTCACAGGTACAATCACTAGCTGCATGTACTTATCAGTGGCTAAAAGTCTTAAATGACGTCCCTTTGCCTAATAAATTGTATTTTTCAATGGAAAAAAAGTCAACTTTCGCTCCACAGAGGATACATTCACATTTTTTTTTTGCTTGCAAAGTAAAGTCAGTGAAAGGTTGTCACAGACTCTTTGAATTAAGCGTTTTTACACCGGGCAAAATAGTCCGCCTCAGTTTTGCCCCCTGCTAATTTTGAGAATTCACAGGGCAGTGGGTGGTTTTGTGCTCGCCGGAGCATACAAGCGGAGGCAATGAGGCAAGTGGAATAACATTAGAGCCCCCTTGTTTGAAACTGCAATCCACGGAGCAGGTAGACGGGATGGGAGGGAGGAGAGGTGGGGGGGTGGGGAGGGTGGGACGGCTCTGATCAAGTGCACAACTAATGACTGCTGCTCCAAATGTCAGCAGAGACGCACCGCTGCCCTGACGGACGCCTTCTTAGCTGACATCACATGAGAAATGTGGAATTACGAGACGAGATCAAAACATGGTCTGATTTTCTAAGCAGGCACCAAGGGCCAGAAATATTATGAGGAGAAAGAGGGGCGGTGGAACTGGGTATGTGTGTGTGAGGGGAGGAACAAAGAAAAAGAAAAAGAAACATGACATCAATTGAATCATCATGTTGACTTTGTGCTTTTATATCAATGGAGAACACAAGAGATGTCGTGTAACTCAGTCATGAATCAGACATTGCTGCTATTAATCTGTGTGCATGATTTTACATTCCCCGTTACCAAAGCCAGACAGACAGATCTCTGATAGCTCTGAGGTCCTCACACTCTAATAAAAATCAACGTGCACTCTAATTATTCCCATTTTACAGATTATCTCATTCCTAAAATAAAAGTAAAAAAAAGAAGAAAATTCAAAAACACCCCTCCTACCAGTATCTGAAACAGACACATGGATCGAGCCTGCTTCCACAGGTAGCCATGCCTGTTTCACCTGCACCACTCTCAAAGTGCCTCTGTGTGAGGGTATAGATTTTTACAACAATGCCCTCCTGAGGAAATTTAGAGTAAAACAGTGCACAGACAGCGCTCATTCAAACTCTGGGTGCATTTGTACATCAGTCATTCCTCCCGAGTTTCCTCTTTATCTCTATATCTGACTGCATCCATCTGTATTTTGGCCTGGCTGTCTGCTCAGGTATCCAGCTCGATGCCACGTTGCCTCATCAGTATTCATGCCGGCGTATGACGTGTAATCAGGGACAAGCACAGTTAGAAATTGTTAATTCCCAGCTTCAATAGATGAAGTTAATTAAAGCCTCGGTGTGAGGCAGGGCCCTCTTGTAGCCCCTAAAACCTCAACCGTCAGGGCAATAGTTCAGCACCCTTTTGCAAAATATATGCATACTGTCTTGTAAATGAATTGATAATATGAGTCCAGGTTAACAGGAACATTTTTGTCATCTCAGCCAGCAATCTGAGCCTTTCTGCTGTCTCAATACATCATCCCACTCTCAACATCACGGAGAGTGTGATGAAGTTCAAACACATACAAGGCTGTAGAACATTAATCAGCAACCTTTATTGCTCTTCTCAGAAACAAAGAAAAAAGTTGCAATTTAAAAGTACTGACGTGACAATTATTCTTGCCCTGTCTTAATATCATGCTGAAATTGGGAAAATCATTCCTTTCCCGACTCCTACTTCATCATGTCCTTACATAAACCCTGTTTAGATGACAAATGGGAGACAAGTTGACTATGGATTCATAAAACTTTGATTTTTTTTTTCTTTTTTGTCAAGCAAAGTGATGAATACTGATTTCCCAATCATTCAAAAAGAGAGGAAACTAGGTTATTGAGGTTTTGAAAGCAGTTTAAGGGAGGATCTAAACACTACCTGTATGTGTTTGGAAATCTTAATGTCTCCTTGTGGCATGTAATGAATTAGAATTTTCATTTTCTAAGTGGCAGAAAGAACATGTTTTTCTTATCAGTCTCACCCTGCAACAAATCATTATCAGTCTCTCTTTGACATGACACACTGTATTGTAAGCCAACGTGCATAACTGAGTTGAAACATTAATAGAAAAGAAGAGAGGGGACCAGCAGTGAGAAATCAGTACTTGAACTACTGTTACAGGAAAATGTATGCATATGTGTCCAGTCTTTGTACACAAGTTCAAAGAGTTCATTAGGAAAATGCCAGACACTTGTTATTTAAGATTCATCAGAGTTCTCCAAACACAAAGATCATCTGTGTAGCAAACTCTCCTACACTGAACCTCAAACTGGTTAAACAAATATATCTGGAGTAACAATGAGCTTTTAACACTGATAGAGACATTGTGTGTCCCTTAATAAATAAATATCAGCTCTCTAATGAAACACCTATAGTGAATGGATTCAGATGTGAACCCATATCCCTGAAAAGAACAGCTGTTGCTTGATGAGAGGTTTGCTTTTTTTTTATGCTTCTTTACTCCACTTATCACATTCCTGCCCTGCATCTGCTTGTTAATGATTCAGCCTCTGTCCTCCCGACCCTCCACCCCCTGCCGTCTTTTTGGCTTCAGGATAAGCTCATCATTAGCTTTTTTCCAGAGTTATCAGTCTTCTTTTTAATGGGTTTCATAATTATTTAGTTCCATTAAATGGTTAAATGCTTGTAATGGGGTTACAACAGTTATGAAAATGATCCAGAAATGGTAATCTTTGAAGGTTCCACCAGCGTCTGAGGTGTTCTGCTATCAATCGCACCATGGTGTGCACTGCATGAAACCCAGCAAACCATCTGAAATGAACAGAGCTCAACAGAAAGGCCTTCTTCACTACTTATTTGCACTACTTGCATTGTTTAAAATGTTCTACCAGATGTCTTCATAATGACAGGAATCTTACGAGAAATTTGGAAATAAAAAATCCAGAACATTACACCAGCCCTGTTATAGTAATTCAGTTTGTTCTTTTTTATTTACAGCACAAATACAGATATTGTAAAATATTGTCCAATAACTTTTCGAAATAGTCTCTTGCTCCTTAGTTTTATGTATTTAGTTTTTAAAAATCCTTTAAATTATGAAGCAGTGGCAGTTTTAGAGTTGACATTTTATTGTAAAAACAAAAAAATAGACTCTTCTTTGTCTCTTCATGTATGACAAGTCAGCTTTGGCTCACCCTGCAACAAATCATCAAAACATGTTAAACTACTCCTGTAAACATCAGTATATCGCTGATATATACTCAACACATTTTGGCCAAACTATGGTGATTGATCATTACACCAAAACTTGTCAAGTATGTGTGGCATTTGTAAATTTACAAAAAATCAGATGCAAACAGTTCAGTATTTTTACTCTTATGAAGAACAAAGACAGACATTTTTCAGTTGCGGCATAATCCACAGTCAGTACAGAATCTCTAATACAAGTTGTGCAGCAAGTCTCAGATAGAGCAGAATTACGGGGCAAAATTAGCTTCACTTATTACTTATTGACCAGGCCATAACGGTGCCTTGAAAGTCTTGTCCTTTCAGAGACGTAATACCTGGTTGAGCTGGAGCTGGAGTCTCAAACAAACCACTTACTAATGGGAAACGTCATACATCTGCATAAACAGCCGCACAGTTACAACTGTGCTATACTACATCCAGTTGCATTTTGCTTCTGTTGTCTTGACATATTTTTCCTCACCAGATGTCTTTTTTCCACTCCACTGTTTTCCTCTTGAGCTTTTTCTCCAAACACTTTTTGGCTGGTCCCAAGAACTTAAAGAGACTTAATTGATTAAAGCCTGATGCGCAAAAGCACCCTTTCCCCTTTAAATCCAGGACCAACAGCCCTGAGTGGAAAAACATTGTTGAAGGTAGAGTAGGTGGAATCATGGACTAAGGCACAAGTGCTGTAATTAACCACTTGCTGGCAAAAATATGTAACAGACAGGAAAGTGGAAAGTGCGTATACATTGACACCTTATATGCAGATCATGCTGGAGGAGTTGTTTGATACCTTTTTGTCTCACTTTTTGAAAACTCTATTGCCACTCAGAGACCTTTTCACCCTTGAAGTTCAGCCAAACAAAAACTTTTTATAGCCACCTTTCAACTCTAGAGGGTCAGTGTTTAACATGTGAAAGAAGATACTATAGTAACATCAAGAAACACTTCTCACATTGAAGTCTTTTTTTAGATAAGAATGTGTGAAAGATTGTTAGCTTTCTAGATCCGAGGCTACAACATTAAGTCCTGAGCAAATATCATTGAACACCAGCACCATCTGGAAGTCGGCGCTTGCATAAAGTCTCAGTTACAATCACTTTGACCCAGCCAATTAATTGGTAGATTAATCAACTAATACTAATATTAAGTGAATAATTTAATCAAGCAGCAGGGCTTGGCAACAGTAACCGCAGACCATTAACTCGGGTAGAGCATTACAGCATTAGTCCAATCACATCTAACAGAACAAGCACACTAATCATAAAGGAACAGAGCGGAGGCCTTGATAGCGGGCCACTCCAGCATTTTCAAAGTGCCCTTCTTAACCCCTCACAAAGCAGCAAAGCACAATGAAATGCTGCTGCTTTGTTGGACCCAGGAGGGCCTTCAAAGTGCCCTTAATGTCGTATTCTTACCCTTATGCACAGACAAGTCACACTGTGCCAGATTCTTTGTTTTCCCATCTGAATACAGCCTCTTCATACCCTTCCCTTCTCTCTTACCTTTCCTTTTTTTTCGATTCCAGCTTTGAGCAATTGGTTGGACATTCCAAGAAGTCTCAGGCAGGTGTCCCACGAATTTCACATGGCATTCATTCCCCCACTCAGGCGCTGTTTCTGACTTAAAATGAGCAGGAGTGTGGGCCGTATCCAGCTGAGCAACTGATTAAATCTGTTTATCATACAGATAATAGTCATCTAACAAAATGAAACCATTCAAAAGGCAAGAGGCAAATTCTGAGGCACGTCAATTATCTCACAACATGAAATATGATCCCATCACAGTGTAAAGGGAGACGCTATAGAAGTGCATTTGACAGCAATGTTTGATGTGCGTGTTATACGCTTTACCTCCAGTAATTATAGTGAGAGTAATTATACATGCTTGAAATAATTTTATTTGTACACCAAAAACATCCCCAACTCAAATACAGTTTTTCTCTTTGTTCCAGAATTACAAACAATATCCTACGAGATAAGACTGACATTTTAATACCAAAGTGTGGCTGACATGTGAACATATCTCTCTTGGTGTTCCCATTTTGATCATTTATCCTCCTTTTTTTAGAGAAAGAAAAACATTGTGAGTCGTATCCAGTGTTTAGCGTCCACATTTTGCTCTTGACTGACACGCTCCGACAGTTCCCGTGGCAGGCTGAAATTACGCATTGTTCGCGTGGGGGCTCTCTAATGGCAAATCAGGGAGCACTTTGGTGTGTTGCAAGTGGGGGGAAAGAAAAAAAAACTAAGCTTTTCACGAAATCAGCGATCAAATGTGGATGTTTTTCTGTGACAGTTTTGAGAATGGAGACATAAAGAGAAGCTCATTACAGAAAAGGAGGCAGAAAACAGACCTAAGCTATGCAGGCCGTAAACGCTGACACTTCATCAACTGAAAACTCTGAAAAACAAGTCACAATTTTCCTGCAAGCCAAGAAAATGGTGTGCACAGTAAGGGTGGGCAAAACAAACTAGGAATATTGAGGCATCTGGTAGAGGTTTTAGTTTGCACACATGTAGCCATTCTTGGATGTGAAAGTCTGTGTTTTGTATGTAAGCATGTGTGTTTGCGTGTGTGCTGTCAAGGAGCACTTGACATCAGAGGAGAGGTATGGGCTGAGGGGAGCAGAAGGGGATTTGGTGAATTACCAGGCTGCAGCCTCAGCATCGAGTCCAGAGGATTAGAGCGAGGACTGGGGTCCTGGAAAGAGATGTGCAGACGCACTAGGAGAAGGGGATCAGTGTTCGTGTGTGTGTGTGTGTGTGTGCATTTGTGTGTGAAGCAATGGTCAAACACTGGCTTCAAGCGCTACCCAGCAACTAAGAGGTACCATGTCACATCACAGGCGAGCACCCTCAAGGTCACTGGGATTCACAGAAAGCATGATGTGTGGCATGCCAGCTAGAAAATAAATAAAATAAAAAAAAATAAATCATGTTCACTTTTAAAAGCAAACTGTATCATAGAGGAGATGCACAAAAATGGAGCGAATCAAACACTTAGCGAATGACATGAAACTAAAATGTTTTGAATTTTGCCAAAAAGCTTTTTTGCTTTACTGAATATTTAATAAACCTATCATTATTAAAGGTATAATAAACATGTCATTTCATAGAAGGGTTGCAATACCCTAATTATAATAAAAAGGTACTACATGGCTGCATTAATTGTGTTTATTAGGTTGAACATATATGTACACACAGTAACCATTACATCATCTATAAGTTTGGCTAATACCTCAGTATAGAACTTGCCCTTTTCCATCCCTTTTACCCCTCAACCTGTATCCTTTAGAAGTTAGAACACATCCTTATGTCCCAAACCAGGAAATATCAATACATTTGTGCTTCTCAAAACCATTTTATTATTTGTGCCCCCTGTAGCCACTACGATACCTTTCTGCCCCCGTGATATCCTATGTGATTGTCAGTCTCATTTTCTCCTGGGAGAGCCGCTCAAGCCCGCCAGCCACTGAAAGTCCAGAGGACCAATGAGAGAGTCACTCCAGCGATCAACCCAGCTCAGTCGCTTAACTGTGTCACTGTTACCTGGCAACAGAGCTTTCTCCTGCCTCCTGTGGATGGAGCAGGATAAAAAGAAATAAAAATGAATTGTCATGAGGTGAATTGGGAGATTCTTTTCAACATTTGCTTGAGATAAAGTTGTACATCACTTATTTACCTTCCCTAAGCTGTAAGCATGTAATCATAGATGGCCTGTTTTCTAGGCCGAGCAGCACATTAGGATACTCTACATTCACTAGATGAATGGATGCAGTTTTTCGCCTTTTTTTCCCCCTGCCTGCATGACAATTCTTAACTGCCTTGGAGACTGGCTGGTCTTTGGGACCCTGCAGGAGCAGCTCTGTCATCACGATGCTTTGCTCTTTAATCACATTCAGGGTCCGGGGTTGCGCCTGAACAATGATTCGAACAATCTCAGGTGACAGTGCTGTCTGCGTTTCTGGGGCCAGCAACCGTTAACAATCGTACTGCTACCGGACGGGACACAGGAATTTAGCACCTTCCTCTTGTTATTTCAGTTTGGTTCCCAGCTCAAATGGAGACACTGATGTCACCTCATGGGCTTGATGGCAGTTATGGCTCAAGCAGTCTCGCTCACCCCATTGCACGTGCGGTCTGTCCAGAGGTGCTTTCAAATCCTGCCACTGAAATTGAGGTTTCACAGAGTGCATCCCTGGTAGGTTAGGCTGCTGTTGCCTCTGTTTTGGCACTGGCCGATGGGCCCTTGGTTCAAAGTACCTTCTTCTGTGACCGGTGTGCCCTGGGTGACATGTGAATTAACTTATCAGTGGTCTGAACCCAGGGAAGTGAGGACTTTATGTGATCAGAAAGATTCACATTGGCAGAAGGTAACTGGCTTTGTCTCAGGATGACAGCACGTTTTCCGTTCTTTTTCCTCTTTGAAGAACAATAGCCCACTTCAGGGGTAGGATGTTTTTGCGCGCTCATAGCCTCAGGGCTTGCTTTATGCCTTCTGTCTTTTCAGCCTGTTACTTTGAAGGTTTGCTGCGGAGTGGAGAGGTTGCAATCGTGCTTCCTCTCAGGACTCAGGGTCATTATTAGTATTACCATTACTGCAATTTCAATTCTATCCAATTTCTGCTGATTGTTTTAGATAGTTCAGACTCCAATTTATAACTACAGCAGCTAATGTTAATGTTGCCACTTCTGCATACTGAGTAGGCTGCATGCTTGGCCTACTGGCCCAACCTTTTAAAAACACTGACCCTTCTTCATGGGGTGAATCTGAGTTGCTTGCTAATGATTTTTTTCCAGCGATCGCCTTGCAAAGGACATAAATCATTTTACAGTTACTACACTTCTCACCTTTACTGTGCTTTTATCCTTAACACACAAAAAAGTGTTGTGCTCCTGTTAGAGAATCACAGACTGCAGTGTGGGCTGCAGACCTATAGATATCTCTAAACTAGCTCGAGAGACAAAGGATGGTAAAGCAGAAGTGAGAGTCTGTTGAAGAGAAAGCGGAGATAAAAAGGCACAATGGAAACTACCGTTCAGGAATTTATCTTCATTTATCTTTTTACTTCATTCAAGGGGGGCGTTATTCCCCATTGAAATACACTGCTTTGGGGAACATTTTAACACACACACACACACACACACACACCTTTACAGAGTAACACAGCTGAAGAGCTTCATTAGGCTCACAGCTTTTCATTTTTGTGAGAATCACGAGTTCTTTTGAAGCTTGCACTGCACTGTGCACTTCCACACCCAAAGGCACAGAAATTATGTTCACGTTCCCAAATGAAAATCTTGAGCCCAGAGGAAGCCTCAGTCTCTGTGAATCACACCTGTTGCACATCTCAACAGTCACGGTGACACAAAAGACATAAAAAAAAAAAGTTGAACAGTTTTGTCACTTTAGTTTTTTGCCTGCAAACATCAAAACAAGTATAGATTCAGCCGTGTTTTATTAGCATTCATTTACTCAGTCACCCTGACACGAAAGACACACACCCACATACACCCACACACACAGAGAAGTTGGATAGCTACATTTAAGCAGAGAAAACTAAAGGCCAGACAGTGGACAATTACTAGCCTGATTATTACCCCGACATCTTCAGGGAAAATTATACGGAGGCACTGAATGCCACATGCTGATCTCTTCGCCCTGTTGCAGATAAAAAGCCCCACTTCAAATGCCGTAGTTTAGGCACATCGTGTTCTTGGCACTTGGCTGAACATTTTACCGAAATTTGCACAGCCCAAGTGACTGTGGCCCATTAGTAACCTATATGTCGTCTTATCTTGTACAGACTGTGGGTGTCATATACTTCAGCTAAATATCAGATAATGGACAAGCCAGTGAAGCCATAGAGAAATAGCGAAGGACAGCAAATTACCTCTGTCCTTTTGATTTTGAACTATTTAATTCAACAAGAATGTGCTGTATTTAAATCATTCGAACACTTAGACATATTGGTAGACACACTTTTAAAGTCACGGATAATACACTCCAAATGTCAGTATCATTCCGTATTTCCAAACTTGCCACAGCGAGACATTGGGGATGAGGAAGGGCAAGCAGTTACTGTAAAACATATGTTATATCCTGCTGTTTGAGATTCTATTTGAATCCTGAGATTCTATTTGAATCCTGGTTGTCATTTTTGGGAGTGATAGTGTTAATTAGAATGTAAATTTCACACCTGAGGTGCCAGTAGAGAACAGAGCGGCTCTATGCTGGGGTCCTCCCTTTTTATATTGCACCAAAACAATGAGTTCTACCCAGGATTAAAACTACCAAATGCACTGGAATGTAATTATGAAGAGCACCTGGAGGGTTTTGTTCCCCAGGGAAGTTACTTCATATAAAGTCTAATCCCAGTTTCATCCCAGGAATCTGATTTGATTTTCATTCGGTTTTCAGGAAAGCCTCCTAAGGCTACCTGAGAGTCACTTCAACCATGTGAACGCTGCTCAGGTGGTCCTTGGCTGTGGTCAACCTTTAGTGGGGGGATTTCAGAGCATTTTATTCCTTGTGGAGTTCATGAGAGGACAGTAGCCCACTGCTTCTACCCATTTAACTTATTAGCTGGAATCCACAAGTAATATGTTTTGATCAAGGCAGAATACCAGCAGTTTTCCCTCGTTTGATCACTGTTGTGGGAAATAAGCACAAAGTTGTTCCAGCAGTTGGGCCGTCACCTCTGTCCTTGAGTACGAGTATGGATTTTCCCCCGTAGTTTCTTTGGGATTCAGTAAATGCACAATCATTTTTCTTATTTGCATACTTGGGAGACTCTTGCAGGAGCATCACATTGTCACATCCATGAAAACACGACAAACACACTATTGTCAAACTTTTATAGTTGTATTCACATTTCAAGAGACCTCACCTGGAGTAGTTTTATCTGGGTTTGTTGTTTTATTTTTTTTTAGTAGACAGAGAGGTGAGATGAAATATGAATAGTAAAACAGTTCAAGTAAGACTCATGCTGAGTTGGAGTTTTTCGACTGAATTCATTGATTCCCAAAATGTTGTTCTTTATGGTGCCTCACTCCCACAGCCTCTGTTTTTACCTCTCGTGTGCGTTGTTTCTGAAGCGGCAGCTCTGAAAGCATAAATGACTTGGTTTTCTTGTGGGCGCAAGTTGTAAAGCGAAGACGGAGCGCAGGGGAGAAGCGGCAAGAGCTTTTCATCTCATCATTCATGAATCTGAATCTTCAATAGTGCGCTACACTCAAAGATACACACACTTCATAAACTTACTCAGTTTTGGTTTTCTATCATTTTTCATAAAGTCACATAAACATCAAGATGTCGGTTGGATTCTATTTGGATGCATCAGTTCCAGGGCCATGCTGACTCAGGACCTGGCTTACTGGGACACTAAAATGGATACAAGTTATTGTTAACTGTATTTTTTTTTCTTTTAAACAGCGAGACTGTTCTGACTATCTGTGTTGCTGTCTGTGTCGGCCTGTGATAACATAACTAATTTAACTGCAATTCTCTGCACCCAGTGTCCGAAAAAAGGTAGTTGCTAAATCAGTGCCGAATTAACCAAAAGAACAACTAAATAAGTATAGAAAATGTGTTTTTTCCTCTGAACAGA
>JAOXYL010000051.1:14328853-14342368 GCA_028564955.1 Terapon puta
CTACGTGGGTGGGCTACATCATAGTAAGCTTAGTTGTGTATTATTGTCCTCTAATAACTAAAACAAACCGGTTTCTCGTCTGTATTTTGGCTCATACGCTTGTTTATTTCTTTTCTCCATTTTCTTTTTGATAACCAGATATGTGGACTGGTTCAGTTTGCCCTTAACATGTCCTTCTCCTCGTGCGCGTGTGTGGTCTTTGTGTCAGTCCCTCATGTGTGACGCGTTCTTCTCCGCGCTCTCCTCGCTCCACCTTTACGGCCGAGAGAGGCTGACAGCTAAGCAGTGAGAGAGCGAGTGCTGGGACAGCGTGGCGAGAGATGGAAAGTAAATCGACAGCAGACGGGGGTCACTGCCTCTTGACTGTGAGATAGAGTTGTCGAAAAGGAAAAAAAAAAGGCTGTGGGGGAGGTCAGGGGTCATCTTTCCAGCTTCCTTTCCCAGTGATAGAACTATGGTCACAAAAAGTTGCAGTAATTGCTCGTTGTAATGAGGGGTGTCACACGGCATGAAGACAATGTGGGGAATTGTGCTTAAGAATATGCAGACCGGTCACTGCAAACCACCAGATTTTTCCGACAGTAGGTTCCCCTCGTGAAATACTCGACACCAAACTGTTGCTGGCACCCAGCTGGGGTTATTTACTGTACTATGGGGGTCACTATAGACTTTATAGCTCTGCCCCTGAGTCCTATCAGCTCTCCAGAGTGATATATCATCAATAAAACGTGGTCACCCCACCTCTTCGTCCAACACTGTAAAGACGCCGTGGCTGCCATAACTTTATATTTGTGCGCAGCTGCCACGACACGACATTACGTGTGAGCGCTCGCCCCGCTCCGCCATTTCTCCTGCGGCGCGTTCGCCGTGGCCTGAGAGAAGCGGAGAGGCTCGATTGATGATTTATGTTTGACCAAGGATCTCTTCATTTGCTGCCTTTGTGTCCCCGAACTCACGCGCACACTCGCTCTCTTCCTCCCTGTCCCCATCACCGCCACCCCCACCTCACGTGGGTTAGAGCGTGTTTGTCAAGAGCAAGCAGGGCAGCAGGGAGTTAGAGATATCCCTGTCAAAATCCAGGATATTAACAAACAAGGCCCGGGAGACGGAGGCCTATTGATTGTGCTCGCTGCTCTGGCACCTTTTCTGCCGCCGACTTCATCCACCAGTGTGGACATTTAAGCTCCGTCTCAGCTCCTGTGCCTGGACTGCAGATCAAGAAACAAGGCTGGCGCCGCGAGGCAAAGCGCCCTGTGCTCCATCTGCTCTGGCGGGGATTCCTCCTCTGCTCCATGTGTTGGGACTGAAGAGGCTTCTTTTCACCTTGGACGTTGAATGGTGGCCATGTCGCCAGTGAAGATGAGAGCCTATGCTTGGCCACTTTGTTCATGGTTGGCAGTGATATAATATAAGGGAACGCTAACTGGCAGCTCAGTGGTGAAGGTGTAAATGTTCCTGTTCTGACACTGTGCCTTTAAGTAAGCGTATGAACTACATGGCTCTTTTTTCCCCTATGTAGTTAAAAAAAAAAGGGTTCATGTTCCAATCAGGGCATTATATGTGATCGAACAGTGAAAGATACCTTGTCTCTTGAATAATTCAAAGGTGATAAACTTCTTTCAGACAGAGGAACACACAACACACAAACACTCACGAAAAATGCACTTACATACAAAAAAATCCCCAAAGAGTCTGAAAAAAAAATGTTTCCACATATGTCTTGGGAAATTATTCAGCTGGTGCAGTATCCGCTAACAAGAAGGCACATGGGTCCAAAACAAACAAAATTGTTCAGCATGCATAGCAGCTCTACCCTGAGTATAGCTCAACTTTCCTGGGGAAAAAAAAAAAAAAAAGTTTTGCTTTTCACACATTAATTGGATGCTGCACTCCCCACCTCAGATTGATCTCAACACCTACCGTGTACTCACTTTAATACTTAACACCTGCCAACTGATGTAGCCGCTCCAATCTTTAATTAGAAGTTTGACCTGACAGCGTGGATCAATATTTCAGATGAAAATTATGCAAGTTTATTAAAACATTTTTTTTTTTAGAATCGTCTATTGAGCGCTGGAAGGCATCCAAAAAAAGGAGTTTGAGCTAGGCTGTGTTCTCCTCTTTAATAAGCTGTGGGGTGAGGTAGTGGGTGGTCCTTTGTCCACCACTTTATTTGGGACTCTGACAGCAACTGTGTTTGGTGTTAAGTCTACTCGAACCATCAAATGTATGCTTTTTTTTTTCATGAGGCGATGAGATAAAGGTAAAATGCACTTATGCGCTCTAAAAAAACCAATAACTGTTTATTAAAAGATTATATTTACACATACAGTGTCCAAATTCTGTCTTATAATTGGTTGTTCCTCTTTTTCCTCTTTCCTCGTGTTTATTCTTATTATTACCATTCCTCTTGGCTAGGTTGCATTTCTTTTAAGAAACATATCTAATTGGATAATCTGCTGTTTTAAAAGTCACAAACACATGGTGAATGCAGTTAGGGAGAATATTTGTTAGATAACCCCCGCAACACAGTCTTTAATGAGTTTGAGTCCTAGGAGGAGCTATTTGCAGAGTAGGGAGAAATGGAAAGTGAATGTCAAGAAGTTAGCTGTTGCCTGAGAGGTCCTCTTTTGACCTTTAAGACTTGTTTTATGAAGAAAATATGAATGCTGCCTTCTGAACATCCCTGGTAGTTGTTTTTTTTTTCCCTCCGCCATCTCAATTAGCAGCTCTGTGCTGAGGCGTATGAGTGGAATAGCGCTCTCGCAGACATCTAATGCTAATTGCAGTCTGACTTTTCTTTTTCTCCCCGTGCTATTACATCTCATTTTGTCGTGACTATCTTTTGGTGAGCAGGTGTGCTCAAGTGACATTTTGCTTTGCTCTTTGAACTGATCCCCCTCTTCCTTTTTCTCTCCTCTTTCCCTTCCCTTACAGGTGACTCATCTCAAGTCGGTAAGTCAGTTTTCCTTCTATAACTTCTGCCACCTCTCCTTGTCATTTTATGTGCGCTCGCACCGCTGCCATAGCGACTGAATGATTACAGCCTATCTTTATTATACAGTGCAGTTAGGTATGTGTGAACATTAACATGCAGGCAAACAAACAAACCAGCAATTATCTCTTTTAACTTCACTCGGCTGTACAAAGTGAGCAGCGAAACTTTGAATAGAAATCACTGCTGAACTTGTTCTGTTTCTCTCTCGGTCAGTCCGTCAATTTCATTTTTTATTCACTGCACCTTACATTGGTTTGTATAGTATATTGAAGGGAGGCTGTCCAACTGTTTGCTGTCATAAGACAAAACTCTTACTCCCTCCTTTGCGAGTCTCACGATTGCTCTCCAGTTTAATTGTTAAGGTCTCAAGGAATTACATGCCAGTGTTGGAGCCTGAGTTCAGTTGGAGCAACATCGTGCTGTACATCTGTGTTATGCTGCCATGACGACCTCATCAGGGTCCAGGATTCAATGGGATGGTCTTCTTTCATTTTCAAGTGCATGAAGTCTGTGAAATGTGGTTATTCAGTTTTCACCCATTATATGTCCCTCTGCCTCAAGTGGATTTTAACACCACAGACTTGCAGTCTGCGTGGTTGAGTGCCTCCCGTGTTTGAATGGAACTTTTGGCAGCGCTTCAGACGCACAATGCCTACTATTAACAGCTCACTCTCTTTCAGCTAGCTCTTCCACATTGCATTACATTTCAGAAATGACCTTCTCATGCATGTAACTTATGAGGGAAATGGAAAGTTATGGGCGAATTCCATTTCATCTTCTGTGTTTTTGTGTACCAGGCATAAAGTGTTCTGGACCATTAAGACGTTTATTAAAAAGCGGACAGAGGCTTTATCTGTAAATATGCTGAGACGTCACAGTACGCTAGCTTTCTATCAGCATGTCATTTGGAATCGGGAGCGGACACAAGCGAGGGACGGGAATGGGATCGGGGGATGAGACCAGAGATGGGCAGACTAATGGGATGTAGCAACACCTCACACAAACAGTAAGAAAATGAAATGGGTAGAGTTTAAAAGTCTAGCTCACAGCATTTTGCAGCAGCCAAATGCTGCTTTAGTGATGTGTCAACATTATTGCTCGCCTCCTAATAATTAGCTTTGTCTCACTGCAGTACCTTCTATGCATTAGAAATTGCAAATGGTAATCTAATGAGAAATGTAATGAGAAAAAAAAACATGCAGTCATTCCCACACCGTCATGATAAAAAGGTTCCCATAGTGTGTATACGTTCCCCAATGAATTCTGGGCTGTAGAAATTCAAGCATGCATGCTCCTTATACGTGAATAATGTGTTTTTTTGTGTGTATGTGCCTGCTTGTCAAGTGCTGTCCAGTGAGTGTTTGGCCCAGAGATCTGATGTCGCCTGAATACTAATGTGGCATTTTGTCTGTCCGCGGCAGCTTGGAAACCGGGTGGGGACTCGTGGTTTGGTTAGGGACATGTTCACCCTCGGGGTGCAGTAGAGAGTGGGGACAAATAGTCAAATACCACACCCATCCCTCACCACTGCAAGAATCAGGATCCAGAGAAGAGAAGGAATAAAAAAGCTAATTAAAATTTGATCTGGGAGGCCGGTACAAATTGAGTTTCATCCTCATTAAGACCACCGGGCAAAGAAGAGGGAGATAATTCAGTTTTGCTTATGAGATACAAGCTATTTCTGTGTCAGACTGCGAATTCTACATTAATCCGGCATGTGTGCATTTTATTTGTGCATGTACATGTATGTATATTGATCATATCATTTTACTTTTTTTCAAGAACTGAGAAAATCAAGTACTAAAAAGTCCTAAATGTGTCCTATACCTTTTAAACCAGTTCATCCAAATCCATGCTGACTGCCAGTCACAGTTGTCAATTCCCACAGAAGTCTATGGGCTGAAACTATTCATTCATTCATTCATTCATTCATCTTCTATACCTGCTTATCCTGACCTCAGGGTCACAGGCGGTGCTGGAGCCTATCTCAGCTGTCATTGGGCGAGAGGCGGGGTATGTCCTGAACTGGACGCCAGTCAGTCACAGGGCTGACAAAGCACTCACACTCACATTCATACCTAGGGGCTATTTAGAATCGCCAGTTAACCTGCATGTGTTTGGATTGTGGGAGGAAGAGAGAACCCACACAGGCAAAGGGAGAACATACAAACTCCACACAGTAGAACCCAGAACACTCTTGCTGTGAGGTGACAGTTGTAACCATTACACCCCTGTGCCCACTGATTCCATTATACTAGTTATGATGCAGTGATGCATAAATGCACATTTAACTCATTTTTTCCAGCTAAAATAAAGTGTTTACTCACATTGTCATGAATTTTCTATTAACATTAACATTTGCCACCTTTTGTTTCACCATCACTTTTCTTCTGTTATTTCGTCCAATTACTGTTAACATCTCAGGCTCTGTCTTGCTCTCTCCTTTGGCCGACTCAACAGCAGACTAACCTAGATTAGTGTTTCCTAAACCTCTGTCAGACCATGCACCCCTTGTTTAGCATGTTTTCCGTCCAACCCTGCTTCACCAAAACTGGCTGAATCATTGTAACTTGTAAGATGTGGGAAACTCTGACCCAGAAGAAGCGTTGGGCTAGTCAGGAGGCCAATGTTATCATTTCAAGTAGCCAACTTTATTGTGTGAATCAAACTACTCTTCTCAAGCCAGGGTCAATTGGCTTTCATAGCACCCTCAATCTAACTAATTCAGACCAGTGCAGGTGGCTTAATCCAAGAGGTGATGTAGAAATGTAGGAAATTTGTTTTAAATTACTTTTATAATACGCCTTGACCTCCCACTAAATATGTATCTGTATATATGTAGTTTGCACCCACATTTTAAAATATAACCAGGTGGCCATTGTTAATAGTTTTCATTTTACCAGGGACTCATCAGTCTTTATAAGAAGAAGGTGTACATTAAATAATCAATATCATTGTAATAATTGACAGTGAAAAAAGTGCTATTTTTCAGCACCATCTTTGTCAAATGTTTTATTGTTAGGAACAAAATGGGGGGAACGCACAATTTTCTTACCACGTCTCAGACTGGATCAGCTTAGTAAATTATTAGCAGATATTACTGTTGCAGTGCACGCACACGTCACTCAAATTTTCCCTGGAGTTTTGTCAAAATTGAATAAATGATGTCCAAATGGTAACAGCTGTCACATGCAGTTCCACACCAGTCAAAGATTTAGCCAATCAGAATTGTAAAATATATCATTAAAGCGCAGCACTAAGATTATGAGCATCTTAACTCCAGACTGAAAGCTCTTATTTTGAAATTCAGAGTGAGAATACGTTCCAGACATGGTTCCCGCTCCATGCCCCTCTCTGCACAGTGTGTGCTAGCTCACAAAAGCCCCTCCCTCAGTGTTGCTCAGTCTAATTCTTTCATTTTATCTCACATTTCTTCATCACTCTTCTTCTGTTTACTTCACTTTGACGTAAGCTGTTTTCTCGTTGGTTCGGTGTTCAGTTGTTGTTTATCCTGCGTTACGTTTGCTCTGAGTTAGCTCATGTGTGGTCGGGCGGGGCACATACAGGAGCGGTGATTGATGCTCCATCAGATACTCTGCTCTGATTGGTTGTTCAGATCCAGGTGTGTTGGATTCTTGTCCAATGACTTCAAAGGCAGCAGGTGGAGAAGGAGTCTGATTTTTATCACAGATGATCCCTCTCCTGTTCTGCTGTCAGAACATAGCCAGTTTCAGCAAATATGACTAAAAGTCATCTTTAGATAAATTGCCTACTTCTGCTTTAACAGAAGTTAACCTTGCTTTGTTTAGACAGTCAAGTTTTACTTTTCACTGCATGGCTTATGAGGCAGGAAGTGGCAGAGGTAATTGTTCTCCCTTTGATGTAGAGGCAAGCAGGCACACTACAAGCAGAGATCCTTATCCCATCGCTGTGTTTCATTCTGACTCCAGAAAAATGGCACTGGCAGAGGCAGAGACATCTCTCTGTCTGTCTGTCTCTCTCAGGCCTTGTTCTCTCCCTCTCAGATGATTAGCATCTCTTTTTTTTCTCCCTCCCCTTTTTTCTCCCTCAACTCTCTTGAATGCCAACCTCAGGCTAGTCTGAGCCAGCAGAAGCCTCTTCAAGCTGGTGCCGCAGTGGGATTGGCCTGCTCGCCACACATGGTACCGCGAATGCTCAGTGAACCCCACATCTACAATTTGGATGAGAAAATGAGGCGTTCAGGCTCTGTGCTGAGCGGAGGGTGGCACTTAGTACAACATATTGTTTTTCTCCATGCTCCCTGTCTAAAATGTTGAATAGTCAGATGAACCCTGACAAAATGTGTCAATCCCTGGTGTTTTTTTTTTCTCCCCCAGTCTAGTCAAGTCTCACATTATGTATTTATTCACAGTTGGGTTATTTATTATGTAACCTGCTTCATCCAAACAGCCGTGCTACAGAATACTGAAAACTGTTCACAACGTCCTTAAATGATGAATTTCTTTCATTAACTCGATCGTCAAAATGCTGCGTGTCGAGGCAATAATCCGCTCGATTGCAGCGACCTGGCTCTTAATTGAGCAAGTCGCCCCCCCCCAAACGTGGACACTGAGACAACAAAAACACTCTGTTATCCCCGGAAACAAAACCAGTACTTAAGTTATTTTCCCTGCCTGGTGTTAAACAGCATGGCCTCAGAAGAGCGCGCGTGGCTGTTCTACAATGTAACACCCGAGCCCGTGGCCACATTTACATGCTAGAGGAGGGATGGCGATAATGAGATAGCTACCTGAGATAATTACTACTCAAGGCGTCCGGCTCTCATCCCCTACCACAGGGAACCAGTTTAACTCACTGCAATTAAACGGCCACTCATTTGCTCCATTTGAGGCACCATTTATGCTGTTTTATGCTTCACTGTGTCTTAATACAACTGTGGCTTAAACAATGGAGACTGAGAGATGTATAAAATGATAGACAGGCATGAAGAAGTCATAATAATGTAAGCCTCTTGTTCAAATTCAGGTTGAATCAAGACCTACTGCTCTTTACTATTAAATTCAAGGCTAACTTCTATATGGCTTTGATATCGATCTCGTATTTGGACTATAAGAATACAAATATCTTATTGATCTCACTTAAAGCAGATGTTACAGTGTATCTCTGCCTCCTCTTCGTGTAGATGTGGACGGGGAGTAATACATTCTGTTTTTGTCAGCATTGTAACAGTCTCCTTCAGAGTGGAGCCGGCTCAGATGATAGGTCCACGGGTAAATGACATCCAGGTATTCAGGCCTGAAGACAGCCTTTCATTCAGGAGTTGGGACAGATGTTGATGCTTGATCGAAGAAAAAAAGAAAAAATCAGAATTGCATATTTGACCCTTTCTTCCTGTATATAAAGACATAAATGTCTGGCTGTATATCCAGTGTGACTGTGATATGGCTTAGAAATTACATCATTAACACTAATAACAATAAATCTTGACTTGTAAAATGTTTATGCCGCTGACGGCGACTCTCTAACTGCTCCGCTGCCTCTCTGCCCCCTTTTTTTTTTCAAGGCTGGCGAAATCCCTGACACGGCAATCACTCAAACCCACCGCCGTTATATTTTATCCACGTCTTGTCTCAAACGAATAAATTACACTGTAATATCTTGACTCCTGAGAAATTGCGCAGGATCGTTATAAATGGCGGTGCGCTGATGGTGTGTGATCGCTGGTGCTCGGTGCATTCAGCCGAGCGGCTGCGCGCAAAGGGATCAGAGATGCGGAGCGGCGCTAGATCTACATTGGTTCCAGCATGTGAAGATTAATGGCGTCCGCTTCCATTAGCCTCAGAGTAATTGTTAAGACAACGATGAGCAGTCCATAGCTCTAATCCTCAAATCAAAGAGAAGTTGCGCAGACCCCCAGCACTCAGGTTTGATTTCCTTTGCTAGGCGAGACTAAATCTCGTTCCGAGATCACAGAACGAGGGGAGACTCACTTCCTGTATTTACTAATTAGTTGGAATTTGATTCTGGGTTCCACTGAGCCATAAAAGCAATGCAGGCTTTGCTGAAGTAAAGACGTTGACTTTATGACAGAGGCTGCTCTGGAGAGTCTGTAACTCGCAGTAAAGGCTTGACGTACTGTACACTCTGTGGAAAACCTGCATCTCACGGGAAGGCGAGAGTGAGCTTCGGTGTGTGAATACAAAGATGGAGGGGTGGGGGATGTATATAGAGATGAAAGGTTGAGGGAGAACAAAGCATGTCAAGGAGGTGAGCTTGGTGTGTTAGAGTTGTTTTTGTTTTCCGTACACGCCGCGTGCACGCGCCTTGTAAAACACAGTTGCGGAATCGCAGAGGAGGCAAGACTATCGACAGGAAAAGGAAAAAAAAAAAAACAAAACAGAGAATTTATGCCATCTTGACCTAACCTTTCAGATAATCCCCCCCTATGTTTTCAGTAACTTAAAAAACGTCCTGCTCCTCGGCATCGACTCACACGATGTCCTTTGGCGTTTGTGTCGAGCCCGAGGCTGGACTTCATTACAATGCTCGGCAGGCTCATTGCAGCCCTATTAGGTTGATTTGACTCCATGAGGGGCTAGAGGAATAGTTGGTGTGTGTGTGTGTGTGTGTTGTGTGTGTGTGTGTGTGTGTGTGTGTGTGTGCGTGTGCGTGTGTGGAAAAAAAACGACAGAGTAATGTGGTTATATTATAAGAGCAGTGGGGGTGATTGCTAAGTATAGGGCCAGGCCGCGGCTGTAAGAAGGGCCTCAGTGCCCTGTAGCTGCACAGCTTGGAGGGAACGTTCATTAACAGCCACAGCTTATTACCAACAGCTAGTACTGCCCAGGGCCAGTGGCATACATTAACACACATAAACACCCATGCACTCTCGCTCTTATGACTTTAAATTGACTACATTCATTCTCTAACCTGATTACATTCATTCTTTTTTATTTCTAATTTATATGATGCTGTGAGTGCACACTGCAAACAGGAGATAAGAAGCGTCACCGCATGAGAACAGATTTGCATAGTTTTTATTTAAAGTCTCTTTATTTTCTGTGGCCTGCCAAGTAGCCATTCTTTAAAAAAAAAAAAAAAAGCGAGTGAGAAAGGAAAAAAATGTTAACTTTTATTTTTGAAAAAGTCATGGTCTCCCGTGGTAATATTCAATTAAAATATTTCACTCTTACCTCAACCATTGTGAAAACGTGAAGATACAAGTCTGATTTCCTCTCCCATAAATGCACACGTACATGCCCTTAAGCGCTTGTTCTGTATAAACGTACTAAATGTCTACTTCAGCAGTTAGGCATGGTCGGGGAAAATAACTGCAAGGAAGCACAATTTCACCGAATGTCTGTCACACCAATTCTCATGCATCACAGCTGACACTCACCACAGCCGTAGCTACTGTACACTGCAGCACTCGCGCTCATAAATCATGCGTACTGTATCTGTAAATCATCATCAGCAGTGACATCTCAAACGCCATCAAATGTCATAAAAGTATAATAATAATGGAATATAGTCACAGTCAAGTCAGGGGCTGATATAAAGAAAAATGTACAAACTGCTACACAGGATAAAGACTAAAGAGATAGGTTGATGAAACAATGGAAAGCACCAATAGCAAACAAATCAAACGATAAAACTGAAGACAAAAGCAAATAATGAAAACATTTAAAAAACATGCATTTGATCGACAAAAAAAAAAAAAAAAAAGAAGATAATTTTATTTGTGAAATACATCCCATCCAATGCAAGGGACACCAAACACTCAACACAAGTTATTGTATTACATTGGTATTGACCAGACTGACTTCAGCAGAGGTGTGTAAAAGGGTCTGTACAAACTATTGAATGTGTAAAGCAGCAGACTCTGTACTCTGATTTTAGTGTCAGTCCTCTTTTTTTTCTTCTTTGTGCAAACTTGAAGAATAACACGACGCAGATAGTTCCTCCGTGTTGCGTACGCTAAGCTCTAAAGCTGATATCAGATTATACCCATATAGCTACAGCGGAGATCTGATCTGACCTGCGCTAATGCAGATTTAGATTCTGTCCTTTTTCTGCTGCACAGACAGAGATGAAAAGATTATTGCTGTCACTTAAGGAGGGGGAAAAAAAGTGAGACATAGAAAAACTGCATTGTAGAAAAAAAAATACAGCGGTTTTCATGATGGAAAAAGGATTAAAAACTATAAGATAAACGCTGAGATAGAGATCAGTTGCTCTAGGCGTAGCAGTTTAAAATGTATCATTTGTCAAATAAGTGTTATGTCAACAAATCGGGCGATGGGAGAAACAATTGACTCTACTTCTGTGAGCAAACTGTAAGGAAATATGACACTCTTTATTCATTTCACATCCATACACGATACTATACTGTAAATCAAAATGAAGTTTCAATTTTTCCTGTTATCTTGCATCTTCCTGTGTAGTTGTGTTACTCAGCACTTTCATTCCCCAATTGATGTCAGGAATTATGCCGACCCCGTGAGATCCAACTCTTACATTAGTCATTGCATAATTTCGGCTCGGTTATGTGATTTCCAGCTGTGCGTCACCAGAGGCAGAGAAAGGGGTCGATGCGCCCCGTTCCGACCCCGGCCCCTTGTGCAGTGCCCTTGGGCCCGGGGATCCCAGCATGCCGCAGCCACTGTGTATCTGTTAGTGATAACTCGCCTGTGGTTCCCAGGCTACGGTCAGCAGCAGCCCACAGCCGGCCTGATCGATAGGGAACCCAATAGGAGGGATGAGGCCCATGAATCAACCTGTCTGGATATGAACCAACGCACACACACACACACTCATGACAGGATGCATACAGTATATATTGAGCTAAAGCATAGCACACACACAAGCACATATATGTACAGACAAATGATCCATACATAGACTTTGGATTCCTTAAACCTGATACTATCCTGACTACCACCATTATGCAGATACACACACACACACACATTTTTTTTTTTTCATACTACACAATCGGCCGCCGGTTCCACCACTTAAAACTCCATTACACACATTAGCGCAGCTCGTGTTTATGATACATTCTTTTATTTAAGATAAACACGGCCATCAAACCGTGGCTTTCATAACTACGATAAATGAATGCAGCTTTGCCGCGCGCCGTGTTTGATGACTAGTAAATCTGTGTGTTGGGACTTGCGCTCCAGTTTTGGGATGCCTCAACATGACAAGTGCGATTCGGCCAGTTGAACCGTGAAGCTCGAACTTTGTACTTCTCTATACTTTTTAAGCACCGTGCAGCCCGTCTCCATTACCTCACACGGTAAGACACAGCAGGTTTAAAGAAAAAAAATGTATTCCACTATCTCAGCAGCCAGGTTTATTTTATATCTCATCTCATAAAGCCGCCGATAGGAACTCCACAGCCGCCGGTACAAGGGCCAGGAGTCTAGTTGGTGGTGTGTGTGTGAGGCTGCTGCGCCGCTGCTCTGCTGTTTTATGGTGGACGAGCCGGAGTTTGATAGGACCCCCGGTTTCCTGGCTCGTGGTCTCGCGCAGTGCGAATGTTTCCTGGATGGATGTTTGGATGTCAGCGGCTGGCACAGGATGTCATCGCAGCCACCCCCCCTCCCTCTCTGTGGATCTCTCCATCAGAGAAGCACGACACAGTCGGCGCTGTATCGTCCAGTGCGAGCCTCCAAAGTGATACCCCAGTTCTTTTGGGGGAAGAGACAGGCAAAGTTCACGCATACATTTCCCTCCTTGCACGTCACCCCCTCAATAAGAATTGTGATTTCTTGGCAGAGAAAGTATATTAGCGCATCACCAATTCCTTCTGTTCTACCTATGCTGTCCTGTGGTGTTGCTGTGGAGCCAAGCGTCCACTGAGGAGGTGATAAATGGGCGGCGGTAGACCCGGAGCGTTATCAGTGCTACTAAGGCCTGAAAACTAGGAGAACACAGGGTTTGCTCTCAGGTAGGACACAGCCAGGCTAAGGTTGATATATCGCCGCGCAGTCACAATAGGATTCATGTTGTAAGGGCCTGCGCGAACATTGCGAGAGCAAGAGGGCCGATGGCTGCTAGAGTGTGTGTTTATGGAGACACTATGTAATTTATGTTGGTATATGTGAGCGCGATTTAAGAGTCCTCGTACAGTTTGATATGAATCACTCACACAAAATTTGGTGTACCTCGTTGAGTGTAGTGCGAGGTGAGGTATATTCCACTCTGCTGCAGAGATGATTGAGTTTTTACAAGATCCACGGTGTGTGTGTGTGTGTGTGCGCCCGCGTGCGTACGTGTGTGTGGGATTGATAGATGTGCTTGTTAAAAAAAGGCATGCGGCTGTGAAACGACCTACCAATTAAATCCAATCTGTTCCAGAGGACAGATGACATCATAAAAGTGCGTCATCCTCCAAGTGTCTACACCATGCCCACACACACACACACACACACACACTCACACACATATATAAATACACATGTGCAGCTCCTAGTTCCAATAGAATGGCATTTGCTCACTATGCTAAAAATATGTACTTGACAGAAACA
>JAOXYL010000051.1:14370801-14387642 GCA_028564955.1 Terapon puta
CACACACACAAATGCACACACACACATATTCCCTGAATGCTCTTTGGCCCTTTTCGCCCCCTTGTTTGTGTCTCTGTCTTTTTCCTGTCAACACATCGTGAGTGTGGGATAAGGATGTGAAGTGGTAAGTTGCAAGGCATGACCCTTCCTTCCCCTTCGCACACACGCACACAAACACTCAAATACAGAAACGCACTTCCCTGCCCGTATCGTGCCTGTCCTTTCCCAGTGGTACCAAGGTGCTATCTCTCTCTAACCTGTCAAGGTTGTCAGGTACTGATGGATGGCAAACAGATAGGGTGGAAGATCAGCACATCAACAATGCAATCCCCCTGCACACTGGCCTTACTTTGTCTCAGCCTGGCTGCTGGTGAAAGCAGTAACAGAAAAAAATGGCTCAGATGGATTCATCTGCAGCATGTGGATATGCAGTGCCAATAGGCTTTAATTAGTTTCTATATCACCATGCCAAAGCATAGCATCCTTTTATAATTTCCTTTTAAAGAGTAATTATTTAGAAGTTGAAACGATTTTTTTCTTTTTTGCTGAAGCTGCCATTGAAACTCATGCTGATAATGTAAGTGATTGCAGGTATTACGCTTTTTGCGACCCTGCTGAGTGAAATCCTTTCCCTTTCTGCTGATTTACGTGAAAAGGTGCACATCATCGAGCCACTCGCGCTCAACCTCGCCAGGACGTTGTAATTGTTCGCACCCGCATCGGATTGCAATTGAAGAAGGCGATTTGATTATTTCAGTGCCATTAACAGCCAATAATAAGCCACTAGATCCATGGACCCTTGCTGAGGCTTCCTCTCCGTCTCCATGGTCACACCTCCTCCTGGTACAACGTGGTGCTTCCACTACAGCTACTCCTTAAATCATCAAACACACAGGAGCCAGAGAAAGACAAGGATATAAAGAAGGATGTAAAGATGTGTGTGAGTTTATGTTCTCATGACACACCATGCCAGCTCATCAAACACGTCTTTCTCCGTACATGTGCAGTGGGGAACCCTGGCTGTGTACCTTTTGCTATTGCACCTGTATGTGCGCCCAGGACGTCGGGGACCTCTCCCCCGGTAGCCGAGAATGAAGATTTACCGTGGCCGTTATTTACGGCGGCGAGGTCAACGCGTGCCGCGTCTTTGAAATGTAATTATGTGGCGATTGGCGAAGTGCGGATGTGGATGTGGCAATTTATGGATGACTTGGTCCTAATGGATGGCGACCGAGCCGTTCCACCGAGTCCAACCCACGCCCAAACACACACACACACACACACACACACACAAACACACACACTCACACACTCCAAGGCCCCTGTGCAGATTAGAATAAACGAGGGATGGACGTATGGAGGTTGAGGCGATGAGTACATGGCCCAGTACAAGGATAGGGCAGCGGAGGCAGTCTGTGTGTGACTGATCTCCTGGCTCGTGATGCCTATCTGATTCAGGGTTAATGGTGTAGATTTGGAGCTAATGAAGGCTTCAAACGGGTTCACAAATAGGTGTTTTAGGTGGAAAGTGAGGCCAGCTGAGCCATGATATCGTAACCACTGTATGCTAGTGAGTAACTTTCTGTCAAGGTGGGGAAGGGTTAGTTTGTTCTACTCCAGTTTACCTGTGATGTGTTAGAACTGAAAACCACTAATAAAACACTCACTTGTGCTCCTGCTTAGAACAGTGTGTAGCTTAAGAGCTTCAAGGTCACTCGCCGGGTATCACATGAGTACCAATTCAGCGCGCTGAAAGGGCGCCGGCCTAGCTGGGATTGTTTTCCTGTGGACATAATTAACTGCGAATAGAGATTAGGATTATTTCATTTAGGTAATCTGGCCCAGGAGTCCCCAGCCAGCAGTGGTCGGGAGAGATAGAGGAGGATAAATTGGTAATGTCTTATAATGAGCAGCTACAACAGGCATGCTTTGGCCCCAACCAGACAAATAAGCATGCAGTCGCCCCATTGCCTTCTCCCTCCATTGTGACAGGGCCCAGAATGGGAAATCATTTTTCCATTTATTTTTTAATCATTTTCTCAATTTCCCCCTCCCCTACCGTCCATGCCGAAAGTAATTTAATCTGCGGGCCACTTCAAAAGACACATTTCTGTGCGCATGCTCACATCCCGCCCGCTAACACACACTGCAGGCCGGTGGACTCGGACTCAGGCAGACTTCCTCCTTTCCTTGAGGGTGAGGGAGACGTGTCGGTGAACTGTTTATCCCATTCTATAGCAAATGTCATTATTTACTGCAGCTACGCCTTCTTCCTAGAAGGCAGTCAGCGGCACGGCGATGAAGTAACGAAGAAGTGTGAAAAACCGGAGACCAAACAAAGCTATTTTTGCTCTTATATCTGGGAATCATCATCTGGGGGAGACGTTCCACCTCCGCTTTGACACAGACGACATTTGCTTGTTGTCACCCCAAAAAACGAGGGTTAAAATAGAAGCGTACTGGTGAGAAAACAAAAATCCTTTGAACTGCATCAAGTTCACAGAGTGTGCTTTTTTTTTTTTTTTTCCCTACGAAGCCATGGCTGACACCAGCTTTGCGGCGCACACAGGCTTAACAGTTCGCCCTGCATTCAAAGCGCGGCAGCAAATCCCATCCAAAAGAGTGTGTTTTCTCTCCCCAGCAATCACAGTGGAGAGGCGTCTGTCTGTCTGCCTGTCACCAAACACCGGTTAGATCGCAATTCCATAGACTGAAGATTTTTGTTTACCTCTGTGGTAGCCGGATATAAAGGGCAATAACAGACGATGAGCACTGCCCCTGTAATTTCCTAAATGTATCTATGTAGTAGACTTCCAGAGGCAAAATCATTTCTGCTGACAAATAATAAAGGAGGGGTAGGGGATTGTAGGCGCCGGCCCATAAATATTTAAGGACTGGAGGATTATTACGGAGTTGGGTTTTATGGGAAGCCTCAACTCTGATTGTAGTGGCTCGGGGGTGATGTGGGTGCGTGCCTGCGCGTGCGTTTGCGCCGCCTCTGGTGTCATGCCGCATGCAATTTTTGCAGACTTATGAGCCGATGATTTCCTCTTCGTGATCTCCTCAGACATCTCGCGACCGCACAGCGAGACCCCCGCGTCTGTTTGGTGTGTTTATGTGATCTCTGGCAGCCACTTTTTGTTACGATGATGGGACTTCTCCTCGCAGCTTTGACCGCTGAGAGCGTCAGAGCTGGTATAAGACGAGGGCGACAAAGTGGCAACTCCTTCGTTTACATAATTTTCCTTTATTTTTTTTATAATTTTACTTTCAGCTCTAATCTGTTCTAGTTCTGCTTGACAGCATCAGTGCACATTAGCTAAAGAGTTTTACATCTAAAGATTTAATCCTGAAATAAAAAAATGCTGCTTTAAATGTAAATGTAAAAAAAACCTATGTGAAACATGAATAATTTCACCCCTAGGGTGATGTCACAGAGAACAAGGAGCTTCTTGACATTTTATTGTAAAACCTAAAACCGTAACAAAGCGAGAGCCTGTGGAGTGAAAGAGATGGGGTTGTCCTTTTTTTTTTTTTTTTTTTCTCTTCCTCAAGGAATCCCAGCATGCCCTCTGCAGTCTCCTCTCTCATTCAGCCCACTGACCCTCAGCCACTCCCCAGTGGTGCAAACCAGCTCTCGCCTTCCTCTTGGCCTCTATTGGTCGGTGGATGAGGAAAAATGACTGTGACATTAGCTATCGATTCCACATTAACGCATCGGGCTCCAACGCTCCCCCAGACACATTGATTTCTATTTTGGTTGTCACTGGAGAACACAAAAAAGGTGAGGCCCGCTCGGCTTTGAAAAATGAACGGGGTGTCCTTTTTAAATGGCTACCAGTTTACAACTCTGTGGGGTTTTTTTTGTTTTTTTCTTTTCCTCCCCCCATAGCTGGAGGCGTCCCGCGTGGCCAAACTTTATATAAGCATGCGAGTGGGGACTCAAATGACTCCATTTCTTTTCCTCCTTTTCAGCTTTTAGAGTGATGCCTCACTGGCACGTCTCCTTCCTGACTAACATGAAAATCCATATACCATGAATCATTGAAATAGGTTTGGAATTTCCAGAGATGTGCAGCTGTTATTACTGTTAAAATGTCAGCCACCTCCATTATTAAAGCCCTTGCTTTATTTGTTGAAAATGCGCAAAACCACATCCCGCCACGAGAGATAAACCATACGAGGTTCGGGGATGCCCAAGAATTTTTGAATAGACCTCATAACGTGCCACTCTTCAGCTGTGAAAATCTTTTTTTTTTTTTCGCATATGTTGACATAATTAGCCAACACTATACAAATGAGTCGTGTATCTGCTGCAGTAGTATCATGCTCTTTGTTCAGCATCTGGCCGGTGGAGCAGAGGGAGGCCTGCACACAGGATAATGGGGCCGATGGCAGGTGGCGTTTTGTGCCGGGCATCTGAAAGCCTCTCTCTCTCTCTATCTACGACGGTCGAGGGGAGCGCGGTCATGCCAGGGTGGGCACGGGAGAATACGCCAGGCGGCGGTGTCCGGCTCTGCCAGCCACTCACTTTGTCAGCTCGCTGGTCGGGTGGTGTGCCTGTGGCTTGGCAGAGTTGACACCCCACAGGGCAAACAGTCAAAACTGTCACTAGGTAATTACATTTTTCTACTGTTCCTTCAATAATATTTTTTTTTTGTTTCTCTGCTCGTCCTTTACAAATGAACAATTGGTATCACGTTAATTACAGTGCACAGACATTAGATGTTCGGAGCGGGACAACCACAGAGGAATTCCCAATGAAAGCTCTGTTTTATGTGTCTTTGTGTGTCTGATTCTAGGACATTAAAAGCTGCTGCACCTCCAACTTACATGGTCCTGGGTTAGCAACACAAGCACCTTTTATTTTAAAAATTTACTCGCACGGTTTTACCACTTGGCTGACTACTAATCACACCATTCTGGCAAAGTGGCAGAATTGCAGCTGATTACTGCATGCGTTGGCTTTTTTCTATACATGGCGACAGTTCCCTATAAGAGGAAGAAAGGATCTGTCCTTATCTTTCTATATAGGGAATTTGTGGCATCTCTAAGGAATCTCAGATTTAATGACTGACATACCAGGGAGCTACGAGAGATTAAGCGAAAACCTCCCATCACATCCTATATAGATATTTATCGACATATGTGTATGATGTTGTCAAGGTTTTAAACCAATTTCATTTGAGTTAAAAAAAAAAAAAAAAATTCCCTTGACTATAGCTTGTAAAACCTTGAAAAGAGAAAACTTAATGGAACTTTTTTGCCTATTATTGAGTCAAAATGCAGTTCTGAACGGATTTGCGGCTCGTGAAGTATAGCCGGCCGTCCGCTTCATGCGTCAAAGTGTCCTCGGTCAAGACACCGAACCCCAGATTGCTCCCCGTGGTCACACCAGCGCACTGACTGGTGGATTACTGCCACTGGTGCGTGTGTTTGTGAAAGCACCACATAAACGCAGCCATTACCGTTAACCTCTAGGCTTAGAGGTGACATTGTGTTTGTGCGAGCCCGTTTGCGTGTACCCTGTGTATGTAGGTGTACTTCAAGGAGAGCGCACCTACTCCCTCAGCCACCTCTTGCTCCTAACGCTGCCCTCCCACTCAGTCATGAAAGACCACAAGTGTCAGATGTTAGCTGAGCAGATATGATTGACGTCTACATGCATGTGTGTGGGTTTCTTTATTTATTTATTTCTACACTGCGCCTTATGAAATATTTAGTACAAGAAAACGACTGTGCATACACGGGGAAGAGACGGGAGGGAGATCATGACACTCACAACCCACACACACACACGCATGTTTCTAAACGATGAAAAGATAATAACAGAAATAGAGGCTGTATATGCCAAAAAAAACAATAACCTGTCAAGTAAACTGCCAAAAGATGAAAGTCTGCGCCGTTTGGTACTTGAAATGTCGAATGCTACAATAAGTACAAACTTCTAGGATACTACAAAATATAGCGGTATATTTATTGTCATTGACTGGTAGTAAAGAACGCACAAACATACGGGAATGGTTTCTTTCTTTTTGAAGATACTGAGAATTTTATATCATAAGCTGGTAGAGTTTAGTTTAATCTAGTGTTGCAGTTTTCACAGATCATAAAGTTTAACAGATATCTCAGTTTTTAATTATTTCCCAAAATTGTTTATTTGTTTTTGTTTTTTTCCACACTCATTATTAACATTATCAATAAAACCGGAGTTGATTTATTTATTCTAATAATGGTGTTTATCTGTTATAAAAACTTTTTCATATGAACTCCCTTTCATTGTCACGGCCAAATGGCATATTTCCTATTCAACACACACACACACACACACACACACACACACACACCTCCTCTCATCTTTTCCTGCAGTCCCGTCACTAACAAGTGGCTCTTGAATCTCCCTCCCTTCCCTTGCATGAAATCTCAGTTCAAAGATAGCCGCATACCACACGGTGCATGCCCCTAACTTCACACGTCACACGTTTGAATGATATCTTTGTGAAACAGAATAAACTCAATCCCTCCATCATGCCTCACAGTCGTTGTCAGGCGGCCGCTGTTTCTTGAAAGCTGACAGTTGGCTCCACTCCTGAAGGTCCAGGTTTTCTCCACTGAAATCTCACTAGAAGGTTTTTTTTTTTTTCTGCTTTTGATCTGAGTGATGAAATAGTGTATTTTTCACATTATTTTTCAAAAGATGCTTCTTTCAGGGCTGACACAGACGCGAGATAAGACATCACATACGGCGCAGACAAAACACAGACCTACTGTTTGACACGTGTGAAAAGAGGCTTTGACACCTCGGTCTATTACAATGCAGTGTTGCTGTCACAGGTACACACACACACGTAAACATGCGCCTCCAAATGCATGCAGACACACACGCACATCATTCTTCTTAAACCCTGGACATATGGTAGCATAGAGAAACAGCGGTTTATAGTGTAATTTTACATATTCCTGCAAGGTAGTACACCAGTAGCCCTCACACTGAGTGATAATGTTCAGTGTGTTAGGATGCCCCACCCACCTGCATCGATGTTTGTGTGTTTTTGCGCGTCTCGAGTCATCTGTGAAATGTGTGCGTCACAGTTTACTGTAACAGAGGCCTGTGAGGAACAAAAGACGCGGTACAGACACAGCAGAGCTTTCCTTGGAAAAAATAAATAGATACATTTAAAAAAACATGGTGGGGAGGGTTTGTACCTGAGAATAATTTGTACGCTTCTCCCATCAATGAACGTCCCCTCCCCATCATCCTCCACTCCTCTGCCCCAAAAAAAAGCTCCTCTTCCTTTCATCCCCGGCTCGGTCTCCTTCTCCGGTCCCTCTGATTTGCTTTGAAAATTCCTCCATCTCACAGCTCATTTGGTTGTCATATGCGCCGCTAAATTGTAATCAGGTGCTGAATTCATTTACCTCCTCGCGTCTGGGGAACGTATGGCACTGGTACTTTCAAGCTTGACTGATGAGAAGATGATGTTTGTGGGCAGGAGGTCCGTGGAATGGTATGATAATGTAAGGAACAGAGCGAGCAGTCGAAATGGGGGAAAAGAAAAAGAGAGGGGCCTGGACGATAGTACATAGGAGACGTACTGTATATACAGCACATGGAGATGTGTGCTGCCAGAGAGGTGGACATATTCATGTGTGTTTTTCTGAGAGGTGGGAGGAGAGGAAACGTCACGGGGAAAATGCAAGGGATGGAGAGAATACAGGGGGAGATGGAGAGGGAGATGATTCTGATGATGATGGCGCAGCCGCGGCACAGCTGATAGAGAGAGAGAGAGAGAGGAGAGAGAGAGAAATGGACGAGGGGGGAAAGAAGGAAGAGAGGAAATGTCCGCACAATTACTGTGGCTGCCAGAAAGAGGCTAATCAAATGGCACTTGGCACAGCGGGCCTCTGCTTCACGCAGCTGGTGGAGGAGGGAGAGAATGGGCTTTGACAGCGGGGAGAAAAGATGGGAGGGAGGAAGCGAGGGGGCCGCGGAGGAGAGGTTGCCGCCACGCAAAAAAGGGAGCCGGCCGGGAGCGGCTCACGACGAGATGAAGCCTCGGTGTAGGTAGTCGGACATAAAAATCAGGGGTGTCAGTCTTTGTTCATATAGAGGGAGGGGCGATGGAGGGATGCCGGCAAATGGCAAATGGATGCCAGGGAGGTTGAGTGGGTAGATGTGGAGGGTGGGGGAGCAGGAGATGTCATGCCACTGGATGTTTTTTTTTTTTTTTTTTTGATGGGCTACAGCACACAGTGTCAGCATGTATTCTTGTTTCTAAGTTGCCTCATCTAAAAAGACTTTTAGATCCATAAAATCTGCAGCAGTATTTGTATTTTGTACTAAAAGGTGACTGAATTTCCCCAGTATATCATTTGCAAAAAAAACCAAAAACAACAACAAACAATGCAAATGATATTCCCCACTTTCATTCTTCGGTAGGTGAGGCGTACTGTGGCGGCGTGGTCGTGTTCCACCGCAGCCCCGGCACTGCAGAGGCTCGGCGGGCGCGTGTTTATCTGTAGCGACCGAGTCAATCACAAGAGCCGAATTTAATAGAATGAAGAGAAAGCTTAGGCAATCAAAGCGGCGAGAGAATCTTTGCTGGCACTCGGCAGCAACAAGATGGCCAGTCAATGCTAATTTCAATAACTCTTTAATTATTGGTGTCAGAGCTCCTTTGGATCTTTTTTCTTCTTTTTTTTTTTTTTCTCTCGCGCTGTGCGAGCAAGCAAGACGGAGACGAGAGAGAGAGAGAGAGAAAGGGGGAGAGCCAGCGAGATAGGGATTCTCTGTGCTAAAATATTAATGAAATATGAATGACGGGAGATAGGGGAGGTGAGGCAGAGGGAGGGGGAGAACAGCGGTGGAAACGTTGTCTTCGGTAATATTGATGCTGAGTTTTTAGGTTTTAGGGCGAACTTTGGATTGGAGCGAAGGAAGAGAGATGGAGCATGTTTCTACTTACACGTGTGCTCCTCTCTCTTTAATGTTGTCTCAACTCCCAAATGAACTGTAGTTTTTATATTTAAAACCCACAAAAACAAACAAAAAAAAAAAAACACCCTCTTCCTCCCTGACACTGTGACATCACCTCTTCTCCCTCCCCACCTTTGCGGGTGCCCGTGAGTCTCCCATCTACCCACAGGGCACGTCCTGTGAGGCGTCCCCATCCGTCAGAGGGGCTTAAACAATGAGGAGAAGGGCAGATCGCCCAGAACGGGCTTTTATTTCCACGTCCGGAACAGCAGGAATCAGGGTTTGGACAGTGCATCTGATCTCTCCTCCTTTTCCTTTATTTCCCCTCTAAATCTATTTTGTGTGCCTTTTCTAAGCCACCGCCAACCTGCAGAACCTATTACAGCAGAACAAGGAGCACCTCTTTAAACTGGAGTTATAGGGAGTGTAATCCACCACTACTCTGTCTGAGAAATGGAGTCCATTCAGGGGGCTGCTTTGCCTTTAACCCACACCTTTTTTTTTTGCTTGTAAGCATTTTTTTGTTTATTTGCATAGCGACTGACTGAAGAGTGAGGTTAGGCAGTGGGCTTGGGGGCCATCTGCAGTAAGTCCTCAGTCTTACAACATGAATGTGGAAGGCCATTGTACGTCAGTTTTTTTTCATATTTAACTTTGCTTCAGATTGGAAAAGCTGTGACTTCTCAATTCATCCTCCACACTGCAGCATAATTAATAGTTTTTTGTTCATCTTTGTGTATTACATTTCATTATACCACCCTGTGTTTTATAATGATAAATCAATTAACCCTTAAAGCGCATAATTAAGGTTTAAACATGTCAGGGTAATGTAAGGGTATTTTTATATAATGTTTCCTTTAATTTAATGAAGAGTGTGAAAATGTTGATTTTTGATCTCTAAATGAGTAAAACATTAACTTGTAACTGATACCCACTGGTGTTCCTTAGTTTAGTTTACCTTTTCATCTGTAAATTGTTAAATTAGGGCCAAGTGTAATACACATGCAATTTAAATAGTGAAACTGAATCAAATTGGTTCAAAAAAGAAAGACAAAGAAATGACTTAATTACAGTAAGAAGGTAATTATAATGGCTTGGCTGCTTGTATTTTTTTGCCTTTTCTGAGCTACGAGAGAATACTGCCTGTGTTATCTGTGGCTAAAAAAAAAACAAATAGCAAATCCACATTCGTAGTGTGACCAAAAATGCTTCTTTTCTGTGAGATGTTCCTTTAAAAATTCATACTGTTAAAAAAAAAAAAAAATCTACTTCTTTGAAAGAAAAAGTGCTAGAAGTGCTAACAGTGGCCGCACTATGTTTTCCCCCCATAAATATCACATGAACTTTCACATATTACACAGCAATAGACTGTCACTGTCTCTTCACTTTAAACAATGGCTGGAGTTGTCACAATACACCCCGCGGTGTCAAACGTACCTTATCTTTTTAGTTCTTCATTCAAGGTTAGCTAGCTGAGCCTCGGGGGACTCTTCAGATGTCGGCCGCGTAAAGAGTTGTGACATTGACACAGGAGTCACAGCGGAGTCACGTCTCCTGCATTTGACAAGGTTGTGATGAGGCTGCCATCACATTAAGGGGGAGAGGCAAGAGCGCGCGGCGCGGTTGACAACGCAAAAGCAAACTTGGGCGGGAAGAAGTCCTCTGTTTGCCGATTGCTGCGCTTAGAAAAGGAACTCTGCAATCTCTAAGTACCCACAGGCCTGAGGAGACACATGCGGAGCGGCGCGCATACAATGAAACACCCACGCACACGCACACGCTCGCTCGCTCGGCGGCTGCCAACACTGCTGCGCCAGGGAAGTGTGTGTGTGTTTGTGTGTGTGCGTGCATGTGTGGTTTCACCGAAGCAGCAATAGTCCTCTAAGCCTACAGATAGTCTGGGAATGAGTGGGACAGATAGGGCCTCATGTCTAATTAACTTACTGCCTTCAGAGGACGTGTGTGTCCTTAAATCCAAGGCAAATGATGACCACTGGGGAGAAGGAAGGAGGGGGAGCTGGAGGAAGAGAGCGGGGGACGTGCGGTCATGCGGGGAAAGAGCGTGCTGCGACATGGAAAGCACCGCTGCAGTCCATACTTCCAGAAAGGAGCCGCGTTGGTACTTTTAACGCAAACACTTGGATGCCATCTTTTCACTGGCTTCGGTTGATCATGTTTTACGTGTCTGCAGCCGCACGGGGAGAAAACGCCTGGGATTTTCCACACAAATCCACAGAAAATGATATTTAAAAAAAAAAAAAAAAAAAACAGACTCCTGCTCCTCCACAGGCTCAGTCCTCTTCGGCGGCTGCAGACGTGGAAACCCGAGCCAAACATTTCCGGGGAGAACGCTGCCATGTGAATGTTGCATGCTATGCAAACACCTGATGGGTGTTTGCTCGCATTGTAGGTTGGGCCTCTGTCTGAACTGAAATTCCCTGTGATGCTGCATCGACAGTATTTGCCCGCAGAATCGTTCACAGTGAGAAAACAAAGCAAATAAGGGCGAGTGTTGACGGCGGGGACGACTGGAAAAAATGCTGCGTGAGAGTGAAAAAGAAAAAAAAAATGACTAAGACAGAAGACAGGCAGGAAGACGTAGGGAGGTAGGGGCAGAGGGAGGCAATGAATTAGAGTCTTTAATTAGACCAGACATAGAGTCTGTGTGTATCACACTGGCGAGGCCTAAAGGGAGGAGTATGAAAGCAAAGTCACTTTCAAGCTCCACTAATATAATGGGACCTCATGGGATCACGCATGGGGTAGACTTTTTGTGTTTTTTTTGGGGCTTATTTTTGCGTGTGCGTGCGTTCGCGCGCGTGTTCAACCTGTCTCCCCCGCGTTCGACCCGAAGGTTGGCTCAAACAGCTGAAGTCATCACTGCAGACCGCGGGGTTAATATGCGTCTTTCTGCCACCCTCAGCAGCAGTGCAGCCGCGCAAAAATAGAGCCTCCTGCTAAGCCTGGTGTCATATCAGTCTTGTGTGGCTAAGCAGGCTGTTCAGTGAGTTGTGAAATTGAAATGCAGCCTTGGTTATTAGACAAACAGCCCATCACCCGTACAGCTAGTTCACTGTCAATAGCTACTATGGTGTCAGCTAACAACACAACTCATTTGTTGATTAAGAAGAGCCGCGCGTGTTGTCTGTGCCTATGATGCAAGTTTATGAGTTTGTGTGTGTGTGTGTGTTTGTGTGTTTGCGCGTGCATGGACCTCAGGTGCCATCAGCGTATACATCACCGGGGCTACATGAGTGTGAAATATTAATCCTTAGCAGCAGCACAAATGAAAACATGACTTGTGGTTAAATATTCCATTTGAATCCATTAACCTGCTGACAGAGACATACAGATATTAATTTACAGTACGGTGTGTGTACAGAGCCGAGAGGGGCTCACCTATGTGTACGTAAGAGAAGTTGAAAGTGAAAAGACATTTTTCTTATTTAAAGAAACTGAGTGATCTTTTGCTTCTTTGCTGATTTAGTTTCATACCCAATATAGCACTGCTGCATCACTCCGGGTAGTTCAGAGAATTTCCTATCTTAGTTTGGTGTTTTTAGTTCGATGGACCAGTCACCTAGTGGGGAAAGATGCTGTCGTCTGCCTCTACCAGTGAACAACCAGGAACCGAGAGGTCATTGTGGTGATAGGGAGAATGAGATATAGAGGTGTTATTGCAGTTACAGTCGTCATAACTCTGTTCCTTCGTGTAATACCCACTTACGTAACGTGGCTTTGTAAGGAAGAACCACCTGTAGGGTCAGTGGAGGTAAAGAGGTTAAACTGCCTCTCCACGACACACACAATTCACGATCATCAACAGATGTGCAGACCGTCTCTCTTATCAATGAATTATGAATCGTCCATTATTTATTTATTTATTTCATTTTACTCATTTCACACTGGAACTGTGAGGTAATGTATTGAGGTCAGTCATTCAATGTGTCACAGTAGCATTTGCTTTAAGACATTTCTAGTAATGGTGTCTTATTGGCTTTCTTTTTTTTTTTTGTATATGGAATAGGATTTCTTGCATTCATTGTCCTACCCACTGAGGTATAGCATGGCGCTAAACTCCACCCTTAAGAAGTGATGCTTGGTTTTTTTTCAAGCTACTGTCCTCATATCTCTACCCTGACTGCTTCGTGACAAACACTACTCATGTGACCTATGAACTTTTATGATAGTCAAGTGACCTGAAAAACTCATGTAACTTAGGCACACATGTTACCCTCACCCTCCTGCCCAGAAGATCTAATGATACCTCCTGGATAAGAAGCAGAGCTATTATAAACTTCAGAGCGAGTTCAGCTCCTTTTAGCTAATTACCACAACACACCGCATTTCCTCCATCCTCCCACCCAAAATGAAGTTACAAGCTGTTGTCTTTGTTTTCAGAGACGTAGGACTTTGTAGTATGACCTGAACCACTGTAGAATAAAATACACAATTGAGTTGTTCCACAGTACGGAGCTGAAAAATAAGTTTCTGTGTCTGTAGTATTATAAAGTCTGTAACAATTACCCATAAGACATCCCTGTAAGTTGCTATAATTAGAATAAATGCTCAAATGCATGGTGACTGTATAGATGCTGAAGGAGACCCTGGTGTTTCTCATTCACTTTTCATCTTTAAAATGCATATTTTTTGAGAAAAGAAAGGCAGTCTAAAAGTAAAAGCCCAGCGATATAACTGGCAATAAGTCGTTCTATCTAATTCTGATATGAGTAGCCTTTGTTTTAAAAGAAACCACTTTTGTTTGTATTGATTTTGGAAATGTTAGTGCTTACTCTGAACCTTTCCTTTCCGTCTTTTCTGTTTGTTATGAATTTTACATGACCTTTTAAGACGTTCATTTCCATGAGCCATTTGATCTCAAACCCCAGAATATGAGGTCAGCGTTCTTCTTTTCACGATTTTGTTTTGACAGACAAAAAAAAAAAGAAAAAGAAACGCTGTCTACTCTTCCATAAGCTCATACTGAGAAGAATTTACCTCACCAGCTCGATGCTTTTCTCTCACTACATGCCATATGGGCTGATTAATGTCGCAACATTCATCATTGACAAGCCTCTTTGTAGCGTTAGCATTTGGCTAAAGGCTTCCCAATACATCATTAAATCCCATATAAGCTCTTTCGCTCTGTTCGTGGTCCAGGCGGAGAACCCTTCAAGTTGATCCCTTTACCTTCAAACACAATGACAGTGTATCATTATATGGAAATATTGATCACGTATGACCCCTGGGCTTTATTAGGATTCAGATGGAGTCACAATGGTGCACAGAGAGTGAGAAAAAGACAAAAAAAACAAAAACAAACAAGGGTTACGAAGCACTTTTGACGTGTCATCCTCATTTGTTTGATTGCTTAAAAGTTGTGAGACGCACACTGCCAAACCCCCAGTTTCTCCCCTGCAAACAGCCGCGTTTTCCAGCCCCTCTGTGGGCAGTTACGCAGCCTTTCAATACAGGGTTCGAGAGGTCAGGCGCCTTTAGCAACAAGTTCCGCTCATTAAAACTCTCCCTCCGCTGACTGGATGCCTTATTAGTGGTTCAACATGCTGGATTAGATATCGGCTCTCTCAACGTTGGCAATTACTCAGATTTGACCGAAACTTGTTTCTTTGTCTTTGTATTGTGTGTGTGTGTGTGTGTGTTTCCCTCTTAAGCTGTCAGTCCTACCCTTTGCATCTTCCTCATGTCATGATTACCATTGTGTTAAATCAAGTTTTTTTTCCATCCCCAATTAAGATTTTTTCATTCTCTGTAGAGTCTCTTACACTAATGTCCATTTCACATTGCGACCACAGCTTCTTCTCACCTGCCAGTGAAGAACCTCACAGGGCGGGCGTATCTCACAGTCGAGGCAGACCACCCTGACCGTTTAGTGATACACACACACACACATCCTGCCTCCCGCGTGTTTGTCGGAACGCGTCGCCACGTCGGCGGTATCACTGCTGGGAATTGAAGCCTTGCCTCTGCGGCGTCAGCATTTCAAAGGCACCGCTTAAAGGGAGTTAAAAGAGGATAATTGTGTTGTCTTTGCTTGTGTCCTTTCAAACACACATCAACAGTAGCTGAGCGGCCCCCTGAAGACATCCATTTTTTTTTTTTTTTTCTGTCGAGGGTGACGATTTGCTGTTTTCTAACGAAGAGGCCAACTTGAGTTTAATGCAATGGCGGCCACACACATACACGCGCACGCACCGACAAAATTGCTACACCACTGTACTCCGCTCTACTGCCGGCGATGGCATTAACATATTAAGTAAAGCAGTTCACAATGGGTAATTCTTCAGGCAATTTGCCAAGGATTCTCATACAATTAAAAGAACTCTCATAAAACAACATCAGGCGCCCGTCCAAATAAACACCACATTGTTTTTCATTTTCCCTCCGCCTTTTTGACAGTAATCTGTGATAAATTGTGCAAGCGTGTGCATTTCATTAAATCTGATGCATGCCTCTCTTTTGGCAGTCAGTTTACATTTTAATGCAACTATAATCTGTTTTTTTTTTTTTTTTCATAATAATGTAGCATAATGCATGGTGTAGTATAATGTTACACTCGCGAAGCATATGCTGCTGTGATTGCTATTTATAAAAGCGTCTTTGGGCAAATATGCAAATGGATTTGTGTCTTCTCTGAGTTATTCTCACCACAGTTCAATATAAAGTTAATGAGCCAAGTCCGACCAATGCTCACTGGAGCCGTGGGGAGAAACACCCCATTCCTCTGCATGCCACGTGGCTCCTCTCATGTTGCTGGGCTTAAAGTATGTGGACATCAGCATGATCATTGTAGCAGGGAATGACCAGGCAGCATGGGAAATAGGAAGTGTACAGTTAAGTCTCATTTCTCGCTCTGAGCATTGGATTTGTGGTAAATAATAACTTTGCGACCAGATAACGAGCAACAATCTCTCTCTCTCTCTCTTTTTATTTTCCTTTTCTTACTTGCCAAGTAGACAAACCGTGTTTCCTCACCTTGCTCACCTCCTAATCCCAACACTGAGCGGCCAAGGTATAACGCCAATAAGACTCATATTGCTAATAATGGTACTCCGTAATATGAAACAATGTCCAAGACGCCTGGCTAAGTGCAACTTGACAACGGCTCACACGGCTCAAGCGAAGGGCATGTTCTGGCTCAGGTTAATAGGGCTTATTATGTACTTCGTCTGTCTTGCAGTGAGCTCCCCGTTGGCTAAGGAGCCCGCCATTCAGGAGCGCGCAAGCCTATCGTTAGTGTCAGTGTACTTGACATTTTCTTTGTGTCCCGTTTGAGCCCGGAGACCGAACAACCCTCCACTGTGATAATAGTCACCTGCCAGACACCCACAGTGGGAGAGAGAAGAAATGACTGAGGGGAAAAATGAGCAAAGGGAAGAAGAATGAGCATAAATCGGAGAAAAGAGGTAGAGTCACGAGGCGGCTGCCACGGTATCTGATATTGCGGTTACAGAACGGATTGTTTCCAGGGCTGCAGACAATTAAAGGCAACTGTTTTATCTCCATTAAGTCTCATCCTCTGCTAACTCAAATTATCCTCAAGAGCAGGCGGGTGGGAGAGAGAGAGAGAGGAAAATGCTCGATGCAAACCCTGAGAGATGGCAGTGAGTGAAGGAGTCTGAGAGGTCAAAGCAAATGTCGCCTTGCCCCCGCCACCCCCGTTTAACACGCAGTGCTGACGCGGCCCAACTCGAGACGCGCCTCGTTTTCGGTGTCATGTCAGGGCGGCGCGACCCAGCTTACAGTACCCAGCCTACCAGTCAGGTGCGGATTCAGCATGCAAATCACGCTCGATTCTCACCAGCTCTATGGAGAGAGAGATTTACTTTTCTTTTTTCTTTTTTTT
>JAOXYL010000051.1:14393771-14422949 GCA_028564955.1 Terapon puta
CACACACACACACACACAAAATGTTTTCTTTTATGTGAGTGCATGCGGGCATTTTACGTGGCTGTGTTTGTCTCAAAGTGAGCTCTATCATTGTGTGAGTGTAGCAGTTACTGTGTCACTTAACACAGCTCAATTTCTGCCTCTCACAAGAGCGTTTTTAATTTTTTTTTTTTCATATGACGTCCATGCAACAGCTACTCCTCGACTTAATGAAACGCCCTGATCAGCATCACATTATGTAACCCGGCTGAACCGTCGGTGGTCATATCTCGGCACAGAGTGCGCGGCTATCAAACGGACGCGCGATTATCCATCACCGCTCCCCTCACCTCGCCCGAGATTGCTCCTGTGGCGAACTCGCTCGCTCATGAGATTTGGCTTTCAATCTGTCTGCCAGCGGACCACCCCCTCTGGCCGGCCCACTCTCTCTCCCCGGGGAAATGCACAGAGGTCTTGGAGCCATTTTGCTGTAATGGAACTTCAGGATAAACTAGATTTGATGATCCACACACACAGCGGCCTCTTGGCGGTTCCAGTTTGCCCCCCCACCCCTCCCACTACCCCTCATCTCCTGTTTCAGCCCCTAAACCTCATTACCTGGGGCTGACTCTTCAATCTGGCCTCCCCAGGGACACGAAGGTGAGGGGGGGCAAACGAACACAGGAAGTGGAGTGTCACTTGAGATCACAGTTCATATTGGGAGACCAGTTGATTTGTGTAACCTGTGAGTGGGGAACAGTTTAGAGCTGAAGTATCTTACTGTTACTGCTGTTCACTCTTACATTTTCCAAACTATTATAATTTTATTTATTACACTTTTTATAATAATATAATGAATGTATAATGAATGTAATGAAGTCATCACTATAGAAAAAAAATGTTCTAAACAGCATATAGAAAAAAAAAATGAAAGTAAAAAAACAACAATAAACGTATGTAAATATAATCCTATAAAATGATACTGGAAACTAGATAAGTGCTAATCTCAAGCTGCCTTCAGTGTCCAGACTTTGACTGTGATTGAGGGGCCGCTGCTGTTGCCGCGGTACTTTTCTGTTGTGACAGCTGCAGGTGTTTGTTCAGTTCCTGACAGATGCACACTGTGTCCTCCCCTGCTGCTGTTAGGCTGCTGGTTGACATGTGTCCATTGTACAAACTGGCTGTTTTGACTGGTAGTGTGTGAACGATGCTCACTGCAGTGGAAGGAGGCCATGTGCTGCGGAGAGACTGACAGGCGTTGGCAAAGTTGTCAACACCTTTTCCTCCCTTTCCGCTTGGCTTTTTTAAGTTGCTCCTCTTGACTTTCTCGGGCATTGGCCTTGGTCCTTTTTTTTTCTCTCTTCAATTCAAAATAGCAATTTTTCAACCCAGCAGTTTACTTTGCTCTAATGGAAGTGGCTCCGTTTCACACCTAACACTTATATGGCGATATTATCCCATCACTCCACGCTGCAGGTGTTTTTTGTGTTGGATTAATGTGCTGTTCATGTATTCGCTAAAATAAAACAAATACCATCCTACCCCCTGCACAGCTCCCGTGATGAAAACATGCCTTGCATGCATTTGAGCGGCCGATTCAATGTTGGAATCAATAACCGCCACTAATCGGTTTCATCTCTAAACATCTGACCCATGAGATTGTTGCACAGTGAAGTGTTACATTACTGTGAGTCCAGCGCTGGTTAAGTGGGATTTGTGAGTCACTACCAGAGTTTAGTAATACATTTGCTCAGAGGTGGATTTTTTTTGCGTTTAATAGGTAGAATCTGGTAAGAATAATGCTTTTATTAAAAATCTCCTCCAGGCACATTATAAATTAAATATTCATTTAGGAGCATTTAATAATGATTTCAATAAGAATTTGTGAATGATGTGTTTTTGCACAAAAATGATAAATTAACTAGTTGAAAATTACTCTTACTATGTTATTGAAAAATCTTGGTAATATTGTTCGATAAAAAAGTTTAACTTCTACTTCAGTGAAAAGTCCATCGTCCATTGTGTAGGTTCAGATTACATGACCACCCCTCCATGACTCTAATCAAGTCAAAAAAATTCTGTTACACTGAGATTTAACGTGAGCAGAGAGACCTTCGGGATATGAAAGTGAAAGCAGCCGTGTCAGATTCTGCACAGCATCTTGCTGAAATTACAATAAGTGAAATATGTGTTACACATAAAGAGTTTCTTTCACCATGAAGTCCCTTTGACAAGCAAACATCGAGTGCGTTTTTAGTCAAATAATACTAACGTCACACAAGCTGCAGCAAACTACAGTGGTCCCTCGCTGTTTCGTGGATTTTTTAGTGCAGTATTTTTTTGCAGTGCATTGTGTTCTGTGTCCTGATTGGCTAAGAGACTGTAGACCATTGTCAATCAGTCTCCTCTGTGCTGTGTCTCCTGTACAGTACAGAATGGGTTCAGCTTGCCAAATTTACAGAAATCTTCGATCGCTGGCTGAAAACAGGTTTTGATCTTTGGTTTCATTTTATGATAGTGGGCTTTTTCTACGAAGGTTTGAACTTGAGTTTAAACAAGAGAGAAAAGTGATAATAGACAGTGCACATAATCCAATTTATATTCAATCCTAAACCAAACCATGATACTGGTACAGTTCTATATTCATTTATAAGGTCTAACTTTGTTTTCCTGTTTCTCTCCGACTCTGCAGGTAAAGAAGAGTCAGTAGCCACCTTCAAGGGCAACGAGTTCTTCTGCTACGACCTGTCGCTGACGCCCATCCAGAGCAGCACCGATGAGATCACGCTTTCCTTCCGCACGCTGCAGCGCAACGGCCTCATGCTGCACACCGGCAAGTCGGCGGACTACGTCAACCTCTCCCTGAAGAGCGGCGCCGTTTGGCTGGTCATCAACCTGGGCTCGGGGGCGTTCGAGGCCCTGGTGGAGCCCGTCAACGGCAAGTTCAACGACAACGCCTGGCACGATGTGCGCGTCACCCGCAACCTGCGCCAGGTAAACACTGCCCGTGTAATCCAGGGCCACCACAGTCGGAGTGGTGCCTCTGTCTGCCACACGCCCTTTCTCTGCTGCTGTTTTTGACCCTCTGTTTTTATGTCTCTTTTTCTCTGCACACGGAGCTCACAGGGAGTGTTTGTCTCATCTTCTTTCTCCCCTCTCCTGTTGCTTGCTGTTCACCTTAACAATTTAAAGTTTCTTTTTTTTTCCAGGATGGAGCTGAACAGAAAGCTGCTGCTGTTTTTTTTTTTTCTTGGCCTCATATTTTTCTCTAAAATAACCAAAGATCCATCTTGCTTTCATATTCAAAAATCATGCAAAGGAAAAAGGGGAAAACACATGGCAGATTAAGTGATATTGAAACTACAGTATAATCCCAGTCAAATTTAGATGATATTTTACAAACATCATCATGAATCCAAAGACAATGATGCACATTTAAGGTGTTACCAAGGACAATGTTTTGGGCTGTTATTAATGAGCAAGTGAAGAAAGTGCTCCGCTCAGTATGTATGCACATAATGTACCCGGCTACACAAATGGAATGCGCCCTAATTTATCAAAGGTGACAATGCACTTAAACCCTTTCTGAACAAATTACCCGACACATCTTTACAAACCTTTAATCGCAGCTAATGGAAAACAAAAGAGCAACGGCAACCTGAATGTCTGTGTGTATGTGTGTGAATTTGTGTGTATCTCCGCATGCCAGCTTGTTCCATCTAATCTCCAGCTGTTTTTTTCTTTCACATATACACGTATGCACACATGCACGGCAAGGCACTAAGTACACCCACATGCAGTGCACTCTCTAAATACTGGACTCTCTGGATGCACCAGGTCATCAATTGGCAGTTGCAGATACCAGCGGTGAGATACAATCAATTTCACTTACACTTGCCTTGCTTACTTCTTCACATTTTTGGGGGTAATTGTAATTGGAATGAATGGCTTGTCAGAGCTAATAATGGCAATTGTAAGCGGCCCTGAATGCAAAAAAAAGCTTTATGCGAATGCATTAACACAAAGATGGTACATCACCTTTGTGTGAGCCTGCAAAAACACAAGCAAAAAGTTAGGTTAAAGAAAACAACCAACAGTATCCAAGTTTTGTACTTTTCAGCACAGAAGAAATTCCACTCCATGTTTAAAAAAAAACAGAAAAAGGCAGAGTGATTCTTAATGTGAACTAAGTGCTGTTAAATTATAGGGAGAAATTTCCATGCCAACCACACTCTGCAATTTCTGTCATATCGCAATAACATTATTATATATTTCAGCCGTAACATGGAAATCGTCCAAGATTTGTGGAGCTGATGTGGCTGTTACGTGCCTCAGGATGAGGGCAAATGATCGCGCTCTCGCCGACACACGGGGAGACGCCGCGTCTCAGACAAAGTCAGGGTCAAATATGTTGTGCTGTCGGGCTCCGTATGTGTGAGCATTAGAGAGAGGCTAGCCTAATGAGTTCGGGACGCCAGCAGGATTTTTACAGACTTGCAGCATGAGCCAACCCACCTCCCACGAACTGCACCGTAATGACCACGAGGAAACAAAGTAACGCGCGCACACATCCTAAACTGAGACGCTGCTATCTGCCTGTTAGTCTCTCCCTCTCTTGCCTTCTATCCATCCGTGTGGCTCTCTGTGTGCACTGGCATTTAATTCCAGTACAGTCCAAGCTGTACTAAATTATACCCACACAATGTTGTTGAGCCTTCCAGGACCCCGGTCATGCCGGGGGGATCTAATTAATGTCACTTGTTTCAATACAGTGTCATAGTGAAGAGATAAAGAATTGTCAGGTCATAGCATTTATTTTGTGCTGAAAAGAAAATATATACCAAACATTTTTAAAGGCAAAATTGAAGGTTTTCAGAAATTTCTTCAATTACTCTTATGGTTTTAATATAGTTTTGAAAATAATACCATCTACAGTGTCTTTTGTTGTAAAGGTAGAACTTATCTGGAATTGATTTTTTAAACAACTGGGGAGAACTCTGCAAGTAGGCTAATCTAATCTACCTCCCAATGTTCAATCACTTGAATTAACATATTAACAAGAGCTGCTTGCTTGGAACAGGCACATCTAGTAAGTTTAAAGTAATCTCACTGCAAATCAGTCCAGATATCTTTCCTGTCTAAGATCTAAGACAAGTCTCAAAATCTTGTTGTGTGAAGACTTTAGCTGAGCATATGACTTTTAACTCAGACCTCTCCTTGACCCACAGCTAACCACACACATCGTGCCGTTCAGCCGATCTCCATTAACTCGCACAGCAGCTTGAATCCCCAGTGGATCATTCTAATTGACATAACGCGCGGCCTAAGTGTTAAAGAGCTCTCTAGATTTACACCAGGCCATCCCCACCGAGAGACACAAGAAGAGAGGTATCGATGACATCGACCACCTCTGACCCTGTGTTTACTCCTGGGCTGATACCCGGCTGATCAATGAGCACTTGTATGCTTTGAGGCCTAGTAGAACGTGTGTGTTTACACAGTTACATGTCAGACGAGTTCAATGTGGCCACAGACTCACCAACGCCCGGGGGTATCTCTTTGTGAGAGTCCATAGTTTCTTTTCTTTTCTTTTTGTTTCTATTACCTGATTTTCAGTCTGACAAAGAAATGACTATTTGTAATTTTCGAAATTAAGGGAACAAAAAATTGTTCTGAAGCTTGTGTTGCTCAGGTTGCTTAAATTAAACATTTGGTGCTGGAGTTAAAGCTATTTACTGGTGCACAGTGAAAACAGTGCATAAATAATAATATATAAATAGATTTATATTTTTTTTGTCTTAAAGGAACATTTGCTCTCACACCCAGGCCAACACATCATCATGCAGTCAAATACAATACATACTCTCTATATATTTATAGATCCCAGCTCACAGTAGTTTCTGTAACACTTGTATCTCAGTCCAGATGTTAGTCATGTGAAGTGTTGATTACGGGGATAATCAATGTCATTTACTATTGCGGGGGCTGGATGCGTGAGTTTTATTTCCTGTCGGAGCTGGTTAACATGGAGGAGGAGGAGGAGATGAAACAGTCCAGCAGGAGGGGATGAATTGTGCTTTTGTGACTGGACAACAGGAGGCGACGGGGTGGACAGACAGCGCGGACTCTGCGCGTTGATCAAAAGAGTTTATAGTCTGTAGCGAGTCCTGCTGTGATATTTGAAGCCGCTGACCTGCTCAGCTGTCTTGCCACGGGTGGTGAGGGATTCGGTCCAGTGCGGGGCCGTGTTTGGTGTGCTAATGACCAGTTAGTTTGTTTTGTCCATGTTCCTCTGCAGGTAATTATCTCTGATCCATTGTGGGGAGTTAGGAATGAAGTTTTATAGGCTGTAACGGACCAAGTAGTCCAAGTGCGACAAAGACCTAAAGTCTGTGATGATGAGCCGGGGGGTGGCACAGTCATTTGTATAGAGGGTGTAAAGGAAGGCGTCGGTGAAGTTACTGTGTCTATGTTAACAGAAGAGCACGGCCTGTGAGAAAATTGTGAACCCAGGGGATAAGGAGTGGAGGTGGTGAGGTTCCTTGATTATCTGGTGGCGCCGAATTGTGTCGGAGTTGAAATCAACAAGGACGGCGGAGAAGTGTCCCGGTGATTTCAGGTGCTGCAGGAGGGAGTGAAGGAGACGTGTCCCATCATGCATTTCACAACTATTTGAAAGTGTGCAGCTGGTTGTTGTTGTGGTTGAGTTCTCAGGTACTGGTCGATGGAAATGGATGCTGTCCTGTAGAATTCCCAGAGGACGGACTGCAGATTGGGAGAAATCCACGGCACGGGGCCCGAGCACGTTAGCTGGGATGCCATCTGTTCCTGGTTCCTTGCCGGGCTTCACCTGTCCAGCAGAGGATATCTTCTGGTGTGATGGGCAGGCTCATGAAAGGGAACGCTTCATGTGGTTTTACGTGTTAAACGTTGTGTAAAGCTGGAGAGCGTTTGCAAAGATTCTTGGGTATATTTAGTGTATCCGTTCAGCACTGAAGGTTTCAAAACAGATTAAAGAATAAATCTAATTTGTTCTTTGGTAGGATCCTCTAACTTCAGTCGTCTGTATTGGCTGTACCCTACCGTGTTCCTGGATGGACTGATCTGAATGACAGGCTGAATGAGAGGCAGTGAGGGAAACAAGTGAGGAGAATGCTAACTTTACAGCCCTTAAGCAACATCATAGTATTAAGTTCTATTTATTAATGCAGTTAGAGGTCTGAAGAATTTTATATTATAAAATTGGTTTAAAGGGGAAAGTGAGCCTAGTAGCCTTCACAGCTAGTTTCTCTTGGTGCAGGAGGAGCCTACCTGCCATGCATGTATGAAGACAGAGCCACCACACGTGGCTGCAGAGGGTCCTGTTATAGAGGGGGGTGGTATCAATACACCCGCAAGCTCCGGGAAGCACTCGCTTTTCTGTGACAGAAATAGAAAAGGATTTTTTAAACTCCAGAAATATTTATGTAAAAGATCTCCTTATACACAAGCCTGTGTGACAGAGATGTAGGTGTGCGGGCAGCGGCATGGAACACTCATTACATTCATGGCTTAGTAAGCTTGTGAAAGGAAAAACCATTAATTGAAGAAAACTCATTCCCACGCTTCTTTGACTGTATTTCTTGTTTTCTGTAACATGTCATTGTTTGCTGTTTTTAGTCTATGAGCTTTGTTTTTTTTTCAAAAACACGATCTCTGTCTTATGTGTTTGAAATATATTAGTTATCCTTTGGAAATAACTGCATGGAACACAAATCTGTAGTTGCATCACTTTTCCTCAGGTGTGTGCTGTGTGAGCCTGCGCTGATGCACATTTGGTGTTAGTGGGCTTTATAACCCACTCCCAATTAAAGCTAATTGGTTTGGGATGACAGTTAATGCGGCGGACCAGTGTGTGCACGCGCAAACGGAGTGAGAGTTTGCGGGGGGAGAGCGTTGGGGCTGGACTGGAATTAGGCCAACATCACTGGAAAGACTGTTTGTACGACACCAAAAGCTTCCTAGGAGTACTGACAGACCGCGTCCAATGTGGATTCCAGTGAGATCCAACATGCACACCAACGTCAAGATAGGTATTTCTTACTGTTACTTCCTGTTAAATTGTCAATAAACTAATTATTTAATGCATAACATATACAAAGTGTATTCCACTGTCAGTCAAAAGTAATATGTTTTACAGTAGAATGGTGATAATTTAGTCATTGGTATAAATACTGTAAATAACAGCGTCCAATATTTGAAAAATCAACAGGCCATCCCTACAAATTCACCCTTATTGGCTTCCACTGTTCTTCCCATTGGAGCTACCATGATACCTTGCATTAAAAATAGCCTTAGAGTTCACGAGACAAGCCTTGGACTTCAGCTGAGGTTATCACGCAGCCCCAGTGGTCTCCAAAGTCTCCCCAACTCTCTGCGTGTTGCTCTTAATGGCTCCTGCAACGTCATGCATATCTGCCGCTGCATCAGTAAGCTCCACAATAAGTAAAGCCTGTGAGCTCTCACAAGCCAGTCTCTCTCCCCCTCTGTATGTGTATGTGTATTTCTCCACAAAACCTATGAATTTGTCAGCTTTGTGTGGGATAAAATGAAGCAGACAGAATTAGGTGAGGTGATAGGGGCTCTCTGCCAAGAGAGGAGAGGAAGGGGAGGAGGAGGGGGGAGTGAAATGAGTATGCTACATGCCTAAGGAATGATCACAGATTCAGAGCTCCCCTTGGTGGCTTCTGGGAGTACTGCACTTGTGAGGGGAAAGTGACATGCGTTTGAAGAGTTTGGCTAATCCCTGTGGCGTACAGTTGATAAGCGGACAAGGACACTTTCCTTGACCTCTCATCGGTGCGAACCTCCCTCCACCCCCCGCTCCTTACAGCCAATTCAGTGCACACGCCGGTTAGCATAACAGCAAGGGGCCACCTCCTCCCTCACCTCCTCCCTCCCGCTCTCCTTTATGCTCGCCCTGACATGATCATCCTCCATCATGGACATCTTGTAGACTTCGGCGCCGCCGACCATCCTCGCCCTCTCCCTCCTCCGGGATCACAGGCGCTGTCTAAACACACTGCAGAAGGAGGAAGGGCAAAGACAAAGATGGAAACCCTGGTGTCAGGGTGCCTTGGGAAATGATAGATATATCCGATGCACTGCACCAGAGAAAAAAAATATTAAGTGTCCGACGGCACTTGTCAGCATGCATCTAGCAGCTCAGGCTCTCCTCTCAGCTCATGCACAATGCATACTTTCAATCACAAAACTGCTGATTCTCATACTGTAATCTATGTTCAGTAAGTATTGATTGTCTGATATTTTTAAATCTCACTCTGATTTTCCCAGAAGGCCCACTGACAGACAAATTCGCACACGACTGCATTTCCAGCAGGATATAACTATACAGTTCAGCCGCAGCTCCACTGAAAGTAGCCTGCACAGAAACCAAAACCACCGGCCTCCGTCATACCCATCACTGTCAATACAGTAACTCTGTCAGTCCATCAGTCTGTGTGCACTGGAGAGCGACAGCAGAACAGGCGCAGATGAAGGTAGAGGTTGATATTTGTTGGCCTCTTTTAGAATGAGCGCCGGTTAATTCATTAGCTTTGAACGTTAGATTCACACTCAGGTTCTGCTGTCGTTGCCAGTAGTGAGACATCAAATAGAGGATCTGACAGCAGTTGGCAGATTTTATTTGGAACATGCTTAGTATTTCCACAGTATTAAAAGTTAATTCAGCAAACAGACCAGCAGAGCAATCCTCCTGTGTCTGGAACTTATTTGATCAAGCGCTGATGTGAAGTTACTGGTAATATTCCTCAAGTTGGGCGAATGTTGAGACTTTTACCAACAACACATTGCAGTTGCAGTTTCTCAGCCTTCATTTTGTTTATTTTTTTCTTATTAATCTCCGAGGTCCGTCGGTGCATATTTTTTATCTGTATGCAAAAGCTGTAAGCAATCATTTTTGTGCAGTCGCCTGCTACACATGACACGAACCCCTCACCCTGCTGGTCTGCTCACTATAGTTCAGCTTTTATGGTGGTATTTGTAAGACCCATTAACTAACCTCTATAATATTGCCATGGTTTTCTTTATGTCCACGGTTTATTGAGATTACAGCGATGCAGTGCCGGGAAAAATGCTCAGGGCCCAGCTTTTGATCTGCTGGAAAGATAGGAATACAGAAATACAGTAAACGACACGCCGCTGGATTCTTGGAAGGCCGACTTTCCACGTCGACGATCGCTGGAATAATCGCGATGGCCTCACATCACAGCGGCCCGTCTGTACGCTTAACAGGCACTCGCATCCCACAGGACACCGCAGGCAGTCGGAGGAAACGCACGCTGGCGGGGGAAGAGGAAGTGCGCGCTCGCATGTCTGTATTTTTGTTTGTTCATGAGACGCAGATAAAGCGAGCGAGTGATTGTGCGCACAGCAGAGAGTGGGGAAATGAAGTGCGGTGCTGCTGTCTGAGACTAAAGGAATATCTGAGCAGTGGGAGGACGGGGGAGCACTGGGGGAGAGACAACAGTTTGTACTCTACTGCCGAAAGAAGCACAGAGGCAGAAACAGAAAGCAAGCTTTGTTTTAATTCCCCAAAGTGACTTTACAACCAAAAGATTCGACATCCACTGTGTCACAGAACTGGGCCAGTAGCTTAGCCGGCGTCTAGAGAGAGACCTCTGAACCTCAGTGTCTTTTTTTTTTTTTTTAACCCTGTTTCTCCCTTTTGTATCACCATCACCCTTTCTTTCCCTTCATGATCCCACTTAGAGAGTCAACTGTCCTTTTCTCATCTCTGGCTGCCTCTCTCTTCCACCATGTCCACACACACACACACGCACAAATCTGTTCTGTATAATTGGACCTTAGGTAGAGCGGTTGGATTCATAAATGGATCGAGCAGATGTTTCTGTGCTGAATATACACCTCGCAGGTTCAGCCGGAGAGGTCAAGTTCACCAAAGGTCACATAGAGGATTAAAACCTGCTACTTCTCTAACACATAGCAGTGATCACTATGAACCATATCAGAGTCCAACGAGGTGTTGTAATTTTGAGAAAGCAGATATTTTTATTTATTTTTTTAACTCAGGAATAACAGGGCTTTACTGTAATGAGAGTCTCTATCAGTATAGCCCAGACTGATATACAACACTCAACCTCAAGGAAAACTTATCTTATCTGTCTTTTTTTATACATGACATTAAATAGGCGTATAGGAGTAACACCACTTTACATGGAGAAAAAAAAAAGTCACTTTCAGAGTTTGGGTCATTGTGAATCCACGGCCATGATAACGGCTGTTTTCGCCGGCGGAGGCTCAGGCACGCCCTGGCAGTCAATAATGGATAATAAAACTTAACGCACACAAACTTTACAAGCAGCAAGACAGCATTAGATAAAAACCAATAAGGCCAACATAGTTATTCAGCTGAGCGCACACACACACACACACACACACGCACACACACACACACACACACACACACACACACACATAAACACACTCCACCAAACGCTGAACTCCACCACATATGTCTCCCATACAGAACAGACGTTTGTGCAAGCGAACTGTATGTATTGACATTCAACACACTGCACTGTTCGCACGTCTACACGAGCCCTCGCTACCACCCCATGTTTGCTAAAGAGAGAAAAAGGCAAAAAGAAAAAGAAAAAAAAAACGTGCTGAAATGAAATGCTGTATTAATTAGGTGCAATCATTGTCATTTTTTAGTATTTTAAGATCCCCTACTTTTGTTGTGATCTATATGTGTACAACAGTGTTTAAACCCCACATTCATCATTTAGTCGCTGATATGTTGGTAATCCCCATTATTAAGGAATCACTATATTGTGGAATCACGCTTTCAAGTGGCAGGGCATGTTGGGGGGAAATAATCACATGTATTTCATCTGAGATGACAGAATTAGAACGTCAGCCCTCCCCTTTCAATCAATATTAGATGCCCGGGCGCTCCCCTCCTCGTTCTCGCTCCCTCTCCATCTCTGCCTCCCTTACTTGTTCAGATTGTTTTCCATCCATTTTCTGTAAGGCACGATCAGCTGCAGATACCCTCCCTCCCCTCTCATCCAACCTGCCTCCGAGAGGCAGCCAGAATTCCTAAGAGAGAGCCAATCAGTTCCTCTGCCGCTCCTCTTCCCCTCCCTCCCTCTCTCTCATTTTCACTCTGTCTCTCTTGTCCGTTCTTGCTAGCAACTTGTCACTTAGCAACGGTGTCTGCTGTGCTGCTGGGTAGTGAATCGTCCCTGGCTGCAGTACTCCAGTAGTTGCGTTAACCCTCTCCACACCAGCCGTCGAATTAAACACGATGATGTTACTCATAGAAGAATGTCTGATGTAGCGGGTAAAGGTTTACCAGGTTTAGAAATCCCCATATCATCGTCTTTGGATTGGGAAGAAAAAAAAAAGACACAGAGAAAAGTAATGGCGCAGGAGCAGCATATTTACTGGATGAGTGACTGGTTGCTTAAGATATTTTACTCTGGAGCCCTCGGCTTACATCTCACGGCCATCCTACGCATACACGCCGTTTGGCTCCCACTATTCACGTGTTCGCACCTCAATAAGGTCAACACAATGCGTTTAGCATAATGACAGATTGAACCCGTTGTGGCCAAATCGAAAATGCCATTTGGAGTGCTCGGCTTTGCCAACACATACAGCGACGCACTTATACGGTGAGGAGGGGAATTGCTATTCGAGGCAGGCCGGGGTGGTGGATTTGTTTGATGTACATAATGACATGCTAACACCCCTGTAATCCCTTTCTCAGTTTACTGCCAATGACATTTTAAGTATTCCTAATGTGCTCCAGCCGTGCTGAGAGGAGGTGGGGGGGCGCAGTCATCGCGTGCGTGAGTGGATGTGCGTTTAGTTTTTTTCTTTTTAATTTCAGTTTTTTTCTCCTTTTGTTTTTTTTTTTTGAGTGTGTGTGGGTGAGTGTGTGTGTGTTTCTTTTCCCATGCTGATCAGAGGTCAGCACCCCCAGCACAGCTGTACTTCGCCTAAACTACCAACACCTCATGCTAAAAAAAAAAAAAAAAACAAGCCCGGCTGTTTGCTACAAACACAGAGCGGTTCTGTGCATTTGAGGGGAAAAAAGCTCATTTGCATCACATTTCCTCTGAATTAGCATATCCGCCCGCATTCCCACACTCACTCACTCATCAGCCTCATTTTCCACTACCTGCTCCAGCACTTTCATGTTTATTCATCCCCTTGTCTCGCAGACCTATAATCAGATAACAGATATCTGCACCTTTAGCACATGCAAACATATAGGAACAGGTAATCAAATGCTACTGAGACATAAACAGGTGAGAGATTGAGAGGGAGAGATTACTGGAGAGCACAGAACAAGGAGCGAAACCGAAATGAAAGTTGAGATAGCGATCGCGGGCATCCTTAGCTGCAACCTGCATCCAAATCAGTGAGGTGTCCCCCAGATCCACCTTCTCCAATCTCACTGTGGTTATGGACTCCTGATCATTGCCCCGAATCACTCTTGACAACCCCAGAGAGCTCATCTTGACGTGCTGGCAGTGAAGGCAAGCAGGAGCTTGATTCACTCACAGTTACTGAAGAAACTGGTATATTTGTTTCAACAGATACAAGTGATTTCAGTCCTTTTTTGTGACCTTTGCTTTTATTGTCTTTCAAGTAGCTGGATTTATGGTACAATTTTGGAATTAATAATGTGTCTATTAATATATTTACATTTGGGCACTCTTAAAAAAAAGTAGCTTTTTCTTAGTTTGAGAAACAGAAACAATCTGTCTGACTATAGTTTATGCCCGAAAGACACAATCGCAGATGAGGGTGTGTATGTGTGTGTATCTTTTCGGTTATCCAGCCTACGCCAGACAGACAATGCTTATCTCCAGCCTGAGCCAAGAGAAGAGATGTCCCATAACCTTTCAGATTAGCCAGGTCAAAATGCCTTCACTTTTTGTCAAACTGAGAGAAAGGACAGAGTCGGTTAGCCGCGACACTGCAGAAATTAAAAGCTTATTTTTATTTCATACTTCTAATCATATATATATATTTTATCCACCTCATCCACAAGGAAGAGGAGCAGGTAACACTCTCTCTAACAACAAGAATATATGTGTATGTCTCATGCACTCACAAGACACAGAATTTAATAGTTCAATAACTAGAGGAAAAAGATTAATTGTGGTCTTTTTTTCCTTAATTAGTTATAAATCAAGTCACAATGCCTAGTTTAGTTGGATGAGCTCTCTGCCTTTAGAAAAGATTTTGTGTATTCCCCAAGTTTTTAAAAAAGCAGCCAGCGATTTCATTAACATTCCAATCCATGGCACAAAATCAAACCTCAGAGACAAAAGCAGCCACAAATGTTCACAATGAAACCAACAAAAGAATCTAAAGTACATCATGAAAAAGACGATCGGGGTCAAAGTGATTAACTGAAGCTTATTTCATATCAACCTGCACTGTGATGCGTCATCGACTAAACTGTTGCTATGGTGGGTTGACATTAAACTTACCGGCCGCATCCCGATGCGAGGTAAAACGCAGGGCTGCTGTGCAAGGACGGAGACTAGGTAGACAGACGGACAGATGGAAAGCAGAGATGAGGATGACAGGAAGCACAACGGAGAAGAAGGGAGAATTATGACCATCTGCGTCGCAACACACAATATGTTCCGCCGCAATTTCCATGCACTCACACGCCTATACAGAGGCATACACCCTCACACGCTGTTTGTTTGCAGACTTCTCTCCGCCCGTAATTGCAGTGACATTTATATTTGCACCTGAAGCCTGTCTGCCAGTTTCCATTACTTGGAGCCAGATTTGGAGGGAGGCGGACTCGAGTGAATGGTGGGTGATTGGGATGAACGCGGAACCAAATGTTCCTGAAAGAGCTATTTTGAATCGCAGCCCAGCTCCCCTCCATCCGACAGGGTCACCCACACAGACGCCTGGTACACCTAACGCGCGCAAACACCCGGCGATGCACATAAACGCGCATAATATGGATGCTCTCTCAAAAAAAAAAAAAAAAAAAAAAAGCGAACGCCGAGCTCAGACTCAGATGTTTACGACACGCGCTGAATTTTTATGCGCCTCTAATCGTTAATTCACACTGTGAAAGTTTCGCCTGATAACAAAGCGCGCCCGTCCCCTCCCCTCACACCCCGCAATAACATTTCCTCAATATCGCTTTTATCACTTAGCTCTAAAGGTCCGAACTGGAAATTTATAGAAGAACGGTCATCAGTCTTAGAACTTCCTCCGTTACGAAGATAAATCTATCTGGACCGGGGATCTTGGCTCCGCGGCACCACCCATTGATCATTTTCACAGCTCCGTCATTAAATATTTATTCAGCTTATTCGCTGGTGGCCGCAGTTTGGCGACGCTCGCAATGGCGAGTTTGTAAAAGATCAGCAGCTCGACGGAAAACTTCACCTGGCGTCTCGTTTTCCAGCACGAGTTAAACGAGCCGAGTCGACAGCCGCTGAGAGAATTACCACATCAACAGCATTAGCATCAGCTCTGCCATCCACCAATATTTAATACGCGATCTTATTTATATATTTATTTCATTTCTTCTTTTTGTTTCTTAGCCCAGGGGGCCCTTTGAGACAGACGCAACGCAAAGTTGTTTGTTTGTGCCCGTGGTTGTTTACACGAACGGGAAGCTTTATCCTTCATCAGCAAACGTCGACATTCGCAGCCTCCGTTTTCCCACATGGGTCAATTACAGAGAGGGTGATGGGCTGTCACGGAAGGGGCTCCGGGCACGCTGGGTTTGAAACAAATGTGGTGAAATGAGGAGGAAATTTACTGCGAGACAGTAAAATTAGTAATACAGAGAGGAGTGAGAGGGTCTCTTCTTTTTGACACTCCTGCCTACCATTTATCTTTTAAGTTGTTGCCAGCCCTCTAAATTTCCTCTCCTCTGCCCACCCTCACTGAGACTCATCTGGCACTCTCGGGACGCTTTCTGCGAGGGATAACGAAGGCTTCATCGCGTATGGTTCGTAACTGAAGGAGATGTCATGTTTTAGTTTTTTTTTTTTTTTTTTCTCGCATCCATCCTGCATTACACACTTCCTCCTTGAACATCTGGGGAGCAGAACAACATTGGAAATCATGACAGAAACCCCTTTAAGCCAACTACTTACCAGACCATTCTGTTTGATAAAAAAAAAAAAAAAAAAAAGGAGAACAAAACTTAATTTTCCGCACGATTGGTCTTGACAGTGGAGCGCTACTTACAGTTCTCAAACCCGCAGTAAAAAAAAAAAAAAAAGTCGGACTCTAGATCTTCTACACATCTACTCGCACATCACTTGGCTCAATGGCTCCGCTCGCTACGCTTCTCTCTCGACTGGCAGTTTATTCATTTAGCGCTCACTCCTTCTTACCCTTCAAATCCAAATAAACCTGCCCGTCTCGGTCGCCCATCCCGACACACTCACTGTAAGTTCACTCATTTTGCTCGGCCGTACAGACACCGTGCATGCATGAGTCCCTCTGTAATATCCCCCTTTCATTTTTTTTTTACTTGCTCCCTTCATATTCCCCCCGTAATATCAAAGATCGTCAGCAATTTTTGCGAAGGCCGCGTCTTTTCAAACCATTCCAGTGCTGTTCTGTCAAAGACCTAATGAAGAGATGTGTTCAAAAAATCCAGACATCAAACGCCTATGAGGGATCTAAAACATGCAGAATTCAAAATGTTGCACTTAGTAACCCCTTTCTCTCCCTCCGCTGTATCACAGTCTGTCTTTCAATGACTTCTAAAATTCCCACAGGCATTGTCACCTTTGTAAGGCTACATTTGTGAAACTTAATCATTGCACAGTTTCTAGTTTTTGAACCTTCCTATAATATCGTATTTTTGATGTGGCTGCCCTTATTTTTGCGAGCTCAGAGACATCCTAATGCCGTACAGTATGTGGATATTGCGTCCTCAGATTCTCACTGTAGCAACTGTACGACACATGGCCTTTTTGGGTACATAGTATGTGAGGACGAGAGGAAATGGGGGAGGCTGACTAACCGCCCCCACTGCACAGCTAACCATCCATGGGCGGCGACTGTCAGGCTCGCTGTGTCTCATCTGGAAAGACGGGCAGCCTGACAAAGCTTTGTCAGTCAATACAGGCGCATTCATGGCCCTTTGTTACTCCGTGGGTACCCATATCTCAGCTAGCGTCTGTACTCATAGAGGTTTGTGTCTGTGGGGGGACGCGAGTACATTGCTGTGACATCGTTGTTTGTCAAGGTTCGCCCTAAACACTGAGTTATTCAAATCAAGTTCAAGTTTGTTTGTCATGCACTGTAATTAGAGAGTGTATAATCATAGTGCAACGTATGCAAAGTTACATTGATTTCAGCCCTTACTTTTTTTATCTGCATTTCTCAGGCTTGTAAATGCTAATGCTACCAGCAGCTATGTGTGAGAGGAACGAGCCGGGGCTACGGTCCAACAGTGTTTTGCTATTAATACTTGGAGCAGCATGCTGATATTCAAAATGTTTCTTGGTGTGTTGCCAGTTTTGCCACAGTTTTGGAGGGGTCAGCTGAAGTGAACTTTCAAATCCTAGTGGACACATGCAAACTGCCTTTTTTTACACTTCATCATCTGCAAACAAACATATGTGATTATTTGTACACTGTAAATATAATACTATTTTTTTTTCTTGTTGCTCCATTGTAAAACGTTGCTTTTTCTAACTGAACTTCAGTTGTGTGACCTTGTCCAAAGTGAGCTTTACTACATTTGCTTCATTTGGCCCGACTGCAACACATGCCAAAGCTCTGCTCTCATCACAGTCGCCTTCTTTTTATCCCACTGGGATTTTGCAGCCCCGACATGACGGTGACACTGTTTCAAAGATGGACCTCAGACACAAGATATGCGATATCATCCCTTATTTATTGATTGTTTTATTTCGATCTTATGTTCCAGTTTCCGTGCTTTCCTCCTCCCAGGGACTGCAAGCATTGCTCATTGTTGTGGAAATGACTTCAGTGACAACATTTCTCTCTCTTTCAGAATGCGGCGGCACATACCAGAGCCCTCGATGAATTCCCTCTCTCTTTCTTTCTCCACTCCTCTACCCCTTTCTCTCACACTGAAGAATATGCAATTACCAGTAGTTGTGTTGTTCTAAAAGCCCTTGATGGTGTCACGTCACTGCCTTTGGAAATGCACTGTAGTTGTGACCGTAATTGTTCATTTTTACAATGCAATAATTCCATTTTTGGTTTTGTCTTGCATATATCACAGTAGCCCCTTAATGACTGCTTGGGGGGACATTTTTCTTAGAGATTTGCACCTTCCTAAGTCATGAAAACATGATTGGCCACCGCCCACCACTAAAGAACGCCATTTTGAAATGGACAAGACCCCACCGCCGTCCAAAGCCACCGACCAGATTAGCCTCTCAGAGTGAATACTTGTGAATACTGATGTACTTTTCCCTCATTCCCTTCTCCGCTCAAAACAAACAGCCCCATCAAAACTACCCAACCCCCCTCCCCTGTGGAAGTTGATTTGCTAACTCTTGTCTCTTTTACTAACAACAAGCTTCAGAATTCTTCCAATCTGATTCCTTTTATTGGTGAAATTTCTTTTCCCTTACCTTTTATGATTTCAACGACTAACACTGTGTCATTCACGGAATGTGAACCATCTGTTGTTTTCTCTTCTTAACTTGCGACTACATACTAACAAATGTATTGTTATCCTTTTATTCCTTTTTTTTGTTTTTTTTTAATAATTTTATTTTGTAGACTACCCTTTTAAACGAAAAACAGTTATACAATTGCTTTCTTTATTTCTTTATTTGGATGTTTTACTATAGAAATCACAGGAAAAAGACACATTCTTTTAAATTATATTTTACTCTTACATTACATTTTTGCTTAGAGTCGAATCGCCTGTTAAAAGGAGAAGCTGGTTTTACAAGAGGCGATTTTTTTTTCTTTCCCACTTTTTTGGGGTTGAGGTGTGTTTTCTTGAGTTTAAGGTTTGTCATTATTTTTTTTTCTTTCTCCTCCCCCTGTTTTCTCCTGAAGCACGCAGGCATTGGACACGCTATGGTAAACAAACTGCATTATATGGTAGATATCATTCTAATTGTCTTATACTTTGGTTTGCCCTGGGTTTTCCGTTACCTCTTTCTATTCTGTTTGCCTTACTGAAAGTACAATCCGCCATCAATTCCAAGGTAGCTGAAAAACTCCACCTCTCTGTTTTTCTTTTAGCCCTTCTCTATATATATGTTATTGCTTTTTATTGCCATCCAGTTCTCCCCTTCCTGAAGAAAAAAAATAACGTGTTCATCCAGAGGTCTGCCCAAAAACATATTAAAATTAAAGACATTTTGATTTTAAGATTTTATTTGTTTTGTTTTGTTTTTTCTGTTGTTGATTTTTTTCTTTCAGTCCCCTTTTTATTTGTTTACCTCGTATTTTTCTTTCACTTCAAACACTATCCGTATGAAGAAATAAAGAATCATAATGCAAGACCTTTTCTCAATTGAGTATTAGAAACGTATTAAGAGATACCTTTTTTTTTTTAACTTTTGTTTTGAACCCCTGTTTCCTCTTGATTTATTTTCTTAGAGGTACCCTATGAAGTGAGCGTACACAGTAGATTTCTCAGGCAGACAAATAACTACCATGGCAACTCCAGTGAGAGGAAGTAAAAAGAACAAATAAACAAACAAAAAAAAAGCTTTTTGTTCATTTGTTTCCCCTGCCTTTTTTTTTAACAACATGAGAGGGAATGGCACCGAGGAGACCGTCCTGTTGGGTTGCCTCAGTGGGACCCGATCGGCCTGTTTTGGGGCGACCTGTTATCTGGGCTTGCCATCCTGTGGTTTATGGAGTCGCCGAGAGTATTTACACCTCTTGATTTAGTAGCCAAAGCCCTCACTGTAAAGAAGGCCTCAAATGAGGGCTTGATCCCATTAGTGGCCCGAGGCTGATTTATGATCGAGATGGAGCTGCTCCCACACCGGCACCCGAACACACTCCGCCTCTCACACACACTTAATAAAGTGCTTTAACGGGCAGCAGTCCCCTGAACTCTGCCGCAGAAATGATCAAACTAGGAGCACTGATGAAAGTTATTATCACTGCAAATAAAATGGAAATTGCACTAAGCTGCAAAGTGGTGGAAGTTTGCCAGAATAACTTGCAGACGTCTTTGTTCAACAAATTAAGGCTGAACTTTTGAACTATTATGTTGAATGTAGCACGGTGCTGCCGATGTACCTTAGCATGTAGTTCCGATCAGTCTTACTTGCTTTCACTGGACTTTCTAATCAATAAATGAAGCTCCCTGCCCGTTGATGCAGCCGTACATGGAACTGCCTGGGAAAATCTTAACTGTGTGTGGTCGACCCCTCATTAACACTAACACTGACTTATATTTCTTATACTTTACTGGCCTCACCCCTTGCATGTCAAGACTCCCCTTCCCTCCCCAATATTTTTATTCTTTGTTTATTTGATTTTTTTATATACAGATTGCATTGAGTATATATGTATATGTATATATCCTGGCTAACATATATACATACATATATCAATTGTCCTAATATAATCAATATGGCCATAAAACATGTTAGCCACACCCTCTTGCTGTTTTATTTATTTGATCTTACTTTATTTGATTTCTTTCTTCTTTTTTTTTACTTCGATACGTTTAACTTCAAAATTAACTCTCTAAAACGAATAATGACCTCACATCATATCTTGCTGAAGCAAAAAAAGGGGGGAAAAAGTAAAGAGGGGAGACAGATTTCCTCATTCTTGGTGAATAGAGAACGAATGACTTCAGGAATGAAAAACCACGAGTAAGCAGAGAGCCAAGCGCGTCTGGCAACGACTCTCTCCATTTTGGCTCAAATTTGACTTGAAGTGATGAAGCAATTTTGAGGATCGCAATCATGACTGAGTGCGGATTTTTATTTTTTCCAGCAGAGTGGAGGACAGAGACAGTGACGTCCTACCACTGGAACTCTTAATTGCTCTATTCACCAAGGCGGGGGTGTCCTCTCCCCCGCTCAATTTTCCCTATTCTTTAAAAAACCCTCTCATCTCCGTTGATTTCATTTGTGAGTGACGACATCGATCCCATCCTGTCCCACCTCCACCTCCAAACTGACAGTACCCAGTGGTCGTATCCCTGCACCCTGTTTGCATGTGTCTATCGGCTAGAACGTCACATCAGCATACCCGCAGTGTATAGATGCTGCTCTAGCCCAGCGCGTGTCAGTCCGCTGCACACGTGTCGAGACGGGTTTTTTTTTTTTTTTCTGTTGCTTCTTGTCCAAATAAAACCCTTAACATTGACCGCTCTTCCTTTCCAACCATTTGTCTGGTGTTGTGGTGCCCTGCGATTAAATCCACGTCCCCACCTCCCCATTTTTGCTGCATCTTGCCAGATGGCTTATTTGTCGTTTAACAGTTGGTCTGTTTGTGTTGTGTCTAATGGAAGTCCCCCCCTCCCTCCTAACCACCCAGCCACCCACCCCATCATCCCCATTCTTCCTGTCATCTTTCCATTTAAGTGCATGGCTTGCGTGTCACCCTGTGAGCTTGGATGGGTTCATTTTGTTTCCTCTTAACCAAAACAAACCCTTGTCACATGAAATAACACATTCAGTCCAAATCTGGACCTGGTTTGAGCAATCAAATTGCAGAGGACTTTTAAAGAATCCTCACCTACTCGAATCACTAAATTTACTAAAACAGTGTTACTAATCTACTGTTTGAATCAAACCTTTGTTGTAACTGTACTAACAACCATTTTTGTGTCTGACTCTCCCTTACTTACAAAAGTACTAACCGATTTTGTTCACCCTCCAACCCTTTTAACTCTCCTCGGCGCACAGCTAAAGAACTCCCCTACCCCTTTTCTCTCCCCCATCCCTTTAACAACCGCTGCCAAAATAGCACTCGCCCCAAGCTACCCAACCCTCCCTCATGTCTTTACTAACCTAGAGATGTAGCTCAGTTCAAAGGTTAGCAGATCCCATATTTAGCGGTGAAGTCCACATCCTCCCCCCTGAAATGAATTTCACCTGGCTAATTCACACCGACAGGCTGCCAGACACCTACTGAAGTCCACTGCAGGATGAGGCTCCCACCTTTCCCTTTCTCTCTCTCTTGAACATCCTCCCTGCCTGCGGGTCTGGCTTTGACCCGAGCTAACGGGCGGTCAGTGTGTGCAGTCTATTACGATACGTTTCTCATGTTGGCCTTCAACTGTATAATTATTAACTCCAAAATGTAACACTTGTTCTCTCCTCCCTGCAAAAGATCTCTGAGAGTAATCAAATATAGTGTCAACAAGGGTAAGTGACACGTTTTCAAGGTAAGCCCCTTGCGTGGATTACGATGTTACGCCGATGGTACGAGTCCGTGCTTAGTGCAGGTAGAACATTGAGTGCATCTCTCACAAAGCTATTTTCCACTGTGTGTTTTAAAAGCTGGACAGGATATAACTTCAGTGGATTAAAGTAACTTTTGTTTTTCTTCTTCTTACTACAACTCAAGCTGTGATAGTCCGTAGCTTGTTAGAAAATGTGCACAACTGCGTAGGAAGTGCTGCTGCAAGTGCACACTAAAAAAGACTCCAATCGTAGTGAACACAGGATGTAGTCATCCTTATCATTTCACCTCTGGTCTCTTTTTTGCGTTCAGTCTTTCTACTAATCGAATCTTTTTGACTTTGTACAGTTGATTTCAGCGTGCGGTCAGCGTAACCCCGAACGCGGCTGGAATAGTGTCGACTCTTGTTTAGAGAACTGTTTCACAGAGAGTTCAGTCGCCATCAGCCTGCAGACACGGAGCATTGTCAATGAGACAGTAACACGCTCAGCTGAGCGCACGGCAGGACCTCACACAAAGAGCGCTTCTTGTTCACCATACGCTGCATGTGAGGCCCCATTAGAAAGGCTTTGTTTTTTTGTTGTTGTTGTTGTTTGGCTTTTTTTCTGTAGGTGGTTTATAAGGAACGAGCACAGAAAAGAAAGATTGACTGACTAGGAGGGAGGTTAATAACATAACAGAAAGCAGCCCCCCGCCACAGGGGGTGTAAAATGGAGCGCGTCTCATGAATTCAGAGCTTTGTCAATCACTTCATAGTATGTTCGACTGTAAACAGCACCGGTGTGTGTGCTGTGATATCTGGGACACACACGGTTCAGCACAGATCAGAAAAGTCTGTTTGGCCTCAGAGCGTGCTGAGCTAAAGAACTATTTGAAGAGCACGCTTTGGAATTAGATCGCTGTTCTAGGTGTGTTGTCTTATTTACTTTTAGTGGCAGGATGTCAAGTGCTTGTTTAATGGCACATATGAAAGGAAATGCTATTGAGAAGCCTGTGATCAAATGAAATCATTCATTTCAGACTGTATTGTTGCATGCGCGGAGGGACCTTAAAGAAAATAAATTACAGTCGATACCATGTTGTTAACAGATGAAATTCATTTTAAAGGGGAAAAAAAACAATCTAAGAAAGACATTAAGTACAGTTGCAGTATGCTGGCGTACTGTGTACTCTTACCGCTGCTCTAAATGTCCTCACTCAGCACTGCTTGTGTTCTGGCACTCCAATTACTTTGAATATATTCACAATCAAGGAAACGCAGACGCAGGTGGTATTTCATTTAGTGACCTGGATCCAGCGCGATAACAGCCACTAATTTTACCAGTGGGACGTCATCAGCGTTAAATATGGAGGAACGTTGTTTGTTGAAAGTGAAGTGAAACTTTATGGTGTCGGTGAACTGCTGTTAGATTCTTCCGTGCCTCCACCTCACCTCACCTGCGGTCATTAAGGTGAACCATGCGACAGAGGATAGATTATTTTTCTGTTTTACTCAGCTGTTGGTCAGTACCTCAGGACTTATTTCATCTATTTGACATTGTCTCTGTTGGGCTTTTATTGGTGAATCGCTTAATATAACACGATTGCCCCAGGCGTTTTCTTAATACACTGCACACATTGAAAGCTTTGAACAATTTTAGTGGTCGGAGAAGGACGGAGCAAACATGTTGCTAATCTCTAGTTTGCCCTCTTTTGCGGGGAACTTTACGGGTGTCTGGCAGCCGGCCAGTGATGGTCCCTCATGGCCCCAATGAGCACTTTCTACTGAAGATGAGAATCAGCAACCGTCCGCAAAATATTCTCCCAAATCTAAAGAGGTTTGGTGATTAAAAAAAAAAAAAAAAGTCCTTTAGCACCTCTGTCAATATTTTAATTTCAGAAAATGTGCAGGTTATACCTCTACCTGTTGACTCTCCATTCTATTTCCCTCTTCCCAGAGGAGGTCACGCCACAGCTATAAGGCCCAGGCCAAAGTCTGTAGGAACATTTTAAATGACGTCCGTCGTGGCCCCCTTGTTTCTCTTCCTTAGCCGCCTGTAAGGTTTCTCTCGTCACCACGGGACAAATGAAGTTGCCCCGCTGAAAGCCTCGTCCGAGATCTTCAAAGATGACCCCCGAAAACCCCCCCACCAGCACTGTCGACCGCAGATTCTTCATGCCAGATACATCTGACGAATATGACCGCTCTCTCTCACTAAGTAGCAACAGCAGACATAAAAATGAGTTGCCCTGTTAAGAGGGGAAGTACGGAAAAAAAAACAAAAACAAAAAAAAAAACAGTCAAGAATAAGAAAAGATGAGCACTCAGCTGGGGCGACTGATCTGTCGAGTGCAGTTGTTAAGGTCTTCAGCCATTCTTCTGAGTGTTTGCCACCATGGTTGTGGGCAGTTAAAGCCTTTTTGTTTAGTTTTTTTGTAGTCTATTATTTGAACCCAAACAAACTAAATGTGCCTGTGCTCATAGTCTGCTATTAGTGCCAACTTATGCTTATCGAAACTACATTAAACTGTGAATTGTGGCTCGTCATCCAACACATAAACTGAAATATTGCTAAATATAAACTCGTATCAAAATTGCCAAAGTATAAAGTTGGATCTCAGATGGAATGAAGGTAGTTTGCGCTCGCATCACTTTTGAGTGTGCATCGGTAATGAAACACAGATGGCTGCCTACGCTGGGCCCTGCAGCTCTGTATTTAAGCAGTGTACATCAATGCGGATTAACAGATGTTGAATCGGGGACATGAGTGCTTTACTTTTGCCCAAGCCGCCGCTATTAGGACAATTAAACAATAAATTGGTCACTAACTGCAAAAATCCGACCCAAATCAAACAGCATTATTTGGCAGGATGTCTGTACATCAGCTTAGCACGGATGGCAAACACAGCCGCGCTATAATACAATCAGCCAAATTAAACTTATTAACATTGCAGTGCAGCAAATTGCAGCGCTTGTTGGAAATGAGTCCAATAAAAAAAAAGGACAAGATTTTAATTTGTGATGAGTCCTGGGGAAAAAACAGAGAAAAGAATCAAGGAAATCTTTATGCTAGTTAATATTTGAGATGCATTCGCGAGTCGCGCGTGTCCTCGTGTGTCATTTTAATCACCGCTCAGGTATTCTTTGAGCCGACGAGGTCTGGTCTCACATTCAAAGCAGCTTCTTCATCCCGTGTCGCAACGGTTCAAGAGGAGCCCCACACATGTACAGCTTCATATGACACACGTTTAAATACCATTCCAGCAACAAAAACAAGCGGTAGGGCTACAGTTTAGAGACGGAGATAGTCATCTCACAAAGAAGCCCGGAGGAGCCTTGGAAATGTTCCCTTTTATGCATCTGTTTTTTAAAATCATTTTGGGGGATATTAAGTCTCCTTTCTGCATTCCAATCCACGCTATCTCGAACAATCAGCTCGCGGCCGTGTGTTTGATTCCACTCAGCGCTTTCTGCTCTGCTGGCGATCAAACGTGCGGTGCAGAATGTGTAACCTTGCAAAAAAAAAAGGAAAAAAAAAAAAAGAAAAGAAAACTCGAGGCAATTTAATGTTTAAAAAAGGAGTTATTTCTGCTGGTAGTTCCTTGAGTGAGGACCGGTTCAGTTAAAAAATGTCATGGAATAGCTAAGTAAATGCACAGGGAAAGCCTGGTTGATATCAGTGCATTTGGTTCAGATACTATGTTAACAGCATATTCATAAAAGAGTAGCTAATTTTTATTAAAGTGAATTTTAAGGCACATTTAATTCACAGTTGGATACAGTTAAACCCCTACTTCTGCCATCATTCAACCAAATCAAGATTTTGATTAGAGAGCACAGCACTGTTGTTTTTTTTCTTTCTTTCTTTTCTTTTTTTTAATTTCTTAGTAACTGCACTCTAGAGTGAAAGCCCCCAGTCTGACTGGCACCAAAAGCAACCAACCAAGCGAAACCATTTAGGGGACAGCCCCACCTATCACTGGTGTTTAATCCACTTTCTTCCTTGTTTTTCCTCCTCATTCTTCTAATTTCTCTCCACTCTCATCACTCTCTACCTCTCTCTATCCCTGCTCTATCTCTGCCTTTTTCCACCTGTTCCTTTCGGGCCATGCCTATGCCAGGTGACCATCTCAGTGGATGGTATATTGACCACCACTGGTTACACCCAGGAGGACTACACCATGCTGGGCTCCGATGACTTTTTCTACATCGGAGGGAGCCCCAACACCGCCGACCTGCCCGGATCGCCAGTCAGCAACAACTTCATGGGCTGCCTCAAAGACGTGAGTGTCTCCGTGTGATACTTTACGCGGCTGATCAAACATGCAGGCACGGTTACACACTTTCTTTTTCAGTGACTCATGTAACTAGGTGATCTATTGCCGTGGAAACAAATCCAGCCCTAATGTCACGCTCAGCTGTGTCGCCTCATGGCAAGGTGTGTTTTTGCCATTTAACCACCTGCTTGTTTACATCACCTAAAGGCCGCCTCGTCTGTCGCAAAACAATATGGCAGTGACAAAAAAAAAAAAAAAAAATCCTGCAAAGTTTCAGTGAGAACACACAACATGTCACACTGCGGCACGGCGTCATCCTCGCGCGTTCTCACACGGCAAACACGTTCGTGTCGACTCTGACACAGTCGCTCGAGAAGCATCAGTCTGTGCTGATTCCGACTCCCAGAGCCGAGAGTGGGAGGTGTCAGACGCGCGGCATCCTGAATCTCTGTCAAGTGTTTTATTTCCTCCATGCTTCCTCGCTCTCCCACGAACCACACTGCAGACCAAACACATCCACAGCGCAGTGGGATGATTAAAAAAAAAAAAAACTCAAACGGACAAATTCAGATTTACACTCACAGCCCCTGCGAGCGTACACACACCAATACTGAGCCGCACTTAGCCGTGGATAGATGTGTAGGGGACAGTCGGCTTGTAAAAACTTTATTTCTTCAACTTTGTCAAAAAGATGACTTTTATTTTCAGCAGGGCTTTAATTCACGGCTTAACAAGCTGTCAAGACGACCAATCACAGCTTAAAGTATTATGCCCTTGTAAATGTAATGACTTGTATAGAGGCGACGCAACATGGTGCCATCGCATTTCCTCATAAAACCACGCTGATTGAATAAGTAATTACTTTTGCCATCACTTTTAATGGATCGCACGGTAATCGCCCTATCTCTAACTTAATTATGCCTGCAGAATTACATTTTCATTATTTGGGTTGCTATCGGAAGGATCCCTAGTGGGTCTTAAACTTCCCAAGGCGTTTAACTATCCTCTCTCTCATCAAGACAAGGCTGAATTTACAGTCGTTGTACAGACGGAGCTCAGGGAAGGGGAGGAGGAAGAGGAGGGAGGGAGGGGGGCGTGAACGGTAGAAAAACAGACAATAGAGAGCGCTAACAGCAACAAATAGAGGTGAAAGTGAAGAAGCGATGTGAGCAAAGTGCCGAAAAGGGAAATTCAGAAGCAGATGGTTGGAGAGCGAAGCATTTAAGCTGCGCGGACCGAGTGATATCCCGATAAGATGCTACGGCGAGAGCGGAGGATGCTGCGGCGAGAAAACGAGGAAGAAGAGGCCGGATGTGGAGGAATGAATTAAAAGCGCCAGTTTAATGTGTGCAGCACTGAAGAGAGATGAGAAATGTTTGGAAGAATAATGGAGTAGCATTTCAGCCATAAATTTTAATGGATTCCACGGAGCAGACAAAAGGGAGAAAAGGGGAAAATTAATGGGAAAGTGAAAGGTTTTGAGGTAAAGGTGAGACGTCGGTTGAGAGGGAGGGGAATAAATTTGAGACAAAATCCGGCGAGAGACGCGATATTACTGTAAACACCAAACTTTGGCATTCATGTTTGACCTTCTGCGAGAGCTTCATTTTTCATTCACAACCAAAATGTTGCGCGGTCAAGTATAGAATCTCAAAATCTTGTTTTCCTCAAATCAGGGAAAGCGGGTTTGTTGTGGATTGATCCTCCTTTTCTCTGTGGAGTTATGGTATTCTTTTTTATGTCTGCAAAGGTAGCTTTGGAGTGGTCACGTCTCTTCACACGCATGAATACATGCATTTCTTTACACCATACGTGGACTGTGCCCTTGAGAAAGACCTAGCCTCAGATATGGAAATGCTTCCTCCAGCTGTGTTTACTTTTGTCTTAGTTGTAAAAGTTTTGCTTTAGAGAGAGAGGCAGAGAGAATGGATGAAGGGATAGATGGATAGATGGATGGCTGCCCTTGTCGTCTGCCACTATTTGAAGGCGTGTTTTACAGGTCAGAAAAAAATATATTGTTTGATCCAAAGTTCACAAAGGTGGTGCTTACTGCTTGTTTTTCCTGTCGAGTCTGAGACCGGCGAGCTCACCTTCTCCGCCGCGATCAAGCTCTAATGACTGCATCAGCTGAACTGAGCCAGAGAGGTTATCACGCAGAAAGCCACAAAGAACCCCCCCCTCTCCTACAATAGCGAGCGGAAAGCACCAGGTAGAGTGGTCGCAGCTGAAAAACAAAAAGGAAAGTAAGTAGTCGGAGACGTGCGACGGTGGCTCGTCTCATCCTGCGCTAGTTCAGTGGCACACCTTGGATTATCGGTGGTGTTATGGTCCGGGGCAAGGCTTTCATGCTGCCACCGTGGTCAAACGCCTTTGATATGCTTGGCCAGTGCCCTCCAGGCAGCAGAAATCCAAAGGAAAAGCACAGCAGAAGAAGAGTAAAAAGGCACCAAAAGAGGCACTGAAGCCCTATGAAGTTTTTTATTTGCTGTCTCTGTGTGGTGTCTGTGTGTGTGTGTGTGTGTGTGTGTG
>JAOXYL010000051.1:14456216-14466488 GCA_028564955.1 Terapon puta
GTTTCAAAAGCAGAGATACCTGTGAAAGATCAGTTGTTTGTGGATTTATTGGTGTGTGTGTGTGTGTGTGTGTGTGTTTGTGTGTTTGTGCAGGCAGAAGGTTGCAGTGCAGCAATACACTGAGGGGTAAAGGGAACAAGTTGAAGGAGGAAACGATTGTTAAGGAGACAGGCAAGGAGACGGCAGAGAGGGAGAATGAGTGAGTAGAAAGAAAGAGTGTGTAAGTGTGTGTGAGGGTGAGGGTGAGGGGACGGGTGGGGGGGGGGGTTGCGTTCCTCTTCATTACCGACACTGAGGAGCCACGCCAGGAGCACAGATGGCAGAGGAGAGAGGGGGCATGAGGTTGGCACATGAACCGCAACACACACACACACACACTCTCGCACACCACATACATTCACACACTCGAACCAGCCCGAGAAAATATGTAAATCCAAAGATCCCAACGCTCAATATGTTCTAATTTTCTTATTTTTATTTTTCAATACAATTCACTCTCATTCACTCTTATTCCTATACTTTTGATATTGTTCTGCAGATCACCTGCACACACACACACACACACACGGCCACCAGTCATCGAGCTATCCCGTGGCGTTCCCGTGGCGATCTCTTGGCCAGGAAAGCAGCCGTGCTGACGCTGCATTCCTTTCGTTTTTGGCCGTCTCCCTCTCTCTAACATGTGCACACGCGGTCTGCCCTCCCACTACACCCTCCCCTTTCTCCAACACACCATTCACCACCACAGATGCTATAACCTAAGACCTCAATTAGAATTTCAACAAACGCCCTTCTTTTTTTTCTATTTTTTTTCTGAAAACGAGCTCTTTTTCTTTGCCTCTCCTGCATTGTTCACACACACACACACACACACACACACTCTCAGAACCCCGATGGTCCAATTAGGAGCGCTGGTCTGTTTGCGCGGCAGGAAAGCAGGGCAGCATATTTGTGTGTGGGAGATGTTTCTATTGTGCACAGCGTGTACTGCTCTCCTCTGCAAGGTTGAACGGAAGAGCAAACGCTTTCTCCCATGCACGCACACTCACACACACACACGCGCGGAAGCAAAAAAAAGGAAGCAAAAAAAGCCACGTAGTCGCAGTTCGTAGCCTACAGTACCTACAGCACACCCAAGAAACGCCTACCACCTCCACGCTTTCGCACTGACAACTGAAGTCGCTTTGTTACATGCAAATACATCATTATAAAAAAGCTAAATGTTTCTTTATTTAAATCTATAAGTTTCATTTGCCACAGATAATTAGCTGGTTATGGACGGTAGCATAAGGGGAGTTGTGTATGTCTATAAATATTGATTGATTGTTACCTTTCACACTGTCAAAAAGAAATACATCGCAGCAGCTGTTGCTTTAGCCGCCTACACGCTGTGGAGTTTTGCGTCATCTTTGGTAACTTTGAAAGCAAGCAAAGGAGAGCGCTGATCTACGGGTTAGTGATGACTGGAAGAACAGTTTGCATCCACTGGCTCGAGTGTTCATTTGGATAAACATGAGCAAATTGAATGCAATGTAGAGGAGGAAATGGTTTTCAGCTGGTGACGTCATGAGCCTATTTAAATATCTTGATTTAGGTTTCTGGGCAGTTGCAGTGCAATAACAGTTTGAAATGAGTGTGTTTGGTCCGTGCATGCTTCTGTTTGAGCCTTCCTTGTTTGACACGGCAGGCTGAATCAGGTTCGAGACACATAAATGTTACATTAATGAATTACATATTGTAAATCTGATGGAATCCAAAACACCAAAACTGTGATTATTACTTTTTTTTGTTATAATGGTTATACTATATGTAGTATATATATATTTTTTATTATTATAGCTCATTTATCAAATGTAATGACTGAAGAAAGTTTATGTCTGTTATTCACTTATCAACTGTAACAATATATTTATATTCATTATAATAATAGCATACATTTGGTTTTTGCACTTAATTGATTATCTCTACTTTTATATTTTGTTTGTTTTGCTCACGTCATGCATAATTTATTTAGATATTGTGTGAGCAAATATGTAAAGTACTATGTCATCTTCTCTTACAGTGTATCTTCTTTACATATTTTCCAAGATGTACGCACCTGCGCGGTGATGTGCCGTACAATGTGTTTTCCCAGATGGGTGCACAACAGGGGGTTGCCTGAGGTCCATCACCTGGTAGTGAAATGCTAATCATGAACATAAATAAAGCCGTGCACTTATACTGCACATACACATATTCCCTCTTTGATTACAGCATATGTCTGTCTTGCTTAAGTTAGCAACCCCTCTTTTCCATATAAACCCACAAAGAAGTCAGGCATTACTATTCTCCCTGGTCAGCATTTGGTCCCTCTGGTTGTTTTTTTTTGTTTTTTTTCTCCCCTCCTCTGCTGCTCTGCATGAAAAATCCATTTTGATCGTCCACATTTTTTCTTCTCCTCAACCAGTTTTTCCTCCCGCCTTCTTCTCCACTGCACTCGGTTTTAGCGTCTTCCTCCTTTCCTCAGAGTGGGGCTGCTGAGCCGAGAATGAAACGCTAAGGAGTGTGGATACTTTTTTGAGCCCGTTTTAATTGGACGGCGGTCCGCTGGTATACTTCCTTCTTTTTTCCTTTTTCCCCACACGGGCAACGTGTGTGCGCGTGGATGTGTGTGGCTCCGTGAAAACCCGTGACCTCAAAAGCCCAGAGCGCTAGCTGCTCATAATTATGTTCTCTTCCAGGGAATTTAAATCACAGAGCTTGAACTGGCACTCACTACTGTATCCCATACTTGAGGATGGCAGGTTCTGTCAAACCTTGTAAAATAGAGTACGATGCCACTGTAAAAGGGGATCCACTGTTATGGAACTCGACTAACATAGTAGCTCAGGTTCCGCTGTTTAGATAAGTCAGTGCTGAGATGAAAAAGAGGCAATGTGGCATATTCGGGGCACAGCATTGTTTTTTTTTTCTTTCTTTTTTTTCCTTCAGTGTACATTTATTTTGTTCTGTCAAGACAGCCGCAGTGATTTTATAATGAACATAAATGTATTGTTGCCTCTGATGTAAACCCCTAATTCCCCTGGCATTTTTTTTTTTTTCTCAACAGCTCAGGCGGGTGCCGGTGCGACTGCACAGATTGCGGTATAAACTGCTTTGACAGCTCAGACATGTTATCGCATCCGGTCCCTCCCAGCCAAATTTGACCTGCTGACTCACCCCGCAGTTACCCCTGACCCCTACAAGCGCAACACTCAAACTACATATGCTTGAGCGACCCCGACAAACAGCTGGCTTCAGCGACGCGCGCCCCCCCCACCCCTCAATGTCTGACAACGTGACTCACAGCCGGCTCTGTTGTCGTCTGCTGGTCTACCAGGGGCCGCCCGTGGCCCCCGTCGTGGCCGTTTGTTTTGACCATTACGTTGGCCAGCAGTGATCGCTGCTCCGAGCCCTCCAGTCGCCATCAGACTTCGCCGTCCTCGTTAGCTTAACAACCATTTCGTGGAAGCTCGCTTGGTTTGGTTTGCTTTGCGGCCCAGCATCCGTCGGGGGCTAACTCTGAGCGACAACGGGGATGTCGGCCGGACGGCGCGGCGCTCCGGTTTCATGCAGAATGCAACAGAAACAAAACGAAACATGCGTCACCGCGGCGTTTTGTCACTTAACGTTCACGTCGGAGGCTAAAAGCGGACGTACACTGTGACGAGCACGAGCGGGCACGGGAGAATTCATTTCGCTCGGCAACCCATTCAATTTGTCAGGCCGCCCCTTCTGTTTTAAGCACCTCGGTCTTCTGAGAGGATGCGCATTTTCATCAGTGGTCTGAGAGGCAGCTCGGTCTCTGTGCCGCTTCCACACCGCCGGAGAAAACAAACATTTCTCATCCCTCATTTCCTGATTGTCACGATAGAAATGTTGTCATCATTGCCTGCTGCAGACTGATAATCAGCTGCACCCACACACTCACAAAGTGAGATTAGAGTGCAGAAATAATAATTATGCAACTGCGTTCGAGCACTCGCTGCAGCGGCTCCAACCGCACAGCCTGAATAGAGACTGATGGCAACAACCTGCAGCCATTAGCTGACGGCTTGTGTTCCATTGATCCGATTGCATTAATCAAGGGTGTTTACAGAGAGAACACAGCAACCAGTGAAGGATGACTGCTGGTAATTATGCAACAGCCAGCAAACATCACACTTGTAATATATGGTGCGCTGACAAACCCAATGAAAATAATCCACAGCGCCGGCTATTTTTACACTTGTTAAGAAATCTCCCTGACACCTCCTCTTCTCCCATGTGACACATTTAGAAATTGCAAAGGGAGAAGAAGTGACTGGCTGAGAGGGGGGACGGGAACAAAAGCGATGGAGCGATGAAGGGAGAGGAGGCTTCTGCTCGTGGCGACCGCGGCCCCTCGCCCCGCTGATCTCCGAGACAAAGCGCGAGGGCACAAGTGGCAGGATGGGAATTAATTGAATTATAAAATTGCCAACTCCTTTTAATAATGAGCCCCGCGCCCGCCTTTGTTTTTCCAGCACTGAGTGCCTCTCTCTGCCAGCGGTTGCATTAAAGGCTTAGCGGCTCATTTAACCCCAGACCGCCGGCTCTCAGTTTTCTTGTTTGCGGTATTACCTGGGCAGTGAAGTGAGGCCTCTCCCCACCGCCAGCAACACACCACTCTCAGCAAACACCTCGTGCTTTATCAATATGTGGCAGCCGCTGCTCTCCGCTTACACCAATGGCGTTATGTGGGCAATACGGAAACGCATAAATCTGTAAGTCAGAGTTTGAATTTAAGTGGAAACTATTCTTTCACCATCCTGAACCCACCCTCAGAGACACCCGTGTGACAGTGCACCCCAAACCTTTCTCTGCTTTTACACAAGTGTTGTTGTTACTGTGAGCCACACTTTGCCCCTACAACCCATCAGGTCCCTTGCTGTACTTTTGCCTCCTTCTTCACATCGTTTTTTGTTACTCGGTGAGTCCAGCCAGAGCGGCGTATATATCTTTTGCCCCCCATTGTTACTGGTATTGTGGCCAAATGGCTCTTTCTATGTGTGCAGCAGTGGCCCTTGCTCTCCTGCGGCCTGTAGCAGCCAAGCCAAATAAATATTACATGGACCCCATTCTAAAGGGGAGCCATTCCCATTCATTTGTGCTGCACTAGACTCTTCTAACTTTTACGATCTTACATCAGCCAGCTGGCTCTGCTGCTGCTGTGTTTCTCAGTTCTCAGTTTTTTTGTTTTTTTTTTAACTTTTTCTTTTGTTTTTGTCTCTGTCTTTCCTTTCCCCCCTCTATCCTCCTATCTATCTTTGTATCAGCTTTAAGTTCTCCGCCGGCAACTTTCATCCAGTCTTTGCTCTCTTTGCGGCGGCAATATAGTTGCCGTTTCCTTTATATTTACTTCACACATGGTGTGATCAAAAGTCTCTCCCTCCAATTTCATGTGGCTGAAGACAAAAAGCCCATGAAAAAAAACAATGTAATAAAAAAGTTACAGGAGTAAATGGGAAAACAATTCTCCAGCGGGCAATGTGTGTGTTCTTGCCAGGCTTGGCCATCAATTGATGGGACTTTTTTTTTTTTCTCCTATAGACTAAATAATTTCACACACAACTGGGAAGAGCGCGATCATATTTTCAAGGCCCCACTATATCATCCACACGAGGACCTGCACCCTGCCAACCAGCGGGAGAAGAGCCACCGGCCCTTCTATTTGGAGTTAGATCTCTAATATTAGATCAGTAATGAACTAATCACCAGTGCTGGTGGTGTAAGAAAGCTTTTGATGTCGCGGTTCCTTTTTATTTACCGGCCACACTGCCCCTTCGCTCCACTCCTGGGCTGCCTAAAAGCATGGAGAGCACAGAAGGTGGCTTAATGGAAGTGACTGCTCTCCTCCGGCATCCTGCTATTTTCAGTCCGCGCCGCTGACAGCGAGGTGGAAGTCTCCCTCATTATATTGTTGTTTACAGGATCCGCCTTCTTCGCTCTCGTCGCTGATTACCTCCACCTCCGTGCGCCCACTTCGGTCTTCGTTTCGGCCGTGTGAGGGATGATTTCCTTTTCCCCCTCTGTCATATCCCACACTTCTGCCCCTGCCTATTTTGAATCCTTCAACAAACTTTGACTTCGAGCGGTTAGCCCGGCGAACCAGCCTCCACCTCGACTCCGGCCGTGAATCACGCCGACTCATCATGGCGCCGGCGGAGGGATTCACGGCCGCTCGCCTTAATCGAAATCAACGCTGTTTCTCACTCCCTCACGCCGACGGTTTGTTCTTACGTTGATGTAATAAGGCTCTGTCCCTGGCAGCATATAAATAGCCGCTCCTCCACTTTGAAAAGACACTTGTATAAATCTGGCTCTAATAAGCATTTCCGCAACTCCAATGTGCATCAAACTGTCCGCTTCAGTGGCAGAACAACAAGAGGAGTGAACAGAGGAGGATTGGGAGAAGGGAAGTGAAAAGGGGGGAATTAGGGAAGGAAAATGGTTTGGGGGATGAGCAGTGAAAGCCTGGTCTCAGCCATCAGGAGAGGCCTTTACTACATGTGGTAAAATGAGACATGAAAAGCAGAGCGCGGCGTCTCCTGTCGGCGGCGGCCGCCCGCTCTAATCTACTCGCTCAGCTGGTTACAACATATTTGTCCCACTGTCTCTCGATGACATCCCGCCGCAGCACTGTGCGCTTTCGAAAAGACATTCAATTTTACAGTCTGTCAGAGTGGATATTTGATTCCTTTAATTTCCGGGGCGCCGTGAGAAGGCGCGGCGTGAATGCGGCGTGCAAACGCGCAGGCTTCCTCCACTGTCGCCTACTGTGTGCGAGCTCTGTGTGTGTCCGTGTGCGAGCGCGCGAGTAGGCGCACGCAGCATTTCCCGCCGTGCTTGTTTGTGATTTGAGTTCCCCCCCCTGCCCCCTCCTCCCGCAGGCAAAGGACCCGAGACGCTGTTCGCCGGGCAGAAGCTCAACGACAACGAGTGGCACACGGTGAAGGTGGTGCGACGAGGCAAGAGCCTGCAGCTGTCTGTGGACAACGTCACGGTGGAAGGTTAGTTGTGTTCGGCACAGAGGGGGATTTAATTTGGGGCGAGAGGCGGCGATTTGGACGGGGGATGCAGTCACAGATCCACATATATTACTCACAATAAAGCATCCGCCCACAAAACGTCAACTGTTTTGCCACTTCTCATTAACGCGATTAATTTGAAAGCGGAAGGTGAGTAATTATGGTGATCGTGAATCAGACATGGAGGTGGCATACAGTTTGTTAGTTTATTATAAAACTGATATTTAGCAGGAGTGTCAACAGAGCTAAAAAAAAAAAACAAAAAAAAAAAGGTGTTTATTGCATAAATGAAAATATCACCTCACTGTAGCCACGGTTTTACCCTTCACTGACTTTACAGCCTCATTTAGTCAGTCTCATTTAAAGTGTTGGAACTGCTAGTATCAGCCCCAGCAAATCCATACAGGTATTTAAGCGGCGGATTATAAAAGAAAAATGAAAGAAGAGATGATTTTTCAAGAATATGCTGTACCGTTCCGGCGGCGAGGAACAAAACGCGGAGGTACATGCTCTGCCAGCGACGAAGAAAATAGAAAGAGAAGAATGAAAGGTCAAGAGACGAGGTGGAGTCACGGGCACTCACACTATTGTGGCCTTAGGCGGGAGGATGGCAGGCCGGAGGATGGGGGAAGAGGTGAGAAAAAGGTGTGAGCTAGATGAAGGAAGGAGAGTGGGCACGCCGAGGCCAGAAGCGAGGAATGACCCTGTGAAGTTCCGACTGGTCCGCCAACTGGTTCGCGGGAGAGAAAAAGGAGGAAGCGCCCGGGGAGTCCTTGCAGGGTCGGCCGTGGAGGGCATTTCATTTGGCGGCACGCCAAGCTCATTACTCCGCGCCTCCCAGTAAACACAATAAAAATCGTGGCGTGGAGAGCAGTAACAAGAGATTTTCAGCAGTATTATGGCTGTATAATTTCCTTCACAGCAGGTCAGGAAAACAGACTCAAACCTTATACCATATACTGTGCACACACTGCTTTACCAAGCAACAAAAATCTATTTAAATATAATACCCATTAAAAATGTATGCCAAACCATATAATATGTTCTTATCACTAAATTACTTCAGCAGATACGTTAGATAAGGATCTGGTATTTCTTTACAGTTAATCGCAATATAAATGAATTTTAATATAACGGTGACTTTTCCCATCTTTGATTTAGAATTTTTCACAGAAAGTTTACATTTCTTGACATTTAACCCACTGGGCTTTAAAGATATTAAAGTCATTTGCTTAAGCAGTTATGATCACTTCACAGTTTTACTACCTCTATTGTTTTCTGTCTGTGCTTAATGTTAGAGAGTGCTGCAGTTAATGTATTACCATTTGTTCTGAGTTAAAGTTGTTTTTTTGTGTCTTCCACAATTTCAGGCCAGATGACGGGCGCTCACACGCGGCTCGAGTTCCACAACATCGAGACGGGCATCATGACCGAGCGCCGCTTCATATCCGTGGTGCCCTCAAACTTCATCGGCCACCTCCAGGGCCTGACCTTCAACGGCTTGCCCTACCTGGACCAGTGCAAAAACGGGGACATCTCCTACTGCGAGCTGAACGCCCGCTTCGGCATGCGCCACATCATCGCAGATCCGGTGACGTTTCGAACGAAAGGCAGCTACTTAGCCTTAGCCACGTTGCAAGCCTACGCCTCCATGCACCTCTTCTTTCAGTTCAAAACCACCACGCCCGACGGCCTGATGCTCTTCAACTCTGGAGACGGGAGCGACTTCATTGTTGTGGAGCTGGTGAAAGGGTGAGTCGCTCGTGGTTTCAATGAACCGACTGACAAGAAAAGTTAAAGATGCTAAGGGAAGCATTTTCTTTCCTCAACAAACTCTTTTCCCTCCTCTGCCCCGATCTCCCTCTTTTTGCATCTCACTTTAATGATGACAATAAATACTTTATAATAATTATTTCCCAGCGGGCCTTTTACTCCTTCCCCAATCTGCCGTTGACAGAAAACATGAAAGCCTTTGCTCTGTTTGTGCTGAGAGTCAAGCACCATCCTTTATTTTGCGCTGCAAAGTCATCCCGCTTTGCAAAACAATCCAGCCCATTTCCTGCTAAACCTAACCCAGTTGCATATTTTGTGAACTACAGTGGGATGAATTTTCAATTCATCACCGCGCAAATTAAGAAAGCAGTCCTGAACTGTCATTTAAAGTGCATTTTCTTAGCAACAAATCAAAAAACAAACTGAGATGTAGCCTTTTTTTCCTCAAAGTTAATGCAGATCAGGGAGTCGTATAATGCTGCTGTGAATCGAGGTTGGCTGGATGAAAGTGACTTTAGTGCAAATTTAGTGCAGTGGTGAATGATGATCATTGATCCTCTTAAAAGCTCCGCTGAAAGCCGCGCACACCACTGTTTCTTGGATATGTATATTGCAATCCATTAACTGATAACTTAAACTATGAGTACAACGTATTTATCCGACCAACATTTTTTTATTCCTATGAAACCTTAGCTAAGAAGCTTCCTCAAACTAGAAATAAAAAGGTTCGAGTTGAGAATTGTTTCACCCTAAATGCTGCTCGTAATTAGAGTATCAAAAAGAGGCTTTTGCTTGTGTATCTGTCTTCCTCTTGTGCTCTATATTCGGCACTGTTACAACACAAAAGCCTGAGCCGCCTCTGCCACACAAAGACAAGAGGCTGCATAAAAGGAATTGGAATTGAGGTAGAAAAAAAAACAGATACCTTGAATGAAACAGCCGCAATAGCCTTAACCTAAAACACAAAAGACAGCCATTTTTGTGCGAAGGAGGGAACTGTGCCACCTCGTCTGCCTTTGGGCAAACAGGGGTTTTAGACAGAAAAAAAAAAAAAAAGCTTTCTATATTTACTTGTCAAACCAGAAAAAGAATCCCAAGCCTCATGTGCAGCCTCATAGATAGATAATATGTGTTTTCCCAAAAAAAAAGAAAATGTTCTCAGACTGAGTGCAGGATAGAGGCATTAGAGACTAAGCAGGCGAGCTGAATATCATCCAATCACTTCATCAATACAATTGGAGGTTGAATGGTTTTGACTCTGACCCGTCATCAGCCTCTGAACGAAATCATGTGATGATGAGAAAACGCAGGTCGAATTCTGAAGTGAGACCAAAAACGGCACCGCCATGATTGCACCCATTTCACGAAATAAACGCTCTCAATTTTCTTTCCCTCGAGAACATCCGTTAAATTCGATTCATAACGATGAGTC
>JAOXYL010000051.1:14508958-14529321 GCA_028564955.1 Terapon puta
CACACACACACACACACACACACGTCTGCTGCATTCAGATCAGTTCTAGATAACAAGCAGATAAAGCTTTCAGACCTGCAACATTTTTTTCTCTTTCATCCCCCTGATTCTCTTCTCCCTCACACTCTTTCATATCACCTTCCTTTATCCTAACTTCACCCTTTACTTTTTTTTTAACGCTCTCGCTCCTTACCTCTTGTTTATCTCTCCCGTGGCCTACCTTCCCCCCTTCTCTGTGACTCATTTCCACCTTCAACGCTTTCCTCCTACTTTTCTTCCCTCCACCCCTACTCTGCTGCTTCCTCCTTGTGTCCCATGTTGTTTTCTATCCCTCCTCCTCCTCTCCCCGAATTTCTTTTTCCGCTCTTCCCTCCTCGTCATTGTCTTCCCTCTTTCTCACTGTGTGTGTGTGTGTGTGTGTGTGTGTGTGTGTGTGTGTGTGTGTGTGCGGGTGTAGGTGTGTGTATGTGCGTTGGGTAAACGTTGAGTGTCGGTGTGAGGGAAGATAAGAAAATAGAAGAGGAGGTATGACTGTAAGATGCAATCTGCACACCAAAAAATCACTCAGGCTTTGAATTTTATTCACAAAGTACCCGTGTGTGTGCGTGTGTGTGCGTGTGTGTGCGTGTGTGTGTGTGTGTGTGTGTGTGTGTGTGTGTGTGCGTGTGCGTGTGTGTGTGCGCGCGCGCCACAAAAAACATGACCAAGAAGAAAAAAGTAAAGAGAGAGGGAGAAGTCACACCGATCTGTGTGCTGTGTGAGGCACTCAAGTGGAATTAATTCCATTGTCCTCATCTTCGTGTCACTTCTACTTACTTCCTCATATCTTAGAATCAGCGATCTCTTTAATCACCTCTTTTGTCTGTATTTAGTCTTTTTTTCTGCATGTAAGAGTACAACCCACCTCCCTGTCACCTTTTCAGGAAGTATCATAGGAGGTCTTACAACTCACTTTTGGGATCATGTAATTGCTTCTGAAAAGTTTTCATTTGAGGAGACAAACATCCAGTCGTGGCGTTTGGTCACACGGGAACAAAGCAGCAAACGCTGATTGCTTTTCTGCTTTGATTTGATTTGCTCCAAAAAACATGGCCTCTTGGCTTTCCCTCTTGACACCAAATGTTCTTTTTCTGTCTCTCACTCGCATTCTTTCTCGACATTTTAGAAAGAAGCTACAGTGATATCAAACAAAACAAATTGCATTGGGTTTCAGAAAGACCGGGTCTGAATGAAGCAAATTGCAACGTTAAGCCTGCAATTTGTTCCTTTTAAATGTCAATGAATGGAAATAACCTGTTTACTTATTTGTTCAATATCCATATTATTAAGTTGAATTTTCAGCTCATCAGACAGGTCAGGATGTCTCCCGTGCCCCCTGCCTCACCTGCAATCAGAGGGTTTGGCCTCCAGGTCACATCAGACTTAATGAAGTTCACCTTATCAATATCTGTAACCCTCTGACACTAACACTACCCCACTGCTACCAAAAAAATCTATAAGCTGTTTCTGCAACTTATTCGCCCCCCTTTCCTCGTGGCACATTTTACTGTTGTTCTTAATAGTTCCTGGGAGTTTTTATTTGTGCATGACAATCAGCCTGAGGCGCAATTAAGTGGCAGCAGGATGCCAAGGCTTGCCCGGTAAACAGGTAGTAAATTATTGATAATAGGCCTAAATGAGACTGTTAGTCATTGGCTGAGAAGCAGAGGTCCGTGTTTGTGTGCTGGCTCGCTTTTGTGCATTCAGTCACTGTGGGGTAATTATTTAAAAGGAAAGAAATTGGAGAAACAAAGAGAAAATGGCTGCAGAAATAGAGAGGGATGAGGGGGTGTGCTGGTGGTGGGGGGGGGGGAGGAAATTGGGACGTAGACAGCATGCAGAGAGGATGAATTGCATAATTAAAAAAGTAGCCAGCGCATATTGATTGTGCAGATCCTGGGATAGGATTGTGGAGGAATGTCCCCGGAGCGGAGCTGTCCCCAGGCAAGAGTGAGAGATAGCGAGGGCAGGGGGCAGGAATAATGAGCCTCCGTTAAGTGGAATGGAACACACGGTTCCATTTTGATGGAGACGCGTAACACACATCCGTGCATTAACCCACAGAAATGCTGATAGTGAAATGCTGCCACGCATACATACATCAGGTATAAATGCAGCACCGCTCTTCCCAACGCGATCAGTATTCTCCTCGCACAAACGGAAACACAGAGTTTGTAGATCCCGCTTCCAGTGAACAGAGGTGAAAATAGGCAAGTCATCCGCATATTTTCTGTCAGCTCCATTTTTGGCACCACAGGCTGTTGAGGAGTCTGCAGAACATTTGTGTGAAAGCAGAGCAAGGGGGAATGAGACAGCGTTCTTCCGGTCAGCAGAGGCAATTTGGCTGCCGGTCCCCTCTCAGTGTGTCTGAAGTGTTTGTTGATCCGCAGACCTACAGCACTAACATCAGCCCATGAATTTAGATTTATCATGCTGGCAACTGTAAGCAAGTGAATGGAGCACAAGAGAGACAGAGATGTCGAGAGAGCAAGAGAAGGACAGAGAGAAAGTTTAGATGTTTTTCTTAAGAAACTTTCAATTTTCTGGATGCCCTTTTCAGCTGATACACTCAACAGATGTATAATATGTTGAAGAACAAAGAGCAAAATTTCACTATGATGTCTTCCAACACTGTGTCAAGAGCTTTCTTTTTTTTTTCTTCAGATGTGACAAAATGTGCAGACGATCACCCTGTTTTCAAGTTAGATGACCTAATACCTAAAATGTACAATGCATCATGCTCTTAGCTACACTTCCCCCAGTGCCCCAACATAACCAGAGCAAAGATCAAAGTAGATCATTTTAGTTTTCTTCAATTAGTTAAAATGCAGTGGAGAACACATATGAAGTCACTTGTGCTTTACTTGCTACTTTCTACTTCCACTCCAATATATTTCAGGTTAAGAGTAATATTTACTTTTTACCTACATTTATATGATAGCTTAGGTTACAAGCTGGGATGGAAAGAGTATGCCAATATTATACCCTGCACTGTTGCTTGCTTAAGTAATAGTTCAAGCTGAGTGACTCTAAAAACAGCGAAAGAGACAGACCGAACAGACTTCGCTGAAGGTAAAAGTTTGTAAATGGACGCAGAAGGATCCACCATGATCCTGGTAGAATTATGCATTGGGCCAGGACCAGCACGTGTTTGTTGATCACGCACATTTCACGGTGCATTCCCCCCCATTTTTTTAACATGGTGAATTATTGAGTAGATTGCATAAACTCCAGCCTGTCAGTTTTTTTGGAAAAAGCAGCTCTCGTACCTTGGTTAGTTTTGCGGAGGTGAAACGATGGGACTTTGCATCTGTTACAAAAACAAGGTTTTTTGTGCAGAACTCATTTTAAACAAAATGATTATGTTATGTATCACTGGTCCGCGTGAGGCTGACAGCTGGTGCAATTCCTTCAGTATACACAGCTGCTTCATCGGGTACATTGTCATCAGTACTTTGGTCCGCTGAGGTCGTATTGTAATTGTATTGAAAATCGAGTAATTGAAAGAACTCAGCAGAGTAATAGACAATTTCTCTCCATCTTTCCCTCTTCCTATCTCAATCTGTCAACTGCATTTAGCCTGACCACCTCCAATGTGTCTTTTTTTGATGCAGATGCTCACAAAAGTTACTATAGTGTATATACTTAAAAATCGAGTTCTTTCGTCAATGTTCTGCAAATTGATTCACTGTGGTGCAAAAGAAAAAAAACCCTTTTTTTTACAGTTAAGAAAGTAAATGTTATGAAAATGTCAATCAATAAATTCATAATAAGATGTGTTTGTTTTTAATGGAAAATGCCAAACATTAACATTAAATGATTATAAATTTTTACTGCTTATTATTTTCATAATTTAAATGGGCACAGAACAGTGTGAGAGTGTTAGAGTGTTACCTCAGATTCCCGGCGATTGTGACGGGCATCTCTCGCAGTTTTCTAAAGTTTTACCAATTTATACATGCATTCCCCCTTTACTTTTATTCCCATCCAATTTCCCCTTCCCTGCCGTGTCGGAGGGGGTGCCCGTGGAGCTTAGTCTTGCATCAAAGTGTCCGCGGCTCCAGCTCCAGAAGGTTTTTGTCAGGTGACACGCTGCCTTCAGAGAGAGCAAGATAGCAATAAGGTCCATGTCGTTGTTTTACAGCTTAAATCTCCGAGTTTAAGTCGGTCAAGTTTCCTGTCTCGGTCTCCCACCGGTAGCTCTGCAGTGGGAAATGTCAGATGACAACATCAAAGACTTCAAAGGAGGCACGCTAAAAATGTGCTCGAATTCAGAGGCAGCGCAGAAGCGTGTACGGCGAGAGGGGGCCACGTACTCGAAAAAACGCATAAACAAAGCGCACCCTCACTTACACATTCGGGCGTCGTCACGCACTCGCACGCTATCTCACACACGCTCTCCCTCGCGCGCTCATTCACTCCTGTGTCCTCTGACTCAGTCTTTCAGCTCGTCTTTGTTGAATTTATCAGCATAATCCTTCTGTCTTTGCTTGTTCAATAGAGAAATGGAAAAACTAAGCCAGAGGGGGTTGAGGGGCGCAGGAACGGGAGAGGCGCGCAACGGCAAAGGGGCGAGAAAGAGACAGGACATTAAAATGCATGGGTGCCCTTGCCAGTTCCGATAAAGCTCACAATACACCGGCATCAAATCTCATCAAATAGTCATCGCTGCAGACGGTATATAACGGGCCGAGCTTCTTAACACCGCATCCGAAAAAAAAAGCCCCATCCACTGAGCCACTTGTGCATATGTGAGAGAAAAAAATGTGTGTGTGTGTGAGGACCTGACCTTCCTGCAGGCCGGTCCGTGTCCTTGTGTTCAGTTCCGCCACCTTTTGACCGGCGCTAATGGCACAAAGCACCGCCGCTGACACCGGACACACACACGGCCCGCTCCCTCTGCTGCACACCGCCCCGTGGTCGAGCCAGAACCACCCCACCTCCTTTTCCCTTCTCTTTGATCACCCCCGTGTCCCTTAATCATTTTCCACTTTCCGTATTCCCTCCCTCTTTCACATTCCGCCTCCGTCCTCCGTCTCTAAGCCTCATTGCATTGTGTGCCGTACCTGTGCTGGTGTGTCGGAGATAGAGCGGAAGTGGAGGTCAAAGGGGTGGGGGGGGTAAAGTGCCAATACATGCCCCGGGCGGGGAGCAGACAGACGTGGCAGAAGGATTGAGGGACACCGGGTGATCTCTTCACGCTGTGGTGACTTGAGGATCGATCGAGAATCGCCCTCGGTCAACGCTGCTGCAAAGTCAAGGCGCCACGTGTTTAAAAATTCAGCCCGCTATGGCAGTCATCCATAGCGGCGCGGACTTAGAGCGCCCGTTTCTGTATGTGATTGAAAGGTAAATACCATGTACAAACCGTAAATGTGAGCTACCGTGTTTTGTAGGTGTCAATACTTGCCTGAGGTGGCGACGATCAATCTCTGACACCAAGACTGAATTAAGATTACGATCTCTCCAGGACCTGTTTCCTTTGGACTGCGCGCGGATCAAAAGAAATCGATAGCAAATTGAAACACCTCTGGAAATGCTGTATTTTCCTATCGCCACGTTGAGAAAGTTTTGAAATGCTCCTTTATAGGTTGTCAGGGAGACGGATAGAAAACGCTACACCTGCCACAAACCCTGAGGAATGTGGCCATTAGGAGCCAGGCTTGACGTAAGCAGGTGTGACTGTGTGTTACAGTGTTGGGAGGCCGTGCGGCGTTTGGATACTGACATTTTAACTTGGTAAATAAGATCAATAATTAGCTTGCTATCTGCAGCGGGTTTTTGCCCTTTCGCGGTGGCACCCAAGCAGCCATGAAGCCGCGTCCAGGTTCAGCTGAGCACAAATACCAGAGCAGGAGGCGGGGGAAACGAGCGGGCTCGAAATTTCTCCGCACGCGCTGCCTTTTTCTTCTCCGATGATTGATGGTGGACATTGTTCTGTGGCTTTTAGTCACAGGCCTGTAATTGCTTTTTGATATTGTTACAAATGAGAAATTACTCTGTCCCATTACCAGCGCAGGAGATAAACAATGGAGAGGCTTCAGCGGAGAGGGACGATAAGACCGTGTTTACAAAGGGAAAGCACCGCTGTTCACGTTGCATTTATTTGAATGGAGTCAGAGTACACGCAAAGAAAGGGGTGAAACAGAGAGCAATCAGAGAATTTGATACTTTGGATGTTAATTACTGGGACATGCCTTTGCTCTGTTTTATAAACTTTTCTGACCAGTGATTAGGAATAAAAGATAACAACATTATGAGGTGGGTAGTCAGAAACACAGCATTAGTCAGAAACCTCAAAAAGAAATTCAGAAATTTTAGAGGACCAGCTTCACTTTAGAGCATGGAGACTGAACGTGTACATTCCCTATGTGAACAGCCTCACTCAATGAGATGTATGAATGGTCGCTGTCACATGTCAGGCCTTGTGCAAGTCATGTCGTGGAACGTCACCTGACAACTCAACCCATCTCGCCGCATCTCCTCCCACGTCTCCTGCTCCCTCAACCAACCGTGGCAGCCTCTCCGGTGGGGGGAGGCGACGCTAATCACCCATTACTTATCTGATCCATCAGTCGGTCACGGCTTGACAGGCTGACGGGTGAGTGATGAGATGGAGGCGGCGTCTGATCAGGTGTTGGGTGTTTGACTCGTGCTCGGTCTGCGGAGGTGGAGGTCTGACGCTCTGAGCGCTATTGACTGTTATCCCCATTATCGCGAGCGTGGACACGATCCTGTTGACACTAGTGTCACTTCCCATATATCACCAACACAAAGAGCACGACCCAAAACACAATAATAGCCTGTTGGTTGGGTTTTCGACTGCAACAGACACTTGAGTCGTCTGTGTTTGTATCCCCGCTGCTTTACAGGAATGTCCAGAGAATCCATTCGTAGACCCGTAATTTGCTCCTTGAGACGTGGACTTTACCCCCGAGGACCTGAGACTTAACATGGCACTTGCTTTGACAAGATTTGCATGATTCAAGCTGATCTCGGCTGACCTGAGAGTTGATTTGTATTGCCGAGCCCTGTCAACAAAAGACTCACAGAGGCCTCCGCTGTAACGTGCGATGACTTACTGTGGGAAGACGCCCAGTGCAGATGGATGGCTGCATCTTTCATAATCTTGCTACCTATCTTCAGAGATGGCGTTGATGTAGCTGACTGCATCTCCCGTACCTCATCTGAGCTTTTTTGGGGGCAGCGGGAACAAAGTATGTACCAGCAGCTTTTTCCTGATCATTGCCGCACCATTGTTTTTGAAGAATAAAGACGTTGGGCATCCAAATTGTGTGCATCAATTCGAGCGTGCTTTAAAACGCTGTGTCTGTTTATACTGTTTCAACTTTGGTTTCTCTGCTGGGCGCGTGGCGATGGAGATTTAGGCGCCGATATTGAATATCCAGCCTTTTATTTTTCTTGGTTATTTCTTCAAGATGGCACCACTACATTCCCAGTATTTGTTTTGCCAGAAGTTATTTTGTGGCTCCCTATAATTATAGCCCTAGAGTGCTTTGTGACTTGCTTTGATTCACACAGCCGCAAGATGCTGAAAAAAAAAAAAAGTTGTTTGCCAGTTGTAAAAAAACAAACTGGCTCTCAGGGGTAGCGGAGCTCCCTGCAGAATACGTCCCAGCCTTAGCGATGGAGACAAACTTGCGTGCGGCGAGTCCCCACACTCAAAACATGCTCCTCCTGCGGTGTGAGCTTCCCATATGATTCCCACCCTTGCCCTCGGACATGGAAAACAACTTCCCTAATTGATAGGAACATGTCACGTGACGCGGGCCGATCGGTGTTTGGTGCCCGAAGGTGGTGCTTTTTTGGCTCCGCACGTCAGAGGCTAAGGTGAGCCGCCGATTGCATGTCAATTAGCCCGTCGGAGAGCAAACAAACGACCCTCCACGAGTGTGTATGCGATACTGGCTCAGGGAGGGAGACAGAAATAGAGGCCACACAACAGTTCGTGGGAGCTCTAGTTAGACGGAGTCACTTTGCATTCTCCAGCCATCCGTGCTTTCCAGATTTTTACTTTCTCACACACAGAATACTAATACAAACCCCCAACCACACGCGGGAAAAAAAACCGAGGAAAGTGAGGATGAAATATGCAACCAAAGTTGTTTGTATTTTGGGGCCTCAAAGCCAAGGTTATTCGTCATCTCACGGAGAGCGCTTCTCAGGCTTAACTGATTGTGCCGTGGGCTCGTAAGAACAACGATCCGTTGAGGGCATAGGAGTCACTACGACCAGGTCATTTATCTTAACCAGGTGAAGCAATGAATAAGGTTTAAATCCTTTTTACTTGTTGCAGTGTATGTATTGTATCTGTACACACGTGGGTCGATATCAATTATCTATTTAACTACACTTATAGATCCATAAACATCATTGATTTATCTAAACATGGTGTGTGACAAATCTTTCCACCTCCTAATTTGACTTTGTTCTTGTAACAGGAGAGGTGATAATAAAACAGGAATAAAACTGCAACCACCCCCGTGATCCTGTCAAGGTGTCAGTCATTTGTGGTGCATGTGAGGTGGCGAGCGTCACCCAAATACGTTTATTTCAACGTGAAACGCATCAGGAATAAACATGAGTTAGAGCTGCCGTTCGTTCCTCTGCTCCGCTTGTACCAGAAATGTAGGTGTTTGCAGTGACTTCGACTCTCATACACACACACACACACTACGCCTCTAACTCGTGTTTTGATCAATCTCGTGTGTAGTATGTTTTGTGATCTATTCTCCAGTGGGTGCCATCTCTGAAGTGTTTAATCACTGATTATTCTGTCACTCAGGAGCAGCTGGCTCAGTGACTTCGGTGTGTGTAAGTGTGTGTGAAAGACAGAAAGAGAGAGGGAGTGAGAGCGCAAGAGAGATGATTGTTGGAGCTGGGAGAACATAGGAGAAAATAGGCTGCCAAAACATAAAACGGCGACTCAACAAAAATGTACGTCTTTCTTTTCCCTTCTGCTACTCAGCCACATGCATATATGCGGTGAGGTGTCGAGTGTGCGTGCGTGCAGAGGGATATTAACTGAACGTGAAAGGCGAGGCTCATTAGTGTCACATGCAATTTATTCATACGACCTTTGACAAACTATTAATGCAATACAAATGATTTTTAAGGGACCGAGGAAACTCAAACATGTAACAATTTCACAGACCTCAGAGCGCACAATTAGTTAGCCTCTGATGTATATAAATAGATATGGATGTTATTAGATGATGGAGATTGTACAGTACATCGGAAATTTGATTAAGAAAAGCCACATTCCTTGTTGTTTTTCTTACATACTGAAATCAAATTAGTTCTAATTATGAATTTATAAGTCATTGTAATTAACAAATTAAGAAAATGAATTCCCTCCATCTTAACTGCTCTGCAGCATTGTACAGGTTGAATCCATGATTAACCTTCAACCTCTAATGAAGCGGCGAATATAAATATCTTCATTATGAACTTCCTTTTGCAATGAACTGCAAATTATATTATATGCATTATAATTAAAAATCTTGTGCTCTGAATTTAAATTTAACCCACCCTGCCACGCACCTGCACACACACCTCAGTAGGAGATGTAACCAAATCAGAAAGAATCTTTTTTTGGGTGCTGCACCGCTACGATAATTGCTCCTAAAGTATTGTTAAACCCTTTTCGGGTCGCGTATTGCAGGTCTGCTGTCACGAATTGCATCATGTGAGAAAAACCGTCTCTGTAATTCTGTCCTCGCACATAATCGAAACAGTCTGAACCTGCCTTTAGTGGTTAAGAAAGGATCTGAAGAGTATTTGAGGGAGCTGTCCCTTGTGCTGAATTCAGCTCCAAACCCACTGGCTCTTTTAAAAAGAGGACTAAAGTTAAGACGGTGTTTGGGGGGAGGATGTTAGGAGGGAGGATGGCAGCGTTGCATGATTCAGAGAAGGAAGGAAGTGGGAGATTTGTTTAAGGGAAAATGACAGAACATCAACTGAGCTGACACATAAAAAGGGAATGATGAAGGAGGAGCTGGAGAGGAGGGGAAGGTGGGAGGAGTACGGGGCAGCTACAGAGGAAGTGCCAGAAGAGTGTGGTTTTTCTAGTAACAGTTGAGCCAGCGAGTGTGTGACCTCTGCCACGGTGGAGCCAGCACCGGGGGAATAGAGCAGATGGATGACTAGCTGGTGTCTCAGCACCTCTCTAGTCCACTGCTGGCACACTCTGTCCATTTGTCAGCATTAGGAGGAAGAGGAGGAGGAGAAGGACCATGGGGGAGCAGATGAGGAAGCTTTTCTGTGTTACTGTGTGTTGTTATTCCTGTTTTGATAGATTGCTACATCATATGGACACAGTCAAACATATGTTGTTTTTCTTTTTTTGTTCTGACATGTTTTTTGAAATCACATTCATTCAGATTCAATATTTATTTGTAATTTTTATAGTGCTCCTTCACAACAGTTACACAGAAGCAGTCTTTGGTAATGTAAAAATGACTCAATTAGAATAGAAATAGAAGACTGAAGGCGGGTATGCAGAAGAATAAAATGAATAAACTAATGTGGTCATTGCGCTAATAACACTGTGGGGGCTATACATCAGCATGCTGCCATGTATGCAGGGTAACAATAATGATATATGAATAAAAATGTCATTTAAAAATATGTTTGAAATGGAAAATGTTTGAAGGAAATGTACACAGGCAGTAAAAAGTAAGTAATAGCAATATAAGGGAAGTGACATTCTTGTTCATGGGATGCAGGTGACACAGTACGTTATACCAAATCCACCAGGGTAGCACTTGAGGAGGTGGTGGAGGTGAAGGAGGGAGGTTTTCCTGCGCTCAGTTGACAAACGAGCGTAGTTGTGCCACGTCCATTTCGAGTTCAAACTCATTTGGACGTCTTTGTAGCTGCATATGTACAGAACTCAGAGCTGGAGCTCTAAAAGCATCAAATACCACAGAGCGCGTCTTTCAGTTGATGTTTTACATCTCTGTGCCGTGAATACATCGCCGGTGCCATGTATGCAGATCAGTCACTTCAGCCTGTTACACTAGTTGTGTTTGCAGCAACTTGACAGATTTGAACAGAGGCGAGCGTTGCCACGAAAATGCTTTATTCATGCGTGGTTTCTATTTTTGTCAGACGGCGGAGCCATCACTCTGCATTTTTTAACTTACTCACCCATATGACTGCTTAACTTTACCTCGCCCACATGTCAGGAAACTGCATCATCATTTGCGTGATCCATCAAGATATTATTCTGAAGCAAAAAAGCCATGACAACCCCACTTTATGACCCGGCAAAAAAAAATTAAGTGCTTGACATGCAGTTTTGATGACTTTCACAGGAAAAACGACATCAACTGATGAACATCTTTTTATCACTCAGTACCGACTGTGTTGACCAAACTGCTGCAGCTTTTTTTTTTTTTTTATGTCGCGGCTCCGCAGGCAGAGCATCTCACCGGGTCAGAGGTACCTGTGAGGCTCAGAACGCCCTAGGCTGTGCTGAGATCTTAGGGCGAGTCTGTGTGTCTGCGTATGGGCCTTGCATGTCAGCGATCTGTGATTGGTGCGTATTCCCTGGTTGAAAACGTCTGCCTCCAGACATATCATTTGAGTTTCTTGAAGTTTCGGCAAGACACTATAATTACTGAGCTATAGAAGTTGTTTTTTTAACAGCTAATACCACGGTTGCACATCAAAACAATGATACACAGGCAGGCGAGGTACCATCGCGGTGCCTTCAGGGTAATCAGCAACACAATGGCAAAGTACTGAGCGGCTCTTCAAACACAACAAAAAAGATAAAGGTTTAAAAAAAAGCAGGGGCAAAGTGTTTCGTTTTGTTGAACACAATTTCACATATAACCCAATAACACTGTTGGCCTTGCTGTGCGGATATGTATGGATTGGAGGAGTTTGGAACCAGAGTACTCACAGGATAAGCGTGGTGATTTCATGATTTTTATTGTGAACGATCTTCCATGTAGAGGTGGAGATTCCAAAACTCTAACCTGATCTGAGTTATTTTATTTGTTGTAAATATTCATAGTTACTTTGTCTTTAAAGGCCTATCGAAGTATTGTATATGCGTTTATTCAGTTTAGGGTTATATCATGAGTGTTGTGGCTTTTGGCTTTTGTGTTTATGACTTTTGTGGATCTTTTAACAAGATAACATACTGTATTATCATCATTGGACTTACAATTAAATTTTTACTCATTAGTATTTGAAGCTGTGTCAGAAGTTATTGATTCATATATAATCAATATTTGAACAGTTGATCAATTAAGCTTCTGTAACCATGTGCTGAACACCTTAAGTTCATGTAACACGCCACAAATTGAAAAGCAGTGGTTGTTCAGTTGTGTACGGTCCTGACCAAAACCCTGCTTTCACACCATTATAAAGGAATAATATCTGGAAAACATGTTTGTATTCATGCAGCTGGTCACCGCCTTGGGCCTCAAATATTATTACCATCCTGCAGGAAACTTTTTTTTTTTTTTCTTCCTGAAGCTGGCATCTTTTCGAAATAGGTTTCACAGTTTTCCCTAATGTTGCCTCCGTGCTGTTGCAGCCGAAGTAACAACATTATCAGTTTTCTTGGCTTGGTCAGAGCAGTGAAAGCATTTTCACACGCGGGTTAGTTCCACATACTGTTAGAAGGACTTGCCAGGCAGGTAGATGAGTTTCTGTGGTACACACACTGAGTCACCACTTGGCAACTTGGTGTGTAAACTATTTATTCGAGTTTATATCCAAACACTTGAACGTCCCTCATTTCTTGCTTGAAGTGTGACCATTAAAGTTGGGAGGCTGTTTTTTTTTTTTTTTTAATTGGAATCTATTTTATCCGTTTATTTAGTTTAAGCAGCTCCCGTAGCAAAGAGCGCCTGGCACGATTCACAACTGGAACCTCACCTACATTAATTAGAGCGTGAGTCCGTGGGCATGGGGGCAGGTGGGTTAATCTGTATTAATCACACGTGGAGCAGGACAGCACCGCAAACAGTCAGCTTGCCTTGAGGGAAGGGCGGCGGTGACTGCAGTTTAAGGTTTGTTTAAAAGCGTAGCGGGGCCCAACAAAGATGCTGAGTCACAACAGGACAGATGGCCACTCGCCGTGCAAAAAAAAAAAAAAAAAAAAAAAAAAAAAAAGAAAGGAAAAGAAAACACCACATGCGACACACACACACACGTGCACCAACGAGCGCATCCTCAGCTTCAACTCAAATACTGTTTCCAGCGAATAAAAAAAAAAAAGCAAGTGTGCGTATGCGTTTCTTGTTATGCGCATATTTTGTGGGTGTGCATGTATTTTTAATTATCGTCTGGCTTGTGCCTCTAAAATGAGAACAATTAGTTCCTTGAAAAAAAAAAAAACATGCTCACAGATTTCTAAGCCAGACATTAGGCCAGCGAGCTACAATCCGAGCGCCATCTGCTGCGGGCTAATACACCACTTAACAAGAGCCCCCCCCATCTCTGATAAGCCTCGCCGCCGTTATGACTGATTACTTTTGCCGCTGTTTTGTTTGTGCGTGTTTACACTTCCAGTCCAACAAAGCTGTGTGGAGTTATTTACCTTAAAGCTGCGTTGAGGGCCTCTTCAGTAAGTCAGCGACTAGAGGACAAAGCCACCAGCTGCCGTTCGCTGGCCTGCTGGCGAGGCGTTAATGCTGATCGCTGTCACTCCAGGGACTCATCCAACAGGATTTTTATCATTCACAATATTTTTAAACAAGACTGAGCTGTATTTTTGCGGATTCTTCCCATATCTGCATGGGTTTTCTGTGTTTCATCCCAACGTCCATACATATGCAGGTTTGATGAACGCACATGATACACTATCTGGCCTGTACCTCATGCCAACATCAGCGAGTAAAGGCTCGTTCCCCTTCAGCCTCCCACAGAGTAAGTGTTATAGCAGGCCATAGCGTTTGAAAGAAACTGCCCATTAAGCCACTGCAGTTTATCTGAAACAGATACAATGTAGATACAAGGCTGGATCACAGCACAGACTATCTGCTCTTTGCCTGGAGACAGTGGGACTCAAGGATGCTTTAGAGGCGCTTTTTACTGGAGGATGGTCTGGAGAAGTGTCCTCGCTTCACTGGTACTGCGGCTGTTTGTAAATGTGTTGGAAGCTCACCCAACTGTTGGCTTGTTTGACTGCGTTCTGGTAAGTGATCGATGAGTCACATCACGATGATATGATCAGATCATATCGCTGTTTCTGTCGTCCAAATCGAATGAATCAGTTAGCAATGAATCAATCAGCCAGTTCACTAACAATTTCTAAACTAGTCATTTATGAGACAAATGTGAGAGGTTACCTCTGTATTATGTTACTGCTGTTAAATAGTTCACTGTATTGGACATTTTTTTCTTAAATGATAAAGCTTAAATGCCTAGTTATATATATTACCTTATTCGATAATTTAACAATACTAATATGTTGATACTTTTCTACACACGCGATATTGGTCTCACTATTTTCCATGGTTTTGCATAGATATAATAGTATGTAGATGCTGAATGATATCCATTATATTGTGATAATGGTTTCCTGGATGTTGCCTAACTTCAGTTAGTGATCACAACTTTATTGCTAACCTAATCTTGTCGCCAGTCAAATTTATATTTATCAGAACGGACTACATGCAACATTACAACTGCTGACATCAACCTTCAACACAGCCATAACTCCCTTTTTGTCCTGTCCCTTTTTTTTTTTTTTGGTCCGTCTCCTCACTTTTTCTGTGTCTTTCTCGTGTTTCCCCGTCCTCTGCTCCGGATCAATGGCTTTCACGAGCCAAACCCATCTTATTGACGTTCCTGCGCTCTCGCAGTAACACTAGTCAGAAAAGAGTCATCAGGCGAAGTCGGCCTCCGATAAAAATAGAGTTGTCAGTTTGAGACGTCACACAGCTATTACAGTTACAGTGTCATGTTTCAAACTTGCATTATTATGATCAGTAAATTGCCTGTCACAGTTACTTGAGTTCTTCCAGCTTATTTAAAGATAAGCACTTTTTTTCAGTTCTCCAGGGCTATTTGGGCTAATGGATATTGACCGTGTTAATATTTTTCTGCTCATTTCAACGCATTTCCATTTTGCCGCCTCAGCCTGTTATGGTAATGAGGGAGGATCCGATAGTCGTGGGGGATTTTAAAAACTCAAAATCTCTCTCAACTGACGGGATGAAGTCAAGTCCTCCTTTTTACTTGATTTATTTTTTATTTCCCCACATAAAGGCTTTCTGCGGGACCTATTTTTAACCATCACACCTGGCACCTCGTGGCACCGCTGTTTTGATGCCCTCCACCAAGCAGGCCAGCACCAATAAATTTAACCTGTCACTCACTTGCCAGGAAGTTCTGCCATGCACACACACACACAAATAAAGGTAGAGTTCATATTGGCATTCTTTTTTGTTGCATTTTTTTTTTCTGGGGTCTGTAAAGTTGGGAGAGGGAAGAAAGATGACAGGCATTCAGTGGTAAAGCTTCAATAAACACACAGGGCGAGGTGACATTGACAGCATGATTGTCAACCTCACAACTCCACACACACACAAAAGAACAGCGCGTTACTTACAAAGTCCAATGACACTTAGAGAGGACTCAGAGATGGAGGTGAGGCGGAGGGAGGTATAGAAGAGCTGAATAGGAGAATGGCCTTGGGATGTTGCCTTCGTGAACCTTTTTATTGGCGCGCCTGCCTACTGTTGTGGACAGCTGAAGTAACGATCTCTTACTTCAAAACGTCTAATTCATTTAAGTGTTTTACTTAATTAGTTTTTGTTCTTCTGCGTTAAAAGAACAAGTTCGCCCCACCAAATCCTCTTTGTGTCAATAGGCTGCCACCATTTCATTTGAGACGCTGTCATCCCGAGCTTCAGAAAGTCTGGGCCTTTAGTTTTGTGGCTCAAAGCTGGAAAAAGGGAAAAGTTTTGTTTTCACACTTCCATTGGTTTGATGATTATTTTAGAGCACATGCACGGTTCCCAATTGATTTGGCTCGTCGCCCTCCCGCCCCTGCCCTCCAACCCCTCTGTCTGCTCTGGTGCACTCCTCTCCGCCTCTGCGATTATGCCTTCCAGTGGTGAGCCGGGGCCGTTTATTTTGGACGGTGAAAGAATCACAACCTGCCAAAGTGCGATTAGTCAGGCCAAGTTACCTTTTTGAAAAGCCGCGCAAAATAGGAAACAGAACATAAGTCACAGTTCTTGAAGTGACCCTCAGTTAATGTTCTGTTTGTTAGAGTCATTTTTGTGATTTTGCCACGGCAGGCGTGGAGACATCGTGCTGATCATTTTCATTTGGGTTGCCACAGTCATTTTAGGACACTAATAACTGCAATATCACAAAGCTTCCCAGCTCTTTTCTAGAAGTTATTTTTCCCAGAATCTTGCTTCTGCACCTAAAATATTCAAGTATTCTATTTGACATTAATAGTATTTTTTGTTTCACTGGTGGTGGTGGTGATACAGTATGTTATTGTGCTAAAGGAGAAGTGTTTGTCTTGTTTTGTCTCACAAGGAAAAAATCTCATGCCGCCACTGCTGCCTTTACCCAGGTCCTGCGCATTGAAAAATAACCCAGAGCAGATTATTCACATATTTGCATTTTGCTTACGATAAAGCACTTTCAGGTAGCCGTAGTAAAGCATTGCCTGGGAACTCCATTAAGCATCCAGTGGCCTGTCACAGTCGAACAGGCTTATGGGTTTCAACCTTACCCTTGTTCCCTTGTCACTGATATGAACATATACAAATTACAAGGCCTGTGCTACACTCACAGGGGCCCACCTCAATCTCCCTCTTCCCCACGGCTTCATTTAATGACTCCATCGCTCATCGCCAAGATTTTCTTTCCTGTCATTAGGCGGGCTCTGGCCAGAGACATGCCTGGGATTGGTTTGACTTGCCCGGGCAGACGGTGAATCATGCAAAGGGTCTTGGGAGTACTGGAGATCCAAAGCCCCGTGATTATCCCTTTCACTCAGGCTGGATGTGGGCTGAGCTGGCTGGACTGAAAGCCCCGATCAGTGCCTCTTCAAATGGGGCCCGAAGCCCCGGGGCTGCTAACTCTTCTTTATTCAAGCTGGCTCCCAGGCAGTGCTCGGTGTGTGGTGGTCAAGGCACAGCTGGTCTTTACCTCTCTGTCTGACCCCATGTTTAACTAAAAAGAATAACAAACTATTATTATTAGTAAGGTGTAGGAAAGATTGATTGTGGAAATAACAGAAGAGAAAGGTTTCAGACTAGATTTGAAACCATTACACTGTTGTTACTTGGTATGGACGTAGGCAGGCAAAATGTATCTTTGTTATCTATGTACAGTTGTGTGTGGGATAAGGATTAAAAATATGCTTTAGGTACATCTTTTAATGGTAGAATAGTGGTGACTTTAGCCAGTTTAGAAACCATCATTCGTGCCTTTTTTGTACTTTCCCACTTTCTCACTGATTTTTTAAGAGACTAATCCCCCATGTGCCACAGTCCTTGTCACAGCTAACTCCTCCTATTGATGTATGTGTTGCCACTGTAAATCCCTCATCTAATGATATACTCAATGACCATCTTTGGCAGCGCGAATTCTGATGATCTCAGTGAAGGCAGACTTTCCAATATGATTATGGAGAGTTAAGCTATCTTAAATCCCTCTGCGTCTGTCTAAGAGCTTCCCCTTGAGAAACTTGCCCGAAGTGAACGGGGACTCTTCTATAAGTGAAATGTTGGCTGTGAGTGGATAAAGGGGATTGGCACTGTACATATCGACTCCCCACGGACTCCGAACTAGCAAAGTCTACCATTGTTTGCCACGACAACGACAGCTCCTCAGCACCACACACCTCTGATATAAGCCCCAAAGAGGCTACTGGGTCCCCAGTAAAGCATTGGCTGAATACCATTTGTATCCTTTCGGAGCTGTGGCTTTGCACCTGGTGCGTGAGGGCGTTAAAAAAAAGAAAAAGGGGGAGTTATCCCTTGGGGTTTTAGGCATCCTTCTCACAAGCCTCCCACATCTCCTGCCACATCCCTCGTTGTTTTTCCCTCGCACGCCATTTTTAGGCTCCCGAACATGCCGCGGCTCAGTTTGCCACCTAGAGATTCGTGGCTCTCTTTCTCCGTCCCGATCTCAGAGAAGTTGAGACATCTCCGAGCAGGGCTGGGGAATTTGTGTCTGTCAGGACTGCATCCTAAGTTGTTACATTTCCCTGGCTGCGATGGCTGCAGGCTAGACTCACAGCCGCAGTAGTAGTAGTACTACATTATTTTCCTAAGAGCTACCATCACCACGAACTACAGTAAAGATCATAGTTGGTGATGAGTTAGTGATTTGCAGCAATATGCTATGTCAAACATGTGCATGGAGTGTAAGTTTGTATCTTATTCCTTTGCTTCATCTTTGTATGCAGACATATACACGCGTAATGAACGCCCACCAACCGTGCACTGGCTCAAGCTGTAAGCTCTGTGGTCTGAGCCTCATCTAATTGCTCTGCCTATCCTCTCACACCCTTCTAGCAGTATGTTTGTTTTCCAATGATTTCTATCCCCTGTTGCCCCCCCTCTCCACCTCCTTCCATAGCAATCCTCAAGTAAATAATGAATTTGTTTGAAGACACCCCCACCCCTCCCCAACTGCAAACAACAACTATTTTAATGAGATTCTCTTTAATGCCTTCTCCCTCTCCTCTCCACCCTCTCCTGACCCTTTGACATCATTGCGAGACCCGTTATGTGGAATCACTGTCATTATGCGGACTGTCACGACATGAGTGCTGTGCACTTTTAGAGTATCTACCGGGGTCATTACTCAGGCTAGAGATGTTGTGATACGTAGCTGAATGTGCCATGAAGTGCAGTTAAATGCGAATAATATGTTATTATGCCAGGACCCCAAACCACTGTGTAATTACAGGACAGTAGAATTTAGGTGAGATTACACTTTTGAGTTGTCTCGCTTTGTTCATATTGAATGCCACAATGCTGTCAGCTGCCATATTTTTGCTGCTTTGGTTTCACTATTTCGCTACACCAGTATGACTTTCAAAAATATGGAAAGTAAATCCATAGCACTGCAGTTTACATCTCCTTCAAACTCTGTTGGTTACTTTAGTAAATGTAGTTGTACTATATATCATCCACTTAAAAAAAAGTTTATTTGTCATCCTGTCAAGATTATTATTGAAATATCTGGTTTGCTCATTTCCTTCAATCTCAATCTCTTCAAAATTAAAGATCCTGCATTCAGCTGCAGCTGTACAGATTGCTGTTTCACTGAGCTCAAGAAAATAAACCTACATCCACGCCCACAAACACTCATATCATCCACACACACACAAGCACTCCTGCAGTGTGCTTACTCCTACAGCGCACGTAGGGCAGTCATCTGCATAGCGGCATATGTTTCACGCTCTACGCTCGGACCACATGCGAAGCCGCTCATGCGTGGACATTCACAAATAAACATGCACACAGCGTAGACACAGCAGAAACAGTATGTCTCACGGAGCTGTGGACAAACAGTCAGTGTTAGAAGCCCAGAGGCAAACTAAGACACAGACTAAGACTAATCTGGTTTTAATGGCACATGTAAGACTAGCCTGAATAGAGTTACACAGATTGGCACACAGTCTGGCGTATATTCTCTCTTTACATAGAGACAAGCATGAAAGCTCCTTCTTAGACTGGGGCGATTTGTGCGAATTCAGACAGCCCTTTCAGAGCACCTAATTGGTCAGTGTTGGCGTTTTGGACATTCTCAATAAGAAATGAAGCCGACCTCCAGCTCATGCGGTGCAAGGTCACCCACTGAACGCGCACACAGAGAAATGGGGCTCTCAGATTCAAGCTGCCGCTCGCGCTGCCTCCAACACCTGAGACAATTACATCCACGCAGTCTGCCGTCGCCCACCCAAAACAAGGCTTTTACACGCAAGCGCTCACACCGTCCCCGTCGCTCAGCTTGTTAGGTGACTTATCATCAGTCACACCACTCAGTTATAGTATAAAAGTATGAGTAAGTGCTCATCACGCCGACAAGAAGACCATCCATCCAAAAGAAAGGAGGAAAAGCAAACATCTCATTATGGACTGACCTCTTGGCAGAACACAACAATAACTGACTCCCATCATTGTTACCACACGTCTTATGAAAAAAGCATTTTAATAGTAAGTTAATGCAATATTGCTCTTTCTATTCTTACTCCTGCTAGTACTATTACCACTGCTACTGTTATTGATGCTGTAATCAGCTGACTAGTCCTAATTGACTAATTAAAAGAGAGAATAATTGATTTGTGTTATTAATCA
>JAOXYL010000051.1:14549503-14577207 GCA_028564955.1 Terapon puta
AGGGTGTGGCTCTGTCTGGGGAGATCTCTGAGATGTTGTTCTGTCCTCACAGGGACTACCTTTTCTCACTGTGACACTCTCTGGTGGGCACTCTTTACTGTATTTATTTATTATTTACTGCAACCAAGCATGAGTTTATTCTTGTTCTGCATCTAGAATTGGAAAGTTTTGTTGCCCGCAGAAGCCAGTTTGTATAGTTTATAGTGAAATGTAATCATAGGCTCCCATTATTTGACTGTTATGTGGAAATACTCGTTTACAGACATCAGACATAGCATGCGGCTCTCTGCAGTTTGGTGGCAAAAGATAATAAATCTGCCATTCAGCATCACGTATTACATTAGTCTTAGCAGGAGTACGTCTGTTTGCTGGATATGAGATCCGCAAAGATGTCTGACGCTCGAGGGCTTGATTACTCGCTGATTGAGCCTTTTTTCGCTGGATGGCTCCTGTCGCGCAATTCCCCCCCGCCTGACACCCCGACCCAACAGACTCGGTGTCAACCCGCTCAATTTCCCTTCTCGCCTCTCAAGTGTCTGTCAAGATTTTTACCTCAACTTTGCTCTCGCTATCTCGAGAGTGATAGCGCTTCCCGCGACCTCTTCAGTTTAAAAGGGACGTCTTCCTTTTGCCTTTGCGGTGAAATGAGACCGAGACCTCCCACCACGACGTTAATTTGTCAGCCTGTGGAAGACGATAATTCACAATCTTCTCTTCTGCATCCATAGCCGTGACCTTGTGTTACAGATTATAAGAATGCACAAACTGACATCCCCTTTCGCCACTTTTTTTTTTTTTTTTTTTTTTTAACCAAAGTGGACTTTAGTGCACTCATTATGACAGCCGACTGATCACTGATGTTTCACAGCACAAGCACCGTGCAGTAGAACAACGACCGCTGCCTTTGTTTTTCAATCGGCGTGTATTTGTGTGCGGCTAACGCGGCCGCTCTCTTTCCTCCCGGTGGCTTGAAACGACTTAATTTGATCACCAGCGATACAGCCACTCCGGGTCATTAAGGTCTGCGGGGGGGAAGCGGATGACAGCTTCATGACTAATTATGATGTCCACGACGTCGGGATCATGCCTCGGCCCTTTGCTCGCTCTGCCATCGTGCAACCAGGATGAGAGAGAGCGAGAGAGAGAGAGAGGGCGGCATATACACAGTATAAGAGCAGGTTTAACCAAAGGATAAGACATCCATTTAAAAGTGATCACTTATTCATTTCATTTAAGGGAGTTTCCTGTAATTAAAAAAAAAAAACAAAAAAAACCCCACAATCCCTTTATCCTCCCATTAAAATGTGCAGCGCAGCACTTTCGGCCGCCCTGATTGGCGGCGGCGGTCGATAACATGATGGAAAGTCATGTTCACATATTCAAAGCAGCCGTCCCCATCTGCCTATTGATAACCTGAACATACTAACCCCTCGACCTTGAGCGGCTGCAAGTCGACAGATAAGCTCCGGAGCTCGACGTCTCCATCAGCCTCGTCCCTAATGAGCCCTCATGTACTTCTCGATAGGAGGCTGAAGCGCGGGGCAGGTGCCAAAGGAGGGAGAGATGGAGGTAGAACGGAAAGGCGATGGAGAGAATGTGAAGCACATTTTAACATCATTGAGTTTTTTTTTCCCCCCACTCTGTCACACTGTATATGATTGTAAATCTGTAAAAAAAATCACCCTGAGGTTTTATCCTCTTTGCCTACTGTACATTCGACGTGATTTCAAGCCGCCTTTTGAGATCAAAGTCCTGGGTCTTTTTTGTTAAAAATAAACCACAATCTTCTCCAACCACTGGAGGGCAGCCCGCTTGTCGTTATTTTTACGTCTTATTGGCTCGTATGGGAGGAAATCCGCTGCAAAGATTCATTTGTTAACGGCGTGCATTTGTACAGAGAGGCTGAAGGGTTGCCAGGTTTGCCATTCAGTGCACTGTAGATCCATAAATGATGATTTGCCCAGAGCATACTCAGCTCCTGACCTACAGTAGTGTGTGTAAAAAAAAAATCCAGTTTGGGGTCGATTGCGAGTGTGGAAGCCTCGTCTTTGTGGGGGCTCGGCTCGGGTGACTGAGTCCAAGGTGTTTGCTGTAAAACAGCATCAGCCATTTGGCACGCCGGGCACCGCGGATTACTCTTTGGCTTTGATATAAAAAAGCACTACAAAGGAATATAAGTGTGCTGTAAACAGGACTGGCAGGAGCAGGAAAACATCCTCAAGCACACACACATACACAATGTCAATACAAACATCACACACACATTGGCAATGTCATTGATCAGGTCTGATGGGAGCATCAGAAAAACAAAAAAAATTAAAATGAAGAAAAGATTAGTCCACAAGACACAGCAGACCGAGCGGTCTCCCTTTGTATTTTGGTTTCCTTAAACATTCAGCTGCTATGTTGCCCTGTTGCGGACGGCGGCGGCAGCTTCTGTGTGCAGAGCGTGTAACGAAGTCTGACAAATCGAGGAGGCAGCAGTCACCCTGTCCATTAACTCTGAAATCCTGATTCCAGTCAGCTACACTGCAGCAGAGGCGCTGCACTTTTGCTTCACACACACACACACACACACACGCTCAGTCTGTCTCAGTGTAGGCACAAATTCACCCAAAACATACCCTAAAAGGATATTTTCTGCTCCTGTTTTTTGAAAAGTTGTACTTTGCCGCCAGTGATAAGTGAAACTGTATACAGAGAACTGGGAAGAAACATTTTCCACTGAGGGGGGAATCAGTGGAAAGTGTTTATTTCAAGGGTTTTTTTTTCCCCCCTCAGATAAGAGATGACACAGGAAAGCGCAAACATCAGAAAGGGGGATTATGACCCGACTGCCGCCCAGAGGGAGAGAACGATAAAGACTAGAGCTTCGTTTTTTAAAAAGAAAAGTCTAACCTGGGAGCTGGTATGGGGGGAAAAAGGGATTAAAATGACAGGTATGAATATCCAGAGAAGATTGGGTCATCGTGGTGAAAGGACTCTCAGTCACTCGGTGCCGAGAAGCCGTGCAAAGCGATATCTGCGCAGACAGGAATCTACAAATATTGCCTGGCATTACATTATTCTCTCCTCTACTCTGTTCCCGCTGCGGTCCTTTCCCCTGGATAAATAAATACCTCTACTGTTTCTGTGATAGTCTTCCTTGCCTGGAGTGTGATAGAATTATATGTAAACTTGTTACCTCAAAATTATCTGTCACCGTTGATCGGGTGAGACAAAGTGAAAAGTTAGCCGGACAACTTTTAATATGCTCAGATGCGGCGCCTCATGCCGCCTCCAACAGACAGTATTCACCAAGAGCCGTGTTAAAAGGGACCGTAACAGATGCCAGTTGATTAAAATTAATTAATGAATCAATGATTAATTATGCAATTAGTATAACAGCACTTTGGTTTCAGCAGTGCTTAATTGTACTTCTGATCAACATTTCTTATCTGGCGCTGCTCAATCTTACATAGTTTCAGCTGCAGGTTTTATTCGGAACTTTTCAGCCAATTAGCAGCTCGACAAATAATCTGAAAATTTAGTAAATTTATGTTCATGATAGATTTGGAAACAGAGGGCACAGGGACTGTGATAAATGTTAATTAGAGACACTAATCACCAAAACTATTTTTTAAAGTAATTATTATTTTACCAACACAAACATCTATAAACTTAATTATCTGAGTTTTGGGTTGGTGCAGGCTCTCTTCTTTTTCTTGCATAAAATTCTGGGCTTGGTCCAGCTGAGATTACTTTCAAAGTAAGAAACTGACTATGGTGGTTCATCATTGTGCGTCATGTGTTGCAGTTAGAAAGTTCAAAGTGTTCGCTTAGAGCTCGTTTCAGTCTCCGTTTTCAGGTTTGGCAGCAAAAAGCTCCGGTTTAGCCGAATCCTCGTCTCAGTTTTATGACTTGTGCAGAAGCCCTGGTGTGAAAATTTAGCAAATGCCGGCGCCAGCGTCAAGCCATCAAACGCTGTGTGCGCTCCACGTGTGGAAACACATTCGTCTGCGGGTCGCTTTTTTTTTTGCACGAGTAGCCGCGTCGTAAGTAAACACAGCCCAACGTGCCCGGTGGTTTTGTCTGCGCTCTGCTCGCGCTGCGGCGTCTATGACTGTGTTTGCAAACCATGTCGGATGCTATCAGCCATAGACGAAAATCCAGCTTTAGCCATGCATCTCTTATGTGCAGGATAAGGCCGAGAGAATTCTCTCCCCAATCTGTTCCCCGCAGATTTCTCATTGTTGCTCCGTGTTAATCTCGGCGATAACAGCGAGGACTCGGCGCTCCCTATCTGGAGTTTAAATCGATAGGCACTTCCATTTATCGAACATAGGCCCCAGCTGAGCATCAAAAACAGCTTATGTCTTAAATAAGCTGTCGTACAGTACGCTGTTGATCTGTCTTTTTTTTTTTTTTTTTTTCCCTCTCACACACATACACGCACTCGCATTAACTGCTGTTCCTCTTCACGTAGGCTTTGGATAAATTAGATGTGATTCAGCAGGCATTTTAAACACTGGGGCGTCTCATATCCTAGAGCTGTGCAATCTGGCTCCCCAGAAAGATGATGACTCTTTCTTTCTCTTGCCCGTGCACTCTCTCCCTCCCCTCTCTCTCTTTCTCTCTCCCCCCCCTCCTCTCCTAACTTTCTCCCTTGCACCAGGCTCCGTCCCCCCTCTCTTCCCGGCGCTATTGTTGGGCCTTCATTGCGTATAGAAATTGTATTTAAAATCCTTAAATCCTTGTCAAAATTTCTCCCTGTGTGCAGGAGATTACAGTGAGCCAGTATTATTCTGGAATAGCTTTAGCAGGCACTCTCCCTCCCCACCAACCTTTGAGCATGTATCCTGATTGTTACCTTCACAATGGCACGGAGAAAAGAATCGCTCTCAGGTCCCAGTAAACCTGTAAATCAACCTGGTGAAGTTGTTGCAAAGCAAAAGAGCAATCACCTGAGAAAAAGGATGTTTCAGCGCCAGCTCTAATATCAATAAATGGCCATGACAGCTTGGAGTTTTGTTGCAGTGTGTTAGTTGCACCGGCGGCTCGTTTGTTTGCTCAGATGCAACAGAAACCTTTCTTTTCCATATTGTTCTGGCCCAGTCTGGGGCCAGCGGTCCGTGGCTTCGGGTTGTGGGGGGCGGGGGGGCCCTCATAGACATCATGGACCAGGGTGGATGAGGTGGAGATGAGCCCATCTGGCCCCGACAGCTGGGTCCACAGCTGGAGGGACAGACAGTGACAGCTGACTCACCGCGCAGCGTTAGGCTGCAGAGATGGATGGATGGATGGCTGGAGGGCGGGCGGAGCGAAGCAATGGAGAGAAGATAAGTAGAGGTGAGAGAGAGAGAGAGATGGGAAAAGCTCGCCAGCCTACCAGCATCATTTTGCATTCCTGCAACGATGCAACCGAGGTGGAAAAAGTGAATTTAATTTTTTTTTTCTTTGCAGATAAGAGATCTGCAGAGCTGCGGGTGTCATGGGTGAATTTGTTTTCAACTCCTGGCGCGGATTTGTAATTTCTCTCCTGAATTAATAACGTATGACATGAACTCGGAATTGACCCCTTTAGTTGTCGATGTGCCCACGGAGTTGTCCATATGTAGAGGATCTCAGAGATAAATGCATTGAACGCTCCTGCAGCTCGCTATTCTTCCTTCAAGCTTTCACTATTCATTTTGCGTTGCATCGCGGTGGTATGTGTAGACAAAGCAGACAAAACTGAGCAGTTCAAGGAACCACTAAACTCAACAATATCATTGTGAAAACAATTACACACAAGCTGTTGAGAAAAAAACCCCAAACTGACCAGAGTAGCCACAACACATGCTACACCATTTCTGAGGCACAATGACTAATTCATGACGGCAAGTTAACTAATTTGAGTGGGAATTAGTGGCACGCTCCGCAAATGAACAGCGAGGGCTCTGCTGAAGTCTGTACATGATTACTTGGTTAAAAAGTGACCACGGAGCTTGTTTGGTGCATCGATCGGGGCCCTGCCCCCAGGTCAACTAAGCTTTATCTGTTCCTGTGCTGTCGAGGCAGTAAATTATTTTGACTGTGGATGAAAAGAAAGAAGCTGATTCAGCTCACAGGACGGGGTTACAGCACCCTGTGGGGCCCGAGCCACACCTGCGCTGTTTAAACATTGAACAGCCCAAACGACTGATAGATATCAGACCTTTGTAATTACCAAACACCCAATTAACCAGGACAGGGGGAGCTGACAGGAGATTGGCAGACAATGTCATTCAGTGTGTGATCGTTAATGGAATCCCGGAGAAAATGGCTTTTATGGTGATGGGGAAGGGAAAGACGGCGGGAAAAGAAGGGAGAAAGCGATCCTATTTTTTTCCTCCTCTCCTCTCCTCTCCCCCTTGAGGATACATCATTTCACATGATTAAAATGTGCGCAACCTGCTCTTTCATCCATGCGAAAAAAAAAAGGAGGCAACCCCCTCATCCTAGTTATCTTCCTGTCCTCTATCTCGCTGAGGGTTGTCCCCTGCAACTCGCGGCTCCCTTTAATCCCTCCCCCCTCCGATTATCAAACGCGGCTCTCCCTACGTTTCTCCCCGTCCGTCCTACATCCTAATTTTTCACCCAACCCTTCTCCTTGTTTTCCTCATTTCCCTGCATCGAAACTTGCGCCCTGAACCTCCCTTTGATTACGCCTCTCATTCCCGTAACCCTGACATCATTATATGCCACAGAGACGCATTCGTTTAACTAGATGTTCTTAGTTTTCAAAGCCGGTGAAGCCGCAGTGCTATTAGTGGATTCCTTTGTCCATAACTCTATAGTCTAATGCAGCCAGCAGCTCTCTGAGGCCTAATATTTTGCTTTCATTCAACACTGTGCTCTGTTTTGTGGCTTACTTTGAGAGCATTGTTGGGTAAATGTATGCATCTGATTACCGGCAGGAAAATTGATGGTGGGTTGGTGGAAAAACCAATAGATTTTAATTACCAAACCTCCATGTGTGCAGCATATTAATTTAAGTAAATGAACATACAGCACAATGCCCAGACTGTTTACTGCAGACGGCACGGCTCGTCTGCTGACCCCGCTGCGTCTCTCTCTCCGCCTGTTTGTCATTTTTAAGCAAACCAATGAGGCTGTAGTTGATCAAGAGCTTTGGCATCGGCCAGCACGTATCTGAAACGCAAGAAGGCGTTTTATCATTTAACTCAGCGGCGTGGTAAGGCATATTGGAGTATAAAGAGCAAAAACAAGCTCTCCAGAAGTGTTCACATTACACGAAAGCTGATTGGAAAGTCACAAAAAAATATATCTTTTTAAGACATTTCACAGAGCTGTGCAGGAGAGAAAATAAAAAAAACCTGTAACTGCACATATCTCACTCCCACGACACTCAGAGTTTGAGCTGATCCTGCTTGGCTGTCGATTTAGGATCCCAGGGGCCAGCCGGAACATATACAAGAAGTATTTTATTCCCTATGCCATAGAGGCATTGAACACATTATGACTGCATCAGAGAACTGCTGTTTCATAAGATTTCCTCCTCTCTATTATTTATATAGGCTACCTTCCTATTGCGCTATTGTGTTGTATATTGTTGGATGTATATTTCTGAAGCTTTTTAATGGCTTGTTGTATTACGGAAGATGTATGTTCCTATGGTGTACGTTAGGAGAAACCAAAGATCAATTTCCACAAAGTTGGACAATAAAGTTAATCTGATCTAATGTAAACTAATGTAAACATGAAGATTTTTGGGGGAATGCATAGTTTACTCTCTCTTTTGTTTTGTTTTTTTGCAGTTCCCTAACTACCAATCTCTTAGTCTTAGACATCACTTGTACTAAATTTGTGTGAGCTTGGCAGGGACCGCGAAATCTTTTAAAAACAAGGCTGTGGTTGTGTGTACGGCGTTTCTGACGACCACACCACCACAGTTTGCATCCCATCTGCCGTTGTTTTGATTGAACCATAAGTGTGATCGTCCCCTCCCCACAGAAATGACTCATACCGTCAACTCTTTTTTTAAACGGTTATGAGGACTATTATGGAAGGCCATTCCAAACACTTTTGTTATTTTGGTGGCTGATCTGAGGAAACATTTTGATAATAATACAGCTACTGTATTCGGTTATGTTCTGTCAGGTGTTTCCTCACAGAAATAGCTGGTCCTTGGTGGGCGTCGCGGTTTTGAATCGGACACCTATCCGATTGTAGATTTCTGCCGTCAAAGGAATTTCTTTCTGAAATCAATCTGTCTGAAGTCTGTAAATTGATGAAGTGTGTTGGTGGCTCCACAAAAGGCTTTGAAGTCGCTCTGAACAGCCCGCCCGGTAGATGGGCCTTGACAATCCGCGGCACTAATGCCAAGCCACACTTGGAGTGTCTCAGTTTGGATTCCAGACAAACAGGGTTATTTCCCTGTTTGCCGTATTCAGCAGTGCACTTAAATAAGCATCCGACGCTGGGGCTCAGTCTGGAGGAAGTTTCCCAACAGTGCACTTACATAAGCGGCTAACATCGGGCACTCAGAACGGGAGAAAGCTACTGAATAGCACAAACAGGAGATGGGAGTTAAAAATTGATGACTTGCTTTTTGTGTTTCGCCTTCCCCCGCTGCGCGCAAAGAGATTCAGCTTGTCCTAGTTTCCTGACCTCACCCAATGGAAAAATCCAAGCCTTTCCTTTTTCCTCCTCTCTGGGTGTCATGTGTTTCGGATCCCCAAAGCTACCCGAACCCCCCTTTTCCCTTTGTATTTCCCTCATATTTTCTTCTTAACATCAAGCAGTGTTCGAGATGTAATTAATTAGGTGTATGGCAGGAGGGTTTTCTCAGGATTAGACCGCAGACCGGAGGCTTTGATCCCGCGTCTGTCAGAGATCTAATCTCACTTCCTCCATCTATGACCTCACTTCCCCGGAGGGATTTTGGAGTTTGTAGTTTCACAGGGGAGCTCTTTACCGCTGGAAAGTGCGGGGCTTTTTCACCCAAGGGGCACAGCCGTTGCATCACACAGCAGTGGCGCTGACGTGACAGAGATGTGTGCGTAGAGCAATTAGTATGGGCGCTTGTGTGTCTGGAGTGATTGTTCACCTGTGTGTATTTGTCTGCTCTGTATTCCTTGTTTTTCCCATGCTGGAGGGGAGTGGAGCAGCAGGTGTTGGCAGTCCTCTGTGTTTTTCATCATAATGAGTTCCCAGTCCACACACTGTCCTCGAAAGGAAACATCTATAATGTCAGTGACAGACTCATAATGAAACCGCATGCACGTTCCCACCTATACTGTGAAATATGTTTAGAGATAAAACTTATAATAAATAGTAAATAACTGATTAGTTGCATATACTCAACATGTACACGACAGTTATACTACATGTATAGATTTTTGTTTCTGTTCTGTACAATTTAGATGTTTTTGTATCCTTATTATGTGTGTGTATATACATACATACATATATATATATATATACATATATACACATATATACATATATACACACACACACACACACACATATATATATCATTTGCAGTCCCAAGATAACTTGGGAAGACTTTTTGGTTGCATGGCAACTACTGGCACCTTAAAGTGTCACATGAGTTCAATTCTGGCATCAGCTCTGATGCTGTTGACTAAAGTTAACGATTTCAGTGGAGACCTTTGCTGTTTGATGCAGACGAGAGATGGAAAAGCCACCACGGGAAAAAAAAGCTTTATGGCTGAGGGTAAAAGGATGTTTGAGGGATCTTGGGGGGCAGATAAAGATAAAGACTTATCTGCAAACAGGTAAATTAAAGCGCTGAGGGAAATTAATGTTAAACACAACAATAAGACTAATAAAAAACCCCTATGACATGTTCATGGATCAAGAGCTCAAACTGAAGGTTTAGTAGTTTTACTGAGGCTTTTCTAGTGCACATTTTTCCTCCTAAGCTCAAAATTCAATTCACGTGGGAGTCAACAACAATAAGAAAGAAAAAAATGCAAAAACAGAAAAAAAAACTGTGAATTTATTCTAAAAATGTGTTTGCAAATAAGTTGTGCAGCCGGTGTTTCCAGATTCCCTTGAAATTATGTAGGAAATCAAACTTAGGCACGCAGAAAGCGACACAGTATCGTGCATGTTCGATATAATTAAGTTGCAAAGAACAGAACAAAAAGTATCTTAGCAGACTGTTATATAATGAAAGACATCAGCCAGCACCCACTATTTTCTGTTAATGTACTGATACACAACATTACAGACAGACAACCTTCATTAGAAGGCTTCCTTCACACAGCCAGTCAGTCTGTCTGAACAAAAAGGTCAACTTCAGTTTGATGAGATCCTTTCAGAGAGGTGTTGATTAAACCAAGCAAATGTTTTCAGGCCATAATTTACTGATTGTGTTATGGGGTTGTATTATGTTAGGAAGCCGTCCGTGTAATATAATTGCCACCTGATAAAGAATTACCTGCTGAGTTACAGTATAGACTTCAGTTGTCTTTCTCTACTTCCTGGACTTGTGTGCTTTGTCCTACTTCTGCTAGGAGGGCTCGCTAAACATCTTAGCAGCCCAAAGCAGAACAAGGAAGCTGAAAGTTAGAGAACGGGTGCAAGCCTTTGGATTTGGACAGGGTACATTTGGATGGATCATGGAGGGCTCTCTCTTTCTTTTTCTTTTTTTTTTTCCTCTTCTTAAATTCAGCAGTTCAGTCTTGGTGCAAGATGAGGACACGTGTCCCGGTCACCCTGGGTGTCACATCTCCCTCACCCTGACAGGAGCAAACACAGCATCTCGTGCCTCCCCTGGGATGTTCCCACCTGGCAGAGGTTCTTGTGTGTGTGTGTGTGTGTGTGTGTTTGAGTTATAGTCCGGACTCTTTTCTCTCCATCAGTGCAGAATACCTGCACTGGCTTTTACTCTTTTGCCATTTTTCTTGCTTCTTGTGTCTCGCACTGAGCTCCTGTCCCAGCTGAGATCTCTATCAGCCATGATTTATCTGATACACAATCTCCCTCCATTTTTCTGGCTCTCCCTATCGCTCTTTCTCCGACTTCCCCTCCTCTTCCAATACAACATCTGCATTACTTTCTGCACTCCTGGCGTCATTCTTCTCATCTTTAATATACTGTGAATCTCTTGTTCCTCCCAGTCCTTGTACAGCGTCCCCACCTATCACTCTTGCAGGGGAATTATTCCCATAAAATTAATCTTCAAAATGGCCCAGTTGGTAAATAATCCCACCTCATAATTGTGTGTATAATTGGCTTGTCCATTGTCTGCATATTCAGTTGCAGCTGTGTTAATATTTGAATGACTTGAAGATACACACACTCACCTACACAGGTGCCATGTGTTTTACGTACTCCACTGGGACTAGGATCCTGCGTAGAAATCTCGCTGGATCAGGCGGTTTTAAACCAGGTTGCGGGGGGAAGCAGGCGGTCAAAAAACAAACAATGGGATTAAAGTTGCAGAAGTTAGCTCCTTTAAGTGTGTGAGTGATCGCGATGTCACGAAATAACCGCTGGGTTTTTTGCAGAATAAACACCACGTGCACAGACCAAATGTTAAGCGAGTCTTCTTATACGATGGTGAACTAGATTGAACCCGAGCACGTTCATTGCCGTTGCCATGGATACACATAAAGGTACGGCGGCTCATAAGGACCGACAGCGCAATAATAACATGTCTACAAAAATTAAAAGTGCGGTTTTTAAATACGGTATTATTGCTCCGTTATTACGGACAGGTATGCATCTGTTCTTTCATTATACCACACACTTTTTTCCCCCTGTGAGATGGGAGAACACACAAAATCAATGCGACTGTTGTGCGATCGGTCTGGATGTTTGCGCGGGACTGGAACACACACATGGCGGGAGCAGGCGGTAACGGTCAGAAATCCAGCGGGAGCGGGCGGGAGCAGGATTAAGAAAGCGGTCCCACGCCGGGCTCCGCTTCTGAAGATGTGCGGGCAGGAAGCGCATCCACTGTGCAGAAAAAAAAAAGAAAGAGAAAGAAAGACCCTCTGTCCTCTGTACGTACGCGTGCAAACAACAAGCCCAACATGCATGTGTGCCTCCCATCATTCCTGCATGCCTGCTCTCCTCCTTCAATTCTCACCGCTCATTCCCCTCCCACCCTCTCTCTCTCTCTCTCTCTCTCTCTCTCCTCCAACCAGACACACAAACTCTCTCTCCCTCTCTCTCTCTCTCTCTCCTTCTCTCTCTCTCTGCTCTGCCCTATGTATCATAGTCACCGTCTGAGCGTTCAAAGGATCCGAGTGTGTCCACCTTTCCCTCTCGGCTCTCGTTTTTTTTTTCTTTTCCTTTACACCCTGCCCAGCACGGAGCCGGAGCGTGTGCGCGCCGCTGAGGGTGGGTGGAAGGGGGGGGTGAAGGTTGGCTGACTTGATCGGAGGAAAAAGGAGAAGGGAGAACTGCGCGGGCAGGAAGGATGCGCTCGTTGCTGCAGCTTCTGATTCAATTAGCATGAATTTCACAGCAGAGGCAGCAGCAGCGGCAGCAGCATCGTCAGACTCTCCCCGCGAGCCGGCAGCAGCGGCAGCAGCACCCTGTGTCGGAGCCCCACCAAGAGGACCAGCCGCTGCCTCTCATCCGCCTCCCACCCTGGAAAGCAGCGTTTGAGAGAGGCAGGGGAAGCGGAATTACATTCTCAGAGGGCGGGCGGCAATCATCAAGTAGGACGGAGCTCGGTCACAAGTCTGCGGATTGGAGGACTGTTGAACTGGACGGGAACCGCTCCGACGCTGGTTCGGAGCTTTGGTGACGGTTTCATCGCGTTGAGGTGTCTTCTCGGTGCTGCACTTCATCCCATGACCCATATTGATTTATTTAGTCAGAAAAGAGGAGAGGGAATTCAGCGCCGCCGCACTTGGAAATAGCCGTCTGTTTTGTCCTCCTTTTTGCCAACCCCCTCCCTCCCCCCTTTTTTTTTTCTTCTTGCCGGTCCTGTATTCTCTTTATTCACCCCTTGTTTTCCCGCTCTCGGCTGCAGGCTGAACGGGCTCGGAGCTCCTTCAGGGATTCAAAAGCTCCGAGACAGGATTTTGCCGCTCCTTCATCTCGGCGCCCTTGCCTCTGCTCCGCTCTGCTCTTCTTTCTTCGCCTCTCCCTTTTGCAACCTGGTTTTCACTCCCATGTCTTTTTCTGTCCTGCCGCTCTCCGTTTAAGCCGAAAAAAAAAAGAAGGAAAAAAAAAAGCTCCGAAGGGATGTCGGAAGTCTTTTTCCTTGCGATGGAGGCTTGGATTACAGGTGGAGAGACCCTCTGAAGATCTCCCCAAGGCGAAAAGGAAAAACCCTCGTCAAACAGTTTATTGAAAAGAGCTGTGCCCGAGATAATTTTCAAGGAGCTAAGATGGAGTCATGTGTTTGGTAAATCGGTGCTGCTAAGCTGTGATTATTTGTTTAAGGGTGCCAAGGAAGTTGCCTCTTAGACAAAAGAGGTTAAGTTTTATACAAAAAGGTTTAATTGTTGTAGGAGAGGAGTGGGAGTTGTTTTGGTTCTCCAGGATCCAGTCTGAAGCTTTTGGATATCGAGCACTAGACTGTTGGAGGAATTTTGGGGTCTTTCTTTTCTGGAAGGATTTTGTAAATTTTTTTTTCTTCACCGTTTTTTGTTTTTTTTTTCTTTCCAATAATTTTTTGGGGATTTTCAAACAAGGATCTTTTTTTTCTTTCTTGGCTTTTTTTTTTAACTGTATTTTCTTTTACATTTTTTTTTCCTCCCCGGGCTGGAAAGCAGGGGATCATGGGCCCTGGATTCATTTGAGATGTTCACTTCCTGTTTGTGTCGCATGAGGGGGAGGGGCCTTCTGCTCCTGTCAGGCCCCGCCCCCATGGAGCAGGAGGTGGAAGTGGAGGTGGACGGAGGGTTGCTACTGTTACCCCGGCCAGCGGCGGCGTCGCCCGTGGTGTGGGCCAGCCCGGCCTTCCTGTTCAGGCTGGTTCTCTCTCTGGCGCTGCTGGTGTTCCCCTGCCCAGCCGTGGCCGCCAGAGTTTCCTCCTCCCTCAGTACCACCCACCACGTCCACCACTTCCACAACAAGCATGGTACTGTGCCCATTGCCATCAACCGGATGCCCTTTCTTACACGTGGGGGTCATGGTAAGATCATCTCTTCTGTTGCTCTTTTCCCAGAGTCTTCTGAAACTGACCAGCAGTGTCACTCAGACGTGTGAAAAGCACAGGTGTGAGTTTGAGGAATGACTTTTAGGGGTCAGTTGGATACTTTTCTACAGGGGGTTGATCTACGGTGACAATGAGATCTAAGTTGAGTACATAAGCCCAGGCGATTGGTTCATCCATCTATTGATCTCTCGTCATCTCGGGACTGAGAGGAGCCATTCCTGGGCGACCCACCTCCCCGTGAGGCTCCCCAAAGGCCGCCGTGTGGATTCCCGTCTCCGAATTGGCGGATGATGTTTCCACGAGCTGCTCCCGTCTCAGCTTTCTGCAGCACATCCCCAGCCGCTGGGTCCTGCTTCTTGCCTCTCCAGCTCAGCAGCCATCTTGGGTCTGCTGATGTATTGAACTGTGGCCAATTTAAATTCATGTAATCGCCGAGCGTAGTAATTGTTGACGCATGATGGCAGCCACTAAAAGAGAATGGTCTTAACTGGTTGTCGAGATGCTAAATCTCACATGCTGTGTGTCACGGTACATTGTGTACTCAGGAAAAATCCATTGATAATTGCCTGCGCGCTCCTTATTTTGCCCTACTTTCCACAGTATATGTCTTTGGCTCGTTGCTCTGTGGTGCATCAGTTGCTGTGCTGTTCTTAGCCTAAGCTGTCAGGGACAAAGCAGAGTTTCACACTGATGATTCCTTTGATGTTCCCCAACCCAAGCTTTTTTCCACTGCAATTCTGCTTCTCCCCTTTTCTCTGTATGTATTTCCCCTGCCCCTTTTTCAACGCGCTGTACATATATTACTTTGACTGGAGACGTTAATAGCATTTATTGATTCTTCAGCACGCTCATGCTCACGTCATTCCCTTCGTATCCACTTAGTGTTTCTCAAACAAGAGCTACTTCTCTTTGTCTGTCTGTCTTTTTGGCTGCCTCCCTCCTCTCTCTCAGCTCAGTATACCTGTGTATCAGTCAATCAATCGGGTGTCAGATGAGCAGAGGAGCCTCACGTAGCCGTCGGAGGTCGATTGGCTGTGGTGAGCCTCTACAGACATTATCAGCGCACCACCTCGTCCCTGGTGCTCAGTGCAGCATTGGATTTATTGCCGTCTATATTCTCTTCCCAGCACACAGTTACGTGTGCACAATTCGTCACAGCTGAAGTGTGCTAAGCACACAAATGAGGGCTAACCAGTGTGGTAGAGGTGATGTGAAGGAATGTGTCAGTGTCTTGTTAGTGGCAAATTGATGAGCTAACCTTTTCATGGTGTTCATGGGTGAACATTTGCAACAAATCCTTGAGTTGTTTTGCTTTTTCATTCTGAGGTTGAACTTTAGTTCCTAACTGTCTTTGTATTCTTATCAAATTCATTAGATTCCCAAAGAGCTTGTCAAATATGATGACTCTCATAACACTAAATGAAAGTTAACAACAGCAAATGTTCTTTGAACGGCAATATCTTCCACTTAGATAGTCTAAAGATTAGAAAATAATGAAATGACTTAATAGAGACATAAATTGCACCGCCACAACTTTGCTAACCATCTAAATATGACTATCAAATGTTTTTAATCATGTCCTGAAAAAAAGGGTATATTCTTATGTGTGGGTGTGTGTGTGCATGTACACACACACACACACACATTTGGGGGAAAGTATCCCACCCCATCACACCTTTTTAATGTTACTGTAGTTCATGAGAAAGAACCAGATGAGGGCACAAAGCCTGTTTCTGTGTCCTAAAATGGAACCTCAAACTCGTGTCCTCCCCGAATTGCTGTTTCTTTTTTATTTTCTTGCCTTCTCTTCCATCTAGCTTGGATAATTGGATTGCACCTCTCACATCTCAAGTTGCTAAGCTATTTAAATTGACATAATTAACATAAAATGTTCTCTGGCTCTCTCTGGATTTGTGGCTGTCAGAAGATATTGGCCTGCGAGAGAAATGGTCTGTTTGGCCCCGTGGAAAGGAAAGGCTACATTTCCATAGCAAACTTAGAGCCGGAGCACGTCACCCTGCACTGTACGGGACCTGTCCGTCAGTCCTCCCGTGTTCACTCTCGTGTGCTGCGTGCTAAAGAGTCATGCACGAATAGTGAGTGAAAAGCAGCTGAACTACAGGGAGGTGGAGAAGTTATTTGGTTGGTTGGCTGTATTCGTGGTCCTGTTTTTTTTTTTTTTTTTTTCCTTCCCTTGGCAGTATGCTGTAGCAGTCACTAATGTACGCCTACACAGCAGACACGGCTATTTCTCATTTGGTTTGTGTTGTTTTTTTTGGTTTTTTTTTGTAGCACACTTCCAGCATTTTCATTATCTACTACAAGACAGCGCACACACATTAGAACGCCGCTCTCGTGTGGGGAGTCAATTTCAATCGCCATTATAAATACTTCCATTGCAGCCTGGCATATCAAGTCCTTGTCTGAAATACCAGCTCTCCATGTATTGTCAACCAAGTGGCACAGCTTATTACCAGCACTAATACCCCACTCAGTGATAAGAGCCCACTTGCTTCAGAGCCTTTTTTCGGTAGACAGTTTCTCAAATGGATGTCATTGTCACAGCACTGTAGCAGAGCCTCTGCCACCACACACACACACACACACACACACCTCCACCGCCTCGGTCAGGACCTCGCGTCCTCCAGAAGCCACCGAAAACCCTCCACCTGCCTGCAAACAGGATGCCGGGGACTGTCTGCTGCGAAGGGAGGCACCTATCATCCATTAAGCTGTCGCCGCAGCCCTGAACCCACCGCTGGGTTTTAGCATATCAGATCTACGAGATTCGGGGCTCGGGCCTTATCTGCTGCTCTCTTCCCACAATGTCGTTATTATGCTACATCTGTCTGGAGGAGCTCCTGCGGGGACTCGCTCGCTTGGCGCACACCCACCAATCTATGAACGCGCGCACGCACACGGCGGCAGATGGAACGATCGCTGCCTTCAACGCCATTGACGACGCATCAGTGGGGGATTTGTGTATTCCGCGTGGGGGTGAAAATGGAAGTACACTGTTCTTACATGTCGCATGTATGCCACATTACGGCAGTAAATGGGCCGGCTCGCGCGTGGGTGGAGCCGCCTCGGATGAAACGCTGTCTCGAGGCGCATGCATGGTGCGCGCGTCTCCCCGCCTGTGTCTCTAAAAGCGATCGGGAACCGGGATCAGTATTCAGAGGGGAATCAAGCGGCCGCAGCCAGGGTCCCGGCATTTGCCGCTGATTAAAGATCTCCGCTGCTCCGTCCGCCGTGATGGATGAAGAACTGCCCGATTTAGGCGGCCCCTTCTGTCTGTCCGAGACAGCCACCAATTGAAGCCTTCTATATGTAAAGCAGTTCATTACTGTCTATTCAGATGCTGCAAAGTCTCACCCACGTTGCTCTGATTACAGCTAATTGGAGAGTCTTGACCGCTGAACTGTGGCATTTCACTCGGCTGTCTGCCCGGTGATAAGTGACCCCCCTACACAGATACACTTGAGCTCTTTCCAGCTATTCTCTCATCGGCCTCTCACTCATATTTACAGGCGATATGATGGTTCTTGTTGCAAGGTATATGACTCCCATCTGATGAGTCTTATATAGCTCCCTGAGTCTCTTCCTCATTACTCTTTTTTGGATTTGTTGCATTTAAAGTATTCCTTAGTAGTATCTACACATGCTTAAATTCACCGGCGCCGCAATTAGAGGCAGATTGAACGGAGGTGTGAGCGGCCTACTTCGTTCCAAATATAAACAAATACGCTTTGCCCGGGCCTTGTTTACATGTGTGATCATCACTCTTTCGCACCAGTGGCACGACCGCGCTTTTGTTGTCGCGTCTGGCTCCATCCGCCGCTCATCTATCAACACATCTGTGCTCGCCGACGCACACCTGTGTGCACCCTCCGCGACTCTGGATCGGAGACAGAGGCGGAAAGCGGCTGCCGAGCGAGGTAATCCATACCTGAACGCACCGCATAGGGCTAAAGGGATTAAAAAGCTAATTTTGATTCAGGCTGCCTTTGATGCTGTGGATGGAGAGTTTTCAAGAGATTTTACTGCTGGGTGGATCACGTTGTCCTTGGCACTGGACAGCGTGTATCCACTGGGGGGTTCCAAGAGTGGGCCTGGTGTGTGCATAATTCATACGCGTGTGCCTTTTGTGTGGGCTTTCTCATGCGTGGACGTTAGCATGAATATTATATATCCCAAGGTTGAAACATGTCCCGCAGTGGCTAAGTGCTATATGTTAAAAATCATTAGCATCATTTTCTCCCTGCCCATTGCAACCCATCGCCAGCGGAGCCAAGGACAGGTCCGTTTGTGGAGACGGGCTGGAAATGGGAGGTCGGCCCCCCCATCGCCTCAAACCCTCAAATGATTTCAGATTCTCACAAGACTCTAGACAACTGCTCACACTTCATGCGGGCCCTCTTTCAGCTTCATTTGTGGTTCGTGTGTGGTTGAGTAACAACCCTTTGTGCATCATACAAAGCTTTTGCTTTTATGGTCAAACTTGACGCCTGACCATCAAAGGAAAACACATCTATTGTTGTCTCCCCGGCAAAGCATTATCAAGACTCTTACTGTGACAAAATTATTGCTTTGCTGAGGCTGGCTGGCTTTTGTTGTATTTACTGGCTGATTATTATTGTATTTGTCTTATTATAATACAACAAAATCATTAATTGTGTTCTGAGCGGGAACATTGAGAGGTGAAAATAAGATAAGTGGAAGGCTACTCTAAATAAATGCATAAGTACTAAATACATGTGATGTGCTATATATGAATAAAACACAACTATTTGTAGCACCTCTTAATATGGAAAAAGTCTTTGTTCACATTAAAATATGCTGAGAAATAACATGCAGCCACAGGGTCCGTGCTTGAATTCTCCATATGTTGATGTTAATTATGAGCTTGCCATGATAGATGCACCGGCCCCCTCCTCTTCCGTGGGTCTGCGGTAATCATGGCAACCCACCCCGCGGTGCCCTTAAAGTAATTGGAGAGATATTGTATATTCACACATTTTTGACCTTCCGCTTTAAATTAAATTCCCCATTGTCATCTTTGCCAAGGATTCCTTTACCTTTTTAACTTGAGCGTATAATTACCATGCTGATTAATTCCAATGCCAGTGTTGTTTCTGAACCGCTCTATTTTCTCTCCACTGTCACCCGTTTCCTCGGCTGCATCGTCCGTCTATTTTTTCCAGTCACGTTACCGTCAGCGCATACTTCGTTTGTCTTCCTCATCGTCCTCCGAGGGTTCATTTTACTTTTTTTTTTTTTTAACCACGGTTTCTGCGTGCCCTGGTTCACGTCGTTCGGGGGGAACAGTCGCTGTTTGAAGTCCTCTGTGTGTTGTCCTCGGCTTTGCTCGACTGCGCCAGCATACTGATGAGCTCAGCCGCCCGCACCCGTCCATCCACCCTGCCCTGGACAAGCGCAGCCGCCGGACCTCTTGAGCCCCGGGGTCCAAACGCCATCTTCACTGAAAACCAGCCCCCCCCACTTCCTTCCCGAGTCCTGTCCTTGTCTCTCACCGGCGGCTTATGTCACCAGTTACTGTGCTAATGGCGAGCCGCTATGTTTGATAATCACCACTTTATCTCCGGGCTGCAGGGGGTGGTCAGGTGCAGCGTGCATGCGTTCTTCTGTGTGCGCGGGGATGTCGAGGGGGGGGAGAGAGAGCCGTCGAGCGCTCTCCTTTGAGAGTCGAGTCACAACCCTCCTCTTTCAGAGAACACCATTGGTATTCATCATTCTCCCTCCACACCAAGTCCAAGGCGCGCAACCACATGCACGGACACGCACATCGTGATGAGAAACAGAAAGGACGCCTCAGGTGTTCTGGCCAGTTAAGATAAGCTCGCTGGTTTGACATTTTCTGTCCTGCCTCCACACCCTCGCCATCCCAGCCCCTTTTTACACCTGAGCATTTGTGCCGCCGTGAAAGGGAACATATACTATAACTCAAGTGTGCCAGGCTGCACTCTCCCCGAAAGCTGCCAAGAAAATGGAGCCAGTGTGTCATCAACTTCAGTTAGCTCAGAGATTTTTGAGTGTTGAACCAGCCATCGCAGGAAGTTAGTTCAACAGATTTCCTTTTTTTCTTTTTTCAATAACTCCTTGGTGTCTTGCTCGGTACTTGGCTTCAGGTGTATTTTTGACATTTTATGAAGTGTAATGCAGAAAAGGGGGACTATCAAGCAGCTCTCTGCAACATTTTGAATCCTGTCTGCTACACTTCAGTCGTACCCTCAAAGTTTATCCTGCCTAATTTGCATATATGCTGGCATATGAGTGTATTTTCCGTGGCTGTCTTGCATTTCGACATAGGTATTGGTAGTCCTCCGACACCTCTTGGCCGTGGACTAAAGTGCACCTCGCGGGCTTGTTCTTCTCTTGTCTTGCCTATACATGCCTGCTGCAGAATGGCAGCCTCTGTTATTAAAATGCATGGTCAGCATACCAACAGGCAGCTGATCCCTTACTGCCAATTCATGAAAGTTGCCTCAAGAGCTTTGGTGGATTTTGAGTAAACATGCGAGACTGCCTAAATTTGGCAAAACTGGAATGAAAAATGGAAGATTAGAAATAATCATGGTAAAATACCAAAAAAAAAATTTAACTGTGTATAGTTAGTCAGACAACCCTATAAAAATACTGTTCTCACTGCTAAATAGCACAATAGAAATAATAAAAACATCAATCGCATGCTGGGTAATTTTGGTAGAAATGTTTTTTTATTTCATAATTTTATTTTTTTTTCATTCAGTAATGTGATCTAAAACAATGAACACAGTGAAAGAAAATTAAAAAGAGTAACAGCCATTTATAGTTTTTCAATGTAATGAAGGATCATATGAGGCGAGAGGTGCTGGGGATCCTTCTCCATCTCAGGCTGGATTAATATTCCTCTAAAGCAAGAGGAGCCACGTGCTAATTTATATAACACAAACAGACACGAAGGGAAATCAAGCTCTTATTATTTGAAAGTTATCCATTAGCCCCTGGTCTGTTTGTTAGCGATGCTCAGAAGCAGTGACGTAGCAGCTTCATCTTGTGAATTACACTTTAAAATCACTTTTTAATCATTTATTCTTTTTTTTTACAATAAACTGTTACGTCCTTGAGATTAAGCCATCTGGAAATATGTAAAAACTTGACATTTAGCTCAGGGGAGGTGGCATGGTTACTCTGTAGTGTGTAGCGGGGATGTTCCCTCATCGCCACCTGCCTTCGCTGCCACGGCACATGAAAGCGCCGCGGGCACATTAGCCGGAGTGCATCGCGGCATGGGCAACGCCTTGGCTTTGTAGACGGCAGAGACGAGCTGTGATGTAAGCCCGCTTTAATTATTTAGCCGTCAGATATTAAAGCGGTGCAACTTGGGTGCCCGCGCCAAGGATTTGAGTCTCCACTGGGAGTGCTCGCCATTAATAAACAAAGTGGCTTGTATTATGCATGACTGGTGCTTTGAAAAACCGCCACCTCTGCCACTCTGCCCAACCCGAAGGAGTTTTAGGAAGCAGAGGAAAATGCTTTCATCGGCTTTGCAACTATGTAAACATGTGTATGAAAAGATTACAATACAATACAATACATTTTGTCTTTATATTACATACACAATACTGTAATCCATTCATGCTAATGAATGCCATTGTGTTTTTACAAAAACAGTAATACGTTTATTAATATTAAGAAATGTGTCATCTGCTCAATTAAATTCCTTTCTGCTACCTTACTAATCAATGCTGCATTCATGAAATTCTTTGTCCGTTTCTCCCCACCTATGGCGAACACTATATGGTCCATTAAGCATTTATCTATAGAGCAAGCTTTGCTCAGCTGCTCTCTCCCTTGGCTTCATCCTGCATTTCATTGTATTATTCCCATGGATGTGTAGCCTTCAAATATTTAAATGTAATTTCCTTGACTGAGAGCACTCACAGCAAGCTGGATGTCAACAGGGGTTTCCTCCGTCAGCTTTTGTTTATTCCATCTGGTTGACAGAGGAGGAAGCCCCTGGGATGGGGCAGTATATTGGCTATGCTTGTGTTATACCCATGATTTATTTTCACTGCAGTCCTTTGGGACCGCTGATTTCGTGGCTTAATTATTCCTTGTAGCCGCACTGTGCTGTTATGAAGGCTCGAACGCACGAGGCAAAGTGTGATATATTGCTTCCGCCAAGGTATGCATTTTCACTGTTTGGAATAACATGTCACGACGTGAGAATGAAGGTTTCCTGAAGGAGCTTGACAGACAGCACCCTCCCGCTGCTGTCTGTGCATACACGCATCACAAAAATACACATGTACACATATGCGCACACCCACACATGTTCTACCGGCGGAAAGTAACTTTGCAGAGTTCAAGTGAACTTCAAAGATCTCGGCATCTTCATCTGACACATCTGTGTCAGGGCTCGGCTGACTGACAGATGCAGCATCCATCACCATCATTCCCTCCTGCCACTGCTCCTAATGTGCCCACAAGTCATCCCTGCATGCAGCTTCCATATCAGAGAAAGAAGGAGGGGAAGATGAGATATCTGGTGGAAATGAGGAAGAATGGTGAAAAGAGTGTAGATTAATAGAGTAGGGAAAAGAAGGACAGCTTGCACAGCAGGCGCAGCAGAGGAAGGTTGGAGAGTAAGAGAGAGAGAGAGAGAGAGAACTACAGAGAGTGATAGAGTCTTGGTACGGTGTGTGTTTGAAGCCCTAACTCATCTTCTTGCACACAGAGCCTTGACACACTTAAATCTCCTCCCTGGGGCCTTTGGGGGGGCTGTAGAGATGAACCAAGGCGCTACTGGAGCAGAACCAAAGATAGGCGAACTCCTGCTACTTTCCACTCTGCTCCACTCTACTCTGCACCGCTGCCATCTTATCCCGGCCCATCACTCATTTCACTGCGGAAATAGGTTATTCAGAAGTGCACCCAGGTGACGGTCCCATTTGAGGGTAACCAAAGCCGTGCTCAGCTTCACAGTTCTGGGCCACGGGGCCCTAAACCTCTGCCTTTCAGACCAGACGCTCTTCTGCCCACGGCACAATTGAAATGTGCATTGACATTTTCTCTTTTCATCACTTACCACTCTGTTAGGCCCTTACTAAAAAATAAAAAGAGCACCTGAGATAATACAAAGGTATTGGCTGTCCAACAGTTTAGCAGATAGCTTAAGATGATATGTGTTAGATTACGACCAGCACAGGGTCAGACCACCACAGAAGATCTGATGGCCTAGTTTATGGCACATTTACCTGATTGTGGGAACCGACATTCAGATTGGGGCGTGGACCAGGTGCAGACTCTTCCTTTGTTGGATCGGGGAATGGTGTAGGTCAATATCTGCTCGGAGAGAGTCAAGTGAAAGCGATAACTCGGAGTGGCTGTAAACCAGATTGATTACAGTGGGGAAACGGCGCGGGCAGAGCATTCCTAATGGTGGTGGTGCAGCGAAGGCCTATCCAGCGACATCCAGTACTTACTGAGAGAGTGGAGTCTATAATCTGTCTGCAATGATAACTGTAATGTGGGGGTCTTTATCTGCCAAGGGGGAAACCAAGAGGCTTATCTCATGGCCTGTATGTAAGGCAAATCACTCAGCCGCCCATCCTCTACAAGCTTCACCCTATCCACCTCCTCCTCCTCCTCTTCTTCTTCGTCTTCTTCCACATGCCAGCTAATGTTTCCTCATTGGGCAGATTATTGACCGCCAATGGCAGGGCACGTGGGCGGGCTAAGAGGCTCAGTCTGGCAGAGAGTTCGAAAAATGGATTGTTTCCCCAGTATCTCCCGTTTTTTTTTTAAACTGCGCAGCTAAGACTAGAGTGGCTTCCTGGAAGATATGATGGGGTGAAACATGACATTTTATCTGCTTATTTGTTTATGCTGGGGGACTGAATGCCCCCCCACACCCCCCTCCACTCCCAGCTACATAAATTTAAACTGGCGTCAAACATTTCTTCTAAACACTGAGAACACTGAGTTTGGCTCTCCAAAGTAGTTTATGCTCCTTGACTCTGACTTTTTTTTTTCTTTTCCACGAAACTTGTGTATCTTGTGTCCCGTCACCACGGCGCTATCTTGTTGCGGACTCATCTGTCAGGATAATGACTGTCTAGTACACAAGAGGTCCCGCTCTCTTCTGCTCGGAGAGAAGGCTAGGTTTACCCATAAACTGGGTTAGATTACAACAAACTGTCATCACGAAACCCAATCCTAGCGGGACAAAGCATCATAGTACTGTTAGTGATCCTCGCATCGGTTAGTTTTTATTCTAAATCCTGCCTCCTGTAATGATCAGATTACGGCCCTGCTTACTCTACAGTTACCACAACAGCCTGGCACCGTGTCAGTTTACAACAAGATGAATTTGGGGATGCAGGAAAAGTAATCTGGCATTGAGGGAATCACACACAGAGACATTTAGATTCCCAGCGGCCGGGCGTATCTAGCTCAAGGTAGATGGATGGTCGGCGCGGAGCTAATTAAGGCTACATTCTGGCGCCGCCGAGCGAACGGCCTCCACCTGGACATCATTGCTCAGATGCCGTCGAGCGTGTCTGACCTTCCGCCCGTCCACTCGTGTCCGCGTCTGCGTCTGTCTGATTTTGAAACATTTCCTGCACAGGAGCCTTGATCCGTTTGACAATGATTTAGTGTTGTTTTTTTTTATTCTTTCCCCCCCCACGTTATCCTGCTCAGCATTACTCTCCTACTTGGTTCTTGCTGTGCTGTGTTTTTTTTTTATTTTTTATTTCCGTTTTCTTTTCTTTCCATTATTGAGCGCCAGATAAAGAGAGCGCGTTTGCAAAGAGTCCGAGTGATATATGGCCGTGTCGCGTGCTCGCCTTTATGCAGAGGCGGAGTTCCCAGCACCGCACTTGACTTGAATCATTTCCCCCGTTGAGAGAGTGTGCTCCCGATCTGTCAGTCATCCATCTTGCTTTGTCAGTTTCCTCCCTCCGTCCGTAGCCCCCCATCTTCCTCTCCGGACCCGCTCCGTGGTCTTTCCTACAGCGCGGAGAAAGCTCTCCAGGTATCGATTGTATTTCACTCACAAGTAGAGGCAATTGTCCATAAGCCATACTTTGGGGATCAAAAGATCAGAGGTATTGGCGAGTAATAAAGAAGATCGATGTTGGGCTCCTGTACAGGCCTTTAAGTGGTGGATAATGGATGCATTGTCGTGCTGTCTTCAGTGGGAATGTGTAGAACTTTTTTTTTTCTCTCTCTCCCCCCCTCTTATTCTGAAACTCACTGGACGTGTTATTTCTCTTCTCACAAGGCCGTTGCAAAGACGTTATAAGATGTGGGATTCCATTACTATTTTCGCTCCGTGTGATTCAGAGAACCTGAAAGGACGCCGATGATTCACAAGTCATAATATGGAGAGACTGTAAATGTACTATACTGTCAATCCAAGATGACTCACTCTATTTGCACAAATCCAACTGTTGATCCAGTCCACAACCCCCCCACCCCCTATAAATCATATCCACTCCCATAAATAACTTTGAAAATGTAATTTGACATGAGCGATTTCCTGTAGAAATATTAAACCCAGAGAGTGTTTATCGCATTTCTAAATGACATACCTTTGTAATGAAGTCCCGGTCTCACTAATTCTCCACCAATCAAATTAATTACATGGTGTAAATTTAACTTGCAAAACGTTTGTTCTGTGGTGTCAAGGCTCAGGAGCAATTACAACCCAACCTTGGCATGCTGGGCAATAAAAAAGAGGGAGGCCCGGTATGCCGTTCGCATGTTCATGTTCTTTATGGCGTTCAGTTGCATTTGCACCCAACGGTAATCATGGAGGGCGACGCTGGTTAGTTCATGTCATAATCAAAGCACCGGCCATGTTAGTCAATTTACGCTGATGGCAAAGGGACGAATGTGTGTTATGGGAACACTGTTACTGTGTGTGTGTGTGTGTGTGTGTGTGTGTGTCACACAAGGCCAGATAGATGGAAGGACAGGAACAGAGCGAGGGGGAGAGGATTGATGAATGCAGGCGCAGTGGGCGAGCAGGTGAGAGATGGAGAGCATTATTTTTTTCCCCCTCTCTCTCTCTCTCTCTCTCTCTCTCTCTCTCTCTCTCCTCTCTCAGTGCCGGGAGGTGACCTCTAGCTCAGCGATATGAAGAGAATGTCACGCAACATTACCCCTCCCCTCGCCCCAGAAGCAGATGAAGTTTTATTTTTTTGCGCCACGCCGTCGAGAGAAAACAATTCTTTCCCCCTCCCTTGATTAATGTCTGGTATGTGAACAGTCAGCGCGCAAGAAGGCAGTAAAGAAAGGATCGGTAGCCTTTCATACATCCTTTCTCTCTGATCTGCGGCGTGTATTAATCAGACCGCTGACAGGCTCAGCGGAGGGCCACAGTGTCCGCGGCCTCCTCTCTCAGGACGTCACCTGTGATCCTTTCTCATTGGTTAGAGGCCCTCGCTCCTGAAGGGGCTGCTATTTCACACACCGCTGTTTCATAAGAAAATTGGACCGTGCGGAAAGTCTCAACTCCTGCTTTAAAAAAAAAATAAAATAAATGAATAAAACAGGGCTAACGTCAGGAGGCAGCAGCCGCCTCATGAATACAGAATATTTGCCTTTGTCCGGTGACACCAGGCGTCACCGGGCCACACACTGGATTGTATATTTTTCTGTATTTTTCCCCTCCATTTCTGTCGCGCTATAGTGGACCCCCGCTCCCGGTTGTCGCCGCGCTGTAACCAGAAGCGCTGACAGCGGACGCGGCTGTGGAAGCCGTACGCCAAACCTGTCACCGCGGCGCCGGGTGACTTGTGCACGGATATGACAGTTCTCCAAATAGTGCCCCGGCGACGTGACAGCGCGGTTGATTGCAGTTGATCGGGAAAGATGTGACTGTTTTCCGAGTGGGCGGGGCGGCCTGCATCCACGAGTGCCCCTCCACGCGCTTAATTACCGAGTAAAGTGGAACCGCCCACCCCCCCTACACTCAACCGCCACTTCCTCCCCTGTAATTACCTGTCACACTCGAGCATCAGATAACAACGTCGACTCTCCGTTTTATACAAGACCTTCCTTTTTTCTTTCTTTCTTTCCTTTTTTTTACCTTTGACACCATTCAGTCAATGCGCTCTGCAATCAATCCCTTTTTATGCCTCAGATGGGGCGGGGAGGGGGGGGTGAACTTCATCCTCAAAGATCACTCATTCGAGCTATTCAGCTAGCAACAAGGCAACGCCGGCGTTTAATGTTTCTAAATGTCAGATTCGGCAGAGGGGCCCTTTGGAGACAGGCTGTCAGAAGGCTGTCGAGGCTGACGCGTGAAAGGTGAGGCGACACGAGGTTGTGACTGTGGACAGTGGGTGGTGGGCTGACTTAAGCGAGGCTGAACCAGGGCCCCGGGTTGGTTATTTTAGCTGTTTCTGTGCCCGCACCTGTGGGATTCTCCAAGGTCTGCGAGTAAACAGGAGCAAAGCTGGAGTAAATACGGCGTGCACTTCCCAGAAAACTGCATCGGGTGAAATTTATCTGCGTTGTGGAATACGGTGGGAGGCGAGGAGAAGCAAGTAGTTGCGGCGCGTGGGTTGGCGCG
>JAOXYL010000051.1:14626705-14641256 GCA_028564955.1 Terapon puta
GCCAGCAGACGGGTAATAACAGAGGTCTGCGTTTCTGCGAGTGCAGCAGGAGACACCCGGGGAAAAAGGGAAAGATGTGATGTCTCGAGGAGAAGTGGCAGCGGGAAAGAACACAAGAGTTCTTCAAAGGTATGAAAGTGCAGAAATACTTGAACTGAAGAAAAGCCCACAGATACAGATACGGCACCATAACATCTTTAGACTGAGACACGGCAATCAAGCCACCTATTCTTAATTACTCCTCTACAGTTGGCCACAGCGTTCTCGCCAGTGCAAAAAAAGCCATTATCATTGTGGGATAAAGAGGAAAAAAGTGTTGTGGTGTTGTGCGTCTTAAAACCACCTGCCTTCGCTGAAGCGCAGCGTTCAATCCGCACTGTTGCTTTCGAAAATTACCTGTGAGCACCAGAAGTAAAAATGGCTGAAACACCAGTCAGCTCCATTCAAGAAAATGGCAGATACGTATCACCGGACGACAACAGCTTCAACGCCGCGTCGACCGGCTTTGGCCAGCGTGTTAAAATTTCTGTTGTAATCAAAGCCAGGGATGGAAAGTAGCATTTATCTTAATGACTGCAACATGCTCTGACTGAAAAAATAATATTCATCTTCTTCTGTTTATGCTACAGTAGTTTCCTATACACGTCTATCTTTCAGCAGAGTGGGACGCATAATTTAGTGGGGAATCTGAATTACATTATCCGAGAAATATGTCTGACTCATATAGTCTGTAAAAGAGCTGCTTAATAAAATGGTGTTACATGCACCTTGTCCATGCCTCAAAACCTCCCTTTGCACAATTGCTGAGGATGCCTGAGCTTTAACGCTGTTTTAACGTCAAAGACAAGGCCGGCAGCGTGGTCTTTGTTTGAATTTTAAGGATGTGAGCCATAAAGACCAGCGCCGCATCGACTGCTCCCTGAATGACCGCGCATAATGCAACCATTGCAGAGGTGGGACTGTTGTCTGTTTTCATCCTCTGTCGGCGGATTTGTCAGTGAGACTGACAGTCAAAAAGGAACGTCCGGGAGTCTATTTGCTTTGTTCGGCTGTGAAAAATGCTCGCGCTGTCAATGTACGATAATTGTTTCCCTGCGGAGGAAACGTCCTCTGAGACTTCCCGGTGCACGCTGCAGACGCACTCTCAAATCAGGTTGGCTCTCATCATCTGGCATCTCATCATCTCCTGGCTACGGACTGTCTGGTCAAGAAACCTTTTTGCTGATTGAATATGAATCAAAATGTCCTCCAGACTTCGGCGAATCACCTCTCCACTATCACGCGTTTGATAGCGTCAAAAGAATTCTGTACCAAGCACCAAGGTCAGATGAATTCAAAAGCCCCCTATCTTTTTAAATGAAACATTAAAATACGAGGAAGCAGCGGTTAAGGGTGCGTCATCCACTTGATCGGCAGGGTTTGAGCAGCGCGTTCACTCCTTGGAGACTCGTTGCTCGACTATGAACGAGCATCCGAAACAAAAAATACACATGCATATACAGTGCGGGCGTAGCTAAAGTTAAGTATAATGAATGCAGAGAGGAGGGTGTCGCAGGGAGCAGATGAGCGAACGTCGTGCAGAGTCAACATCGTGCTGCGGGGAGCGGAGCTGCTGGTTTCAGTGGTGCTTTAAATGACCCCGCTATCTGTCTTGCATTAAACACACTGCCCTGCAATCTGCACTAAGCCTCAAGCCTCACTCTGTGCAATCCGCTTACCCTTGAATAGCTCTAAATTAGCAGTTGGCTTTTTCACTTTATGCCTCTGAAGGGCCAGGGGCGAGTCGAGAAGTTTTTTTTTTTTTTTTTCCTTTTCCAGAGGTAAAGACTTACTACAGCCTGCAGAAAAATGCGTTTTTAATTAAGTTGCCTTAAGGGTGGTCTCTATCCCCGAAAACCTCTGATTAATTAGATTGGATGGTTTCAGATGACGGAGCCTGTGGGCGACTCTGGATGCTCCGCTCTTTCTTTAAGGACTTCATTACCCCGAAATCCTTTAATGTGACATCAATAAATTGTAAGCTTCTCAAACCTGAATTTTCTTTTTAAAGCCTGATGAGGAAGGACATGTTGAAGAGGTTCAATTTGTCCTTCTTAGGACGCACAGTGCTAATGCGGCTCTATGTTTCATAAAAATCTCGCCTGGTCGGGATAATTCCTCTCCCTCGTGCCGCTTCGTTCTCTTGTTGACTCCTCACCTTATACCGAGTGCACGCCCATCTCCTCTCCCTTATTGGCGACTTTTTGCACACTGGCAAACTTCTCCCCTCTTGCGAAAACGCTATATTAAACACCCTATCAGGTGGGATTTTACAATTGCAGGTATTTAATTTGCCGCAGCGTCATTAGTGCTTTGTTATGCTGTCTAACGCAGCCGCCCCCCCCCCCCGCCTTCAACGACAATGACCCGCATTAGCAGAGATAAGACGAGAGAGCCGATCGGGGAGATGACACGGGAGGGAGGTTAAAAGGCCCGCATGGGCGTCGGATCTCAAGAAATGGACGAATCCTGGGGAAGAGAAGCACGAGAGCGAACAGCCAGCACGAGGAAGGAGAAAGAGGGTAATAACAGATGCCGCGCAAGACAAATTCTTAAGCACAAATAAGTCATCTTATCAGCTTAAATCTCCGAGTCCCCTCTAGAGACACTGCGGATTTGCCTTAATTATACACTAGAATTTTTAAAAACTTCCCAACGCACAATAAGGGATTAATAAAAATGCTAAATTGCTCCTAAATAATACTAAATGAGTCCTCTATCCAAAGATATCCTCTATCCATGCTATTAGATCTTTTGCTTCTTCCGTCCCATCGGTGTACTTAAAAATCTTTAAAGGTATTGCAGTTCTGGCCCTTCAATAATGAAGTTCACTTTAATATTCAAGTTCAGTTCTAAACGGGCCGTCTCTGGCCACTTGCTCTTTAGAGTTTAATCTAACCCTAAAAGTTATGTTTATATTCACTCACCAAAAAGTGTGTGTCGATCTGTGTGTGTATTGCTGTTTTTGTAGGGGTGAGTATTTAAAGTCCAGAATTGTGTACTTGCTAACAGCCGTCTTCTTCCATGTCTTTGTTGGTGCACTTCTTGGCACGTCACCGCCACCCGTGGATCACTTCAAAAGTGTCAGACCTTTGGCAGCGGCGTACGTTGAGTCACCTGTGCGCAGGTGTCCGAGTGCATCCACAGGGATCCTTTAAAGGAACAGTCTTTGGAGAATATATATTTACTTTGTCGCCAAAAGTAAGATGGAAAGATCAAAACCGCTCTCATGTTTGGATTATAAGCATGAAGCCAGACCTAGCCAGCCCGTCCGTGATTACCTCGCCCATCTAAAGCCCACTAATTATCGTTTTATGTCCCGTTTGTTTAATCCACTCATGAAAGAGTAAAAAAGTTGCGGTTTTTACAGCGGGCTATTTGCCGGATTACATTTTGTCCGCATTTAGTGACTTGCCGGAGTCACCGCCGATAATGGATTGCTGTCTGTCCACTGTCTGCAGAGGAGATTTACAGCCGGCTCCTATCGCGGGCACATCAGCATCTGCTGCTTAGCATGCTGCATCCGGCCGGGCGCAGACAAACACACACGTAGACGGAGAGGAACTGTTTTACCAACACAAGTAGACAGCTGTGGGGCGCAGCAGTGATTCAACAGCGGCGGGGAAGCCTGCATCACATATCTAATCTTCCATCTTTCCTCGTGGCCCGGCTTTGTTACGTTTCGCCGTAGATTCTGAGTGTCGTTAGATGTTTGAGCGTTTGAAGGCCGAACCCGACAGATGTTAAAATGGAGAGCTGTCTGATGCTCAGTGGCTGCCAGTTTTTTTTTTTTTTGTTTGTTTTTAAAGAAGTGATGTAATTCATGCGAGTCATTAAAAAAAAAAAATTTAACCTTTGTACCTCCACCCCATGTCGGGTGGCATGTTTTGCCAAATGCAGAATTAAACACAAAAAAACGTAGGGAGCCGGTTGGTGCCATTGATTTCCTCCCGTGGCAGCCAGCATCTTGCCTCTTGTCGGAGCAAGCTTTTTAATCAGACGCACGCAGGAGTCTGTCTTTGTCAAATGGAAAGAGAATGAACGGGCTGGCTGGGTTGTGGGGGGGTAGGGGGGTGTAAAGAGGAAAGGAAAAAAGCACCGAACAATTGGCATGAAATGAACTGTCGTCAAAGCCGGTGCTTCGCTGAGCATAAAACAGTCAGGAGGGGATGATTTATTGTCGCGGAGAGAACAAGGGCTTCTTTCTCTATGTATATTGTATGTGTTTTGATGGAGCTGTGGACCTTATCTGGGAGCATTTCTAAAACATGAAATCATAATAATATCCACAGTGGGGGGAAAAAAACAGTGGCTGAAGGTCACAAATTGAAACTTTTGATGCCCCCCCCCCTCCCTCCTTCTACATCATTCCCTCTGTTGAGTTGTCACCATTTTTTGTCATCATTAGATCACCCTCACTCCATCACCATCTCTGCGGGCATATCGCTCCCTGATTCGCATGCTGTTTATCCCCCCCCCTCCTCCTCCAGTGCCGTTTTCTCTCCTCCTCTGCCAGGATGTTTCACAGCCCCTCGCTTCCTTCGCACTCCATCTCTCCCTCCCCGTCACCCCTTGCCACCCTTCCCTCCATCCCCTCGGTCCCTCTTTACCTCCCTCGGAGCCAAATCAAGACAGCTCCCTTCCTCCTTTCCTTTTTCCAGATACAGGAGGGGTGGGGTGGGGTGAAGCAGCAGCAGCGAGGGGGTCTTTGTAGTCAAATTGACTTGTGCCGTGTTCACCAAACGGATGAGCTGGGCAGGTCTCCGCCGGGGCTCAACAGTATGCATGACACACTCATTTGTCATGCATTGGCTGGTATGTCTTCTCCTGCCAAAAACGCTGTCCTGGCTGCCATCCCAACTCCCTCCTTATTCACTTAGCACTCAGGCTTGGGGAAAAAAAAAAAACACAGGCACAAAATGGCTGCCGCTGTCACTGCACCGTTCTTTGGGTGAGTGAGGGAGGAGGAGGCTGGGTGTTTTTTTTTTTTTTTTAAATGTTCGATGATGGGCGAGGTGATGCAAGTTTTACAGAGGGGTTCCTGCAGAGGTAACGTCAGCGCCGGGTTACGGGGACACAGCCGCCGATTTCCCCTTGAACATTTAAATGTCTGTTAATGGATTAAAGAGGGTCCAAACTCGTGATTATTTTTTTTGTTGTTTTTTTTTGTTTTTTTAACTTTTGTCATCTTCTTTGTCCGAGGTCATATTTCCTGTGTCCGTCCAATTAATGCGTTGAAAGCACAAATTCACACCAAGTGGGGGTCCAGGACCAAAGTTCCCTCGGAGGTGAAAGTTTCGTGACCTACATTATGACTTTGGCGTGATTTATTGCTTTGACCTTAATAATATTTAGTCAGACATTAGTCATTGCGTCACCTCGTCCTCAGAAATTGATCGCTCGAAATTAGTTTGGATTTTTTTTTTTTTTTGTAAGGCAGCTTATACACAGAGGCTCTCCTGTAGATCAGAGGCTTCATTGCATCAGCCACCATTTTCTCACAAGCGTCCCCATTTTGTAAAGGTCAGTGTTGTTTCTTTTTTGTTTTTTTTGCGTTGATTTGTTGTTATGCTCTCCTCAATATAAGGTAGTCCCCCTCTTCACTGTTCCTCCTCCAGCCTCGCCTTCTGTTTTCCCCCTCTCCCTCTCTGATTACGGTGCAGCGTGGACACAGCAAACACCGCGTGCCGGTTATTAAGGCCAATTTCCATCACTTCTTTGGCGCTCCTGTCACCAGCGCGCCTCCGCTCGGGAGAGAATGGATTTTAATGGGCGGTGGTTGATTAGTGCAACACTAATGACGAGTCAAGTAGTGTGGATGGCTGTGGAGAGTGAGGATGATTTAGAGAGGCAGGGGGCGCAGAAACAGAGAGAGAGAGGGAAAGAAAGAGTTGATGAAAGAGAGAGTGAGGGAGTGACTCGGTTATTGACTGACTAACTGATAGATCAACTGTGGCATTTGATTTTTTTTTTTTTTTTTTTTCTCATCTTAGCTGCCTGGCGATTTATACATACACTAACTCGCATATGTAACCTTCGTAACGGCTACTTGAATTTCTAAATCCGCCCCGAAAACGCTTGCAAATGCAAACGTCTGACTCACTCTGTTTGACATTTGTGTTCTTCCACTCTGTCATTAATGCTCTCTCATTCTGTCAGCATCTCATTGTGCATGTCACTCTCTGATTCACATGCTGTTTGTTTCCTGTTTGTTGTTAAGCAGGGATCGGCCCACTCTTCTTTCATCATTTCAACTTCTATGTCAGCTTTTCATGCTCCAGGCTCGGGGTAAAAAAACTTTTTTTTTTCTGTCTGACATACTTTGAGACAGTGATTTTCAATCAGATGTACCCTGCTGGTTCTCTTTGCACTAACAGTGAATGATATCAGTGAACTAGCTTTGCTAATTTGAAAAAAAAAAAAAAATCTAATTCATGATGTGTTAAATATATACAGTTTACATACACACATTTATCTCCACATATTTGTTTTTAGGAGTGAAACACACTAACGGCATTGCGAATAGGTGTGAAGCTGATCTTCAGCTTATTTATGTCACAATAAGTAATAAATTGCTAGCCCATGATTAACACCTAAAAACCATGCGGTGCCACTGAGAGTGCGAGGAAGCAAGTTTTGATTAAATTAGCTTTCCATATCACCGCCTATAGTGTCACACATGACAGAGGTCTTGTCACGAGCAAAAAAGACTCCTGGCTGTTGCGACAAGCCGCGATGGAAATGAGAGTGAGTGCGAGCGGCGATGCATTTATTAAAGATCTCCCTCCCTCCCCGCCAAATCAAAAGTAGGTCATTGCAAAACTGTGGGCCACTGTAAACCGCTCCTTCCTTTCCCTGTAACGCCAGTTTTCTTCCTCACGCTCCCCTCCCTGCATGCACACCTGCATAATAACACAGACGTCATGTTTAAATTTCAGAACATATCAGCTCACCGACGCGTCAAGGGCGAGCGCCGAAAATTGCATTAAGGGGATTTATTGCGTGAGGCTGCAGGGGAGATAGCGAAAGCTCGCAAAACATTTTGATCACGTTAGGGGATTGGGGGATGTTCTTATTAGCCGTGGCAATAACAGCTAATAAGACTAAAACCCAGTTTGTTTTAGCCAGTTGGTTCGGCGTGGCCCGCTCTTCTTCTCTGCTGCCTTAAAAAGGTGGAGCAGCCCGAATGCTCCGACTCCCCCCGTGGTCGCTCTGTGCAAAAGCAATAAGAATGAGGCGTTTCAGAAGCTTGTTTAATGCATTTAAGCCAGTGTTAAAGCCTCCCTGGCATGTAACACAACCAGGGGGAGTACAACTTTTTAAAGTACGCTCTCAGCCCCCCCCCCGTATTCGCCTGCCAGCCGCCCTCCCCCCGTTCACCAGGCGTCTACCTGGGCTGCACAGCGGTTGTCCCGAGCTAACAAGCTCCACGAAACAGAAGCGAGTGGGAATCGGCACGGAGAGGAGGGAGGGGGGGGCACCGGGGCGGGGACGGGTAAAACATTTTGGGAGGATTTCAAAGGAGACGTGCGATGGCTGCGGAGTGAGCGGTTCGCAGCTGCTGAGCGAGGGCCAAAAGAAGCAGGGGGGGGGGACCAGTCAGCTCACCGGAGCCCCTGATTACACCGCCCCCCCCTCGTGGCTGTTTGTTCATCTACCAAAGCCGTCCAACGCGGCCGCTCACACACCCTCCGTCTGCGTTTGATCGTACAATTAAACAATGCTTTTATTTAACACCGATCTCAAGGACTTCAAACTACACGGGACGTCTTTACGCGCGCCCGAAATGCGATCCGGGCCCCATCGTTCTCGCAAAACGAGGCGACAAAGATGCATTTCTCGGCGGCGTTTCGTTCCGGCGCCCTCGCCAAATAAGGTGAAATAAGACGGGTTGCGTTCTCGCCCGTGTGAGGGGAAATAGCTCCGAACCCTCGCAATGAGGTGATCCGCACCGGAACATCAGGCGAAATTGCCTCACCCGGTTGTCGCGCGTTTCCACTCCTCCTTGCGGAAAGATGCTTTTCAGAGCAGCGGTTTGTTTGTTAAGGCGGGTTCGAGAGCGGCCGCGAGAAGGAGACGGCTCCTCGGGTTTGACGTCACCTGTCCTCGCCCTCCTTTCTCTTACGGCATCCCTGGTCGGAGGATTAGATTTCATTGATCAGTTTTTCGAGCGCAATTAATTCTTGCCCTGGAGTTATATCATGTACTCCTGAACCCTCTCTGAGCCGACGTGCAGCCTCAGATCTCGAACGCTGGAGATGAGTGAGGTTTGGCTGCAGATAGCGCCTGAGGACTCCACTGTTGTCTCGCATCGCACATGTGCTGCCTTTACTTTCCCTTTTTCAGAATAAAAGGTCAAAAGACCAGCGGCAGTCTCTTCCCCCCCCACCCGTTTTTACCTTTCTCGCCATCTCGCTTCCAGTTTTCTATCCGTTGCTTCATCTTTTCCCTCCCCCTCCTCACTCTAACCTTCCCCACCACTTTGTGCTGCTGTTCCTGAAGTCGTGGGACGCAGCGGAGGTTTTTAAACCTCACGGAGGGGCATTTCATCAGAAACGGCACGGCCTCCTCCTCCCGCGTCGGGCTTCTGCGGAGAGACGGGGAGGAAAAAAACGAGGCCGGCGATTGAGGGAGCTCGGGGGGGGAAGAGACAACAAAGAGACAGTGTAGCAGCAGCGGTTGAAGGGCAGGGGATAGAAGCAATAGGCAGAGGCAAAGGTGGAGGTTAGCAGCCGTTTATCCCCCCCCCCTCAATGCCTCGCCTTTCGTTTTTGCCACGCTGAAGCGGTCTTTGTCTCTCTATGCATATCCGTCTCCTTCCCTCTCCCTCCGCCTTCGCCTGCTGGCGGCAACAGCTGTGGGAGGAAATGGAGAGCAAAATGTCATCTCATTGCTCCATCTGCGCCCGCCACGAGCACGCCTGTGTCATGGCTGACACCGGCCCGTTCTTTCTCCCGACTCCTCGTCTTCTCCCCTCCCGATAAATCTCACCTCTGCCCCGTGACTCCGCAGAGGGCGAGACCGCTTGTTTCGTCTCCGCCGGCAAAGTTTTTTGCGCTCCGACTCCCGGTTGAAGCGACGTGAAATGATCCGTCACATTTGCTCATGGATTTTCTGTACCTCGGCATTAGAGCGGCGCCGCACACCTACACGGTTGCAGTTTCAGGCGAACACAAAGACACCTTTGAAACTGCGCTAAAAAATATTACATAATGTGTATTTTCATAATATTTTAATCCATGAGACAGAAAAGCTCCGAATGTTAACACAATAGTCTTAACAGCTTAAATCTCTCACTGTAACACTGAAATTTAATATATATTTTGCCACCTTCCATCTATAGAGCTCTTTTACGCTATAAGTGAATTGTTACTACTTATTTCCCCAAATGACAAACAAAGAATTCAGAATCATATTTTGTAGTTTATTTTTATTTGACCAAGTTTTGAGACGTCCCTGTGCTGTCACCCCAATAAAATGTCCCAGTTACTCCAGATAATCCACCGTTTCTTCGCCGGATATTGTCCCGACGGGGCCTTTTTCACAACGAGGTCGGTTCGCGACCCCTCGCTGCCGTTTCGAGCGGGAACATGCATTTCTGCCGCCGACTACTTCATCTCCGAAGGCTGTAGACGAATCGTAAGAGCTCCGTGAGAGCAGAGCGGCCTCCTCAGCGGTTCGGAATAACGGCCGGTGATTTAGGAACATTACTCCCAATTTTCATCCGCTCCCTCAATAAACTGTTGAGATGAACGTGAGTGCAGTTTCACCCGCCGCATGGTAGGGGGCCCCTGCTCGAGCGATGGAGGGGGAGGAGGAGAGAGAGAGAGAGAGAGAGCGTGCACGCTGCGGAGGTCTATCCCTGTGTTCTCGTAGCCGCGTACAAGAAGCTAATACTTCTTGACATCCGTGAAACCCTTTTTTAATCTGCTGACTGAAAGTGATGGGGAGGGAAAGGCAACGGGGAAGGAGAGGAGAGAGGAGGAAGTCGACTGCAGGAGTTTTCTCTGTACCGAATCAGCTCCAGTTTGAAAATGATCCTCTTAGCGTTTTTTTTTTTCTCCTTCTTCTTCTGACTGTTGTTGGCACGTCCTTTGGTCCTGCCGAGAGGGGCATTCAACCGCGATGTCTGTGCAAATCCTTTTTTTTTTTTTTTTTTTTTTTTAATGCAGACATAATTTATTACGAGGTTGGAGCTCACGTCACATATCATAAACCCTGTTAGAGTCAACGCTCTGTGCAGAGAGGCGACATTTCGATCGTGCAGCTCTAACACTCAGAGCTAAACTATAGATTAAAGGTAGAACCGTTAAGATTTATCGGTTCCTGTTTGTAAATGATGAATTCAAAGTCGCCCCCCCCTCCCTCTGGGTCGAAGTGCACGCCCTCCAAAGCGCTTATGATTTGGCACCTCGCAACCTGTTAGCTCTCATTGGCTCGGGCTGCACTTCACTGGCCAATGGCTGACTCCCCGAACACAGCGAATGAATGAGGGGGTGGAGCCTATTCTTAGTTTTTCAGGAAAATGCCTCTCATTATACTTTTAAATGTCTTCTTCCATTCGTGCATCCATTTTGCTCAACAATTGGATGTCATGTACTCAGGTGTTTTCCCGCCTGTGCTCAGACAGCCAAAACGCGTTGGATCACCTCGGCCCGCGCAGGCAGTACAGGATACAGATAAAAAAAGAGCCATCAAAAGTTAGCGGGGTGCGGACGCTTCTCTACACGACGTTGCAAATTTGCGGCGAAAGCTTATACGTCACACACACTTGACGGCCCTGGAAGACTGCTGTGATCACTGTAATTACCAGCTCCTGTCCGTGCTTTGGCAAGGAAGCGCCGCTAATTACAGAGAAAATGTTTGCTGTTTGTTTACCAGCAAAGAACTGGCTGAAACAATATATTTCCTCGCCATTGTTACCCCCCCCTCCCCACACCTCCACCTCCGAAGACTGGCTGCTGTCGGAGATGTGCTGATTCGAATCCAGGGTGAACCGTTCTCGTTATTTGTCTAATTTCCCCTCATTAGCCGCGGCGTTCGCGCCAAACGCGCGCGCGGGGGAGAAGAGTCCGGGTCGTTTGAGGTGGCGGAGTCACCGCGGCGGGCGGAGACGCCATGGCAGCGCGCGGACAATGGAGCGGCCGCCCGGTTGCATCAAATCACATTTCTGTTTCCGTTTGGGGGCAACTGTGCCATTATCTCCTCGATGCCGTTAATAAGACGAGATGAGAGAAGATGTGCACTTTATTTGCCTCCGAGCGGCTCTTTCAGCCAACTTGGTCCCAATTCATTTCTATAACCTGTCTTATTTCACTTAGGGAGAGCGCGGGCGCGGTCCTTTGCACTCTGCAGCACTTGAATGATCATGCAATGAGAACTAACGTCTTTACCCCAGAGAGGCACAGTTTGGTCCTTTCCCCGCATCAAATTAATTCTTCCCCCTTTACAGAATTACACCATCATGACATCAGAATTGTAAATGGCTTCGGAACAGCCACAGCCCATCTCGCCAGCGCCGCCGCGCATTGTCCAAACACTCATTGCTCCGAAATAGCCGCGAGATAAACACTTGGTTGTTTTTTCCCCCACTGTTCCTTTCTGTCATGAAAATGCAGCGTCTTTGTATTCATCGGCGCTGCTTAGGTTCAAGCGGCCCTCTGGGCTGTGAGCAGAGGAAATTGCATGTGAACGCCGCAGTTTGAAGGTTAGAACGCCCCGAGCGCACGAGGGAAAAGTCAACAAAATCTGTGAGAGGGAAACATGCAGATGAACACGTATGTGGAGACACATTTGGATTAATGAAGTCGAAGTAATGAGCAGGGACTTAAAAAAAAACAACAACAACTCTTGGACACCTTCTGCTTCTTTTTATTTTGTTTTCATGCCTAAACGGTGCAATTTTAGGGTGCAGAACAGCTTTCGTCGAAGGTACGCTCTCTATTTTCTACCGGCAGTTTCCCTCTGACAAAGGCCAACGTTTTGTCAAGCTATCAAACCGACTCTCTGTTCGCTCTCCGGCTGCACAGTAAAGTCGCGCTATTTCCCTCTTCGCTCCCAGTCATTGTCAGCACCATGACGAACGACTCATACGGCTGAGCCTTTCTTTTGATCTGCTACCTTTCCAGTAATTTTTTTTTGTTAAGGTTAGGGCGACTAAAACTGTTTCAGCCACAGAAAGCTTAAGTATCATTTATATTTTGGTTCAAAAGAATTCATTTCTTTCTTTCAATGGACAATTTTTTTTGTTTTTTTTCCCCATATCAACATTTATTTGCCTGGTAAATGTGTTTTTTCTTTTGCACATCAAGGGTTTAATGATGGAGATTGTAGTATGTTGTATAGATAATAAATCCCTCCGAGACAAACGTGCGATTTTGAGCGATATGAATAAACATGACTCTTCCTCTTTGTGCATATGGTGCAGGGAAGCCCTGCTTAATCTTGTCCCTAAAGCTCAATGCGCGGGGGCTCTCACATACGCAGAAAAGCGATCGGCGTCGCACCAGGTTTGAGAGCAAACGCAAAACGCGGATCCTATTTATAACAACCGTGTTTATACGCAACGCTAATTAAATCGGGACAAATGTCAGCGACTTCAGCAAAAACACTATTAAACCCAGCAGATTGCCTGGGAGTCCGGTTTTGCTCCGAAGCCTCACATGACGCAGCAGTGCGGAAGAACGCGCGGCCTCCGCCAGTAACCCCGCCGTTCGCTCGCTTCATCCTCTTAGTCTGCGTTTGTTTGTTTGTTTATGCGCGCGAGCGTCTGCGAATTCTTATTTTCTCCCCGTCGCCGGCCTTATTTGCTTGCCGGTGCAGTCGGCCGCCAAGCAGTCTCTCAGCAGCAGCCAACAAATGGATTGTTACGTAACGGCCACAGCCTGCTATGTTTGACTGCCAACCTGCAGAGAAAGAGAGGGGATAGAGGGACAAAGGGAGGGTTAAAGATTAAAGGAAGCAAATGAGAGAGAGAGAGAGAGAGAAAGAGAGGGAGGCAGGCGGTTAGAGAAAGAGAGAAGGAGTAAGTGACGCGCCTCTGGCTAAATGTTGTGGTTCCAGACACGGCACAGCAAATCTCCTTTTCTGTTCCCCTTTTTTTTCCCTCCCGTGTTTGGGTTTTGTCTCGTCACATTACTGGTTCGGCTTGATTTGTTTTCCATTGAAGGGCTCTCAGCAAAGTACAGACAGTCATTTATTTAGTGTCTCCCGCTCCTCGTCTCCCGCTCGTCCATCTCGCCAGCTAACCCCCACATGTGAAATATCAGCTCGGTGACAGGCGCGCTCAGACAGCCGCCTCTGTCCTGGAGTCCCGCCCCCACCCCCCCCCACTCCCCCCGGGCCCGGTGAGACGAGGGAGCAGCAGAGACGAAAAGAATACAATTGACTGTCTCTTGCTTTAGTCGGGCACTTCAACACTGATTCGACATCAGAGGACAGAGGCACCGATGACATTTCAGATGACTACTCAGGGTCCTCAGAGAGCTGGCTTGTGGATATTTTTTTTTTTTTTTTCACAGTCTCCTCCACGCCGTATGTGCCTATTCAGTTTAATAACCACCACAGAGCAGCGAGTGGCAGATTTTTACTTTAAGACCCGTGAGATCAGAGAGGTCCTGGACCACGTTTGGTCTTCAAAGACACGGCTACATTTGCTCTATTTCTGTTCTAAGGCTAATCTTTGTAGATGCGAGCTCACGATAGCCCGGTGAATAGATAATGGACCTTCTGCGGATGCACAATCGCGCTAGAGCGAATCCCACCCCGAATCCCACCCTGTAGCTTTCATGTGTCAACAACAGTCAAAGCTTTACAAGATCCCCAAATCCTGTGTGGACTGACCCGTGCCAGCTCATCACACGTGTGCGTGTCAGATCGCATCTGAACACACACACGCTCGTGCGGTGCTTAACGCACGCACCTCGCGCATCCACCGCAGACTGTGTCGTTCTTTCATCTCGCCGCTTCATCCGCCTCCCCCTTTGATGTGGGATACCCTGGAGTCTGAGGAATATGGTCCTGGGGAATGAAACAGAGCGGATCTTGCTCCTCTGAAGAGGCTTGCCATTGATCCCCCCCCACCCCCACCCCCTTCGCGTCTCCTGGTCTCTCCCAGCCTCTTTCTTTTGCCTTCAATCACTCACTCTATCACCCCCCCCAACACTCTCCAGCATCCATCCGGCTTTCCACCAGCAGCAGCACCCATTATAAGCATATTTTCCCCTCATTCGAGATGAAGGGCATTAGAGTTCTCTGAACCACTCCTGCACCTCTTATACACCTCTTGTACCACAATAACTTCATTAGTAAGTCACCCCAGTCCTACAGCTCACTCAGCTCATTTCATTAAAGAACCATTTGAATGTTTCTCCAACCTCCAGTGAGGTCAAGCAGACAAGCGGTTGATTTCATGCGAGGCTCCAAGTCGCTATAGTGGACGCCGAAGTCTGCGTACGTATCTGGAGAGACGAGTAACGAAACTCCAGTGACATGAGTTTGGTGAGTTTTGCAT
>JAOXYL010000051.1:14653819-14678309 GCA_028564955.1 Terapon puta
CTTTAAGTTGAACTACTTTCAAGTTGAATAAATAGTTCCCAGTAAAACTGCTGGCAGTGTGTTCTGTGGAGTATCCTCAGTAACCAGAGACCCCATCTGGAAAGAGTTATCTCTGCTGAATTTTAATGTAATTTCAATGCTGTGAGCACCACAACAAAATTCAATTTTCTTCTATTGTATTGGGGTGCTGCAAGAAATCTCAGTGGCATATATCTCAAAACCTGGGAAAATGAAACCAAAACTGTTTTCATAGCTTCATGCCACCAGAGGTTGGAAAGATAATGTTTTTTCAATACAATTTGGGTGAACTGACCCTTAAACTTGGATTCAACTTTGTGTAGAGTTTCGGGCGAACTGCGGTGTGTCAGGAAGGAATGGGTCCCTGCTGCTGATCTGTGCCCATCGCTCGCAATCACCCATCAGTCATTGTTTAGCTTGTGCCTCTCAAACGTCATATTCTCCAGTTAACTTCTGTGTCTTTCGTTTGCTCCCTCATTCCCTCTCGTCTGGCCCGTTCATTTTCTCCCCCACCCCCCTTTCTCTCGCGCACACATCAGCGCCTCCGACACACCAGCCCGGCTCCTCTACTCCCATTGCAATTACATTTCATTTGCTGCCGTTCCTCCCGAGTCGCTCCCCTAAATGACTCCGTTCAGCCCGTGGTGGGTGTTTGGGTCCTGTTAATTATGCCCGTGTCTCTTTGAGGGGAGAAGTACAGGCAAATTAGACCTGAGAACCAAGGAACCACGGCCCCATATCATACTCCTGATGGGGGCCTCACGGACCCAATCAAACTACAAAATAGCTTCACGTTCGCAGAGCGATGGTGGCCCCGAGGTCGAATCCCTTGAGCCCTATTCGTTAGCTTTGGTGAGTGGTTTAAAAATAGCATTTCAATTATCGTTTTAGGTTAGCTTGTTCCTTGGACTCTGATAGCATTTCAAGTGCTCTCATATTTGAACGTGGACTTGCACAAATCTTCAGATGTGCATTGTATTGCTTGTCCACCATCAGTGTTAATGTTAAGTCAATGACCCTTCCAAGGTTGTATCATGCAGCCAGTGGTCCACAGGCCCGACCATTTCCTGTCATTATAAGATATGACACATCACTGATGGACGGTCTGCCTCTGCCTGTCTCACTAGAAATACTGGCACTGGTGGGCACTGCTGATAATAACATGCCACCAGGGTGTGATAGTGTATTATTCCTTATCTCTCACAAACCAGTCGTCTCTTTATATACCTTTCTTCCCCGATCCAGGACTCTACCTCTTTCATGCCAATCCCCTCCCCCTCCACTTCTTTTTACCTGACAGAGGGCAGGACATGACTCTCTACATCTTCCTGATGTGCTGTCATCGGTCCCCCGGGTGGGAGACGTAAAGTCAAGGTTCTGGGACAGAGAGCTCATAGTTTACATTGAACCTGCAGAGTGGGGCTGCTTTACAAAGGACAAACCAGATCCTCAAAAGACACTGTTTCTTCAACTTCCCTAATTATTTACTGTGGGTGTGTCTGAAAGCGCCGCCGACTTTCTAAGTTGACATTTCGTGTTCCAGATGAAAAAGCTTTGAAATTCGTTATTTGGAAAATGCCATAGGAATGAATCATCACTGAGTCGACCAAACATGACTGTGCATATTGTTGTCGCAGCGCGGAGCTGCTCATATGTCTATAAGGATTTTCTGTCATCAAGGCCAGGCAGTGTCAAGCAGGTGTGAAACAAAAACTGCTGGATTTGCTGTCCGGACTTGAAGACAATTTTGCTGTTCATTCCGCAGACTTCATCAGTTCTACTGGCTGGTGGGGAGTTCCTCTGTATTTAATCACCCAGAAAAGTTAAATACCACAGAACTCCCCAAGAGTCAGTAGAACTAATTTAGCCACTTGGATGAATGGTGAAACATTTTCAAGAATATCCAGTAAGAGACACTCATTTTTACTCACTGTGCTTAAATGAACATATTGGCAGCTCTTTGCCCAAGATGCAACCCCAAATGTATGTATTTGAATTAGCAACAAATTTTTGTCATAAGTTGTGGGATATTTGCATCATTGGTATATGCAGTCATTCAGCTACGCCGAATGCACTTTACTTCATCTTCCCTTATTCCAAGCATAATGTTGCTGCTGCTGTATTTATAGTGTGGTAGAACTTTCTTGGCTTTGCACATTTAGAGCAGCAAAGGTAAAGCCCACTTAAAAAGCTACTCCTCAGTCTTTCAACTGTAAACCACAGCCTCCTTCAGCAAAGGGAAATGGCTCGGTGGCCCAAGTACAGGACCTTGGTCACGTGATAACTGGCGGTTGTATGGGGAGATCATAACCCCAATCTCTATTCAGGGATGGTCTTGGGTGTTAGATTTGAATAGTCTTCTTGAGCTTTCTCCAGGCTACCACTGACTCACTGACTTAGGAGTCAATGACTTTGACTCCATACCAACTGCTGCTACAGCTGGCTGTGGTTTAGTGTTCTGTGAACACTGTGATCATGTACACCATGTGTAAATGACACCTGATGTAAAAAAAGACTGTAGTTTAGTTTAGTTTCCACATGGTTGTATAAATACCCTTTGGTTTTATCACTCAAAACAAGAACAAAGTAGGATTTAGGATTTAGGATTGACAAGATGTCCCCCAGTCCCTACAGTGTCTTTCACAGGATGTTAGCACTATGGTAAAGGTATAGTGTGTTATAGTGAAAATAGTCATTTTGGGGGGGCAAGACATCATTTTTGCCAATCTTCATGGCATTTCTACCTCCAGGGCCTGGGGGTGAGATTCAGAGAATGAAGGGTACAGACAGATATGGAAGTGGTCTGATAGCTAAATCTCCCATCTGTGGCTGATGTCCTTGCAAGACCTTGGAACCAGGTCAGAACAAGAAACCAGTTATAGAAAATTATTTGAAGCCAATAGCATTTTTTCCTTTTGGGATTATTTTTACTACATCCCCCAGTTCAAAATGTATATTATTATCAGAAACAAGATTGGCAAACTCATTATTTAAAGATTTTCAAATAGTCTAATATGTTTCTTTACTTGTTGAGATGGTATATAGTATGTTTAAACTTTATGAAATGCTGTTTTGAGTTTGGCCCAAGTCAAATCCGCCAAAAACGAAACAATCAGATAGAACCATTTTTTAGGCGATTGTCGAAACAGTTTGTGTGTTTTTGTAATGATACACACTGGCCACAGCCTTACCGGTGGGATTGTGAAAGCTGCAGTCGCATGATCCTGTGTGCCGTGTTTTCCCACTGTCATATCTCAGTGCAAACAAAAGTACATTTGTTCTGCGCTGACTTGATAGTCTGAGTTTGTCCATTTTTCTCCTGTACACAAACACTGGCAATTTGAAAACTGGGCATGCAAGAAGTGTTGCCTTTCATTTCAGTATGGCCAGAACGCCTCGTCTTTCTCGAGTTTCACGCTTCGCTGTCCCCACTACCTGTCTCAGGTGACAGCACCGCAGGCAGCACCCCCACCCAGTGTGGTAAACAAAGACAATGAAGAAAACTAAGTTTAGAAGACTTTTTTTTTTTCTTTTTTTTTTTTCCACATTTTGCTTCCCTCATCCAAAAGTGTTACGCTTCTGCAGTATGAAGGAAAAACCTCGTCTAGAGGGGCCACACAAAATTTTAAGTATCTCCAGGTTTATGACTCATCAGGTATTAATGGAAATTACCATGCAGGTTCTTTCATCCAAGCAGGGGTAACGTGCCTTCCTTAAGACTGTTGAAATGTAGCTGTTTTCAAAGCAATAAAGGCACCAAAAAAAACTGAACCACAAATTGGGGTTATTTGTTATGCACGGATAGATGAGTCATTAATGAAGAAAGGAGCACATATCGCAGTCATTCTCTTCATGAGCCACACATAAACTTTCCAAATGGCTTGACAGATGGTTGTATAAAGTTGTGGCAGTTTCGATGTGCCATTCATACCAAGACTTGCGCAGTCTTTTTTAATACTTTTTTTTTTTTTTAAAGAGATGTCTGTTTGTATTTATTGCCGTTCTCACAGGCACCGCTCACATTTGACAGTCATTACATTTACAGCTGGCGAGTTGTCGCGCTAACTGCTCTGTGGGAAGTGTCTCATCTGCAGTTATGGGCCGGTGCACAGCGCACAGCGGGCCTCCCCGAGTACCTTCATCACTGGCTGTCCGGTCTCGCCCCGTAGCATTAAATAAGGGCTGCCTCTGATTACCCATTAGGGAGCCATATCTCACCACAACTGTCTGCTTTGAGAAGAGGCAGTGAGATGGGTAGGAGGAGGAGGAGGGGGGGTAGTAAAAGGGAAACGGCAATATTTTGTCCTCTTGACCCTAAGCTTACCCCTCTCCCAGCGTGTGACAAACGCTGATTGAGAAAGGATGGAGAGAGACGGCGCTTCCCGGCGTTCTCGTTTCTGCGGAGAGGTTTTCCGTGGCCGTCGTCCCCACGGTCGAAACTGTGTGAAATGCCGCATCTGACTTCATTAGCTTCAGCGCCATCTCTTTTTCTCACACTGCCTCTCTAATGAGAGGAACACCCTTCCTTTTTCCTTTTCGCGATATACCGCCACCCTGCCTTTTTTTCCTTTTCTTTTTCTTAAATTAATGAATCGATTTTTTTTTTTTAATTCTCCAGCAGCTACGTGTAATCTGTCAAGGGTTAAAGCCTGCAACTGTTTAATTACGGGTTGAAAAATGCGATCTGACTTTCGACGGCAAGGTGGATAGAGAGATTTGAGAGTGCGGCGGGGAGCAGAGAGATGCTGGCGTCAGATAAAGGCAGATGGTGATGCGGATAAAACTGTCAGGGAGAGGCAGAGGCTTTTATCCTCTACTCGCCACCCCCAGTAACACACACACACACACACACACACACTGCGCCTTTACTATTAACTAGCTGTCAGGAGCACAGAGAGAGTCACACGCTGCTACCGGAGTTGCCCACAGATGCATTTGCAAGGACAACTCCGCGTTCGCTTATAAGACATGTATGATTGGCCCGGGCGCACACTTTAATACATGCACACAAGGGCAGCCCGACACACTCTCCGCCTCACAAAGTGATTTTCTTATTTCCTTATTTATAACCGCCACCCCTCCCCAACCTTCCCTTTCCGAAATGCGTATCACTTTTCCTGCCTGCTCTCCTTCATCTTGTCAGGGGAGGGGGGGGGGGGTAAAAGCCAAACATGCAGGGAGGGACGGAGGGATGAAGCGTGGAGAACAATTGAGGGGGAAAGGGACGCGTTGCCTTGATGAATGCAGCTGCCTCGCAAAGGGAAGAGCGGGCCACCGTCGGTAATGAGATCGGGTCCTGGCGGGTTTGGCAGGGTCTCTCTCCTCAGCTGGCGCGAGCTTGACAGCATATCGATTAATCCTTCCCTTTCGCATCACTAATTAATTGTCCCCGCGGGTGCAGGGGCAGCAGGGCGAGGGCTGAAGGGAGGGTGGTCCCTGCTTTTTGAGCTTGACTAACTTCGGATGGGCGAGGCAATTAGGAGCCGGACACTCCTATAAATCCTGCCTCCTTCACCGGGATTGGTGGGCTCCTTTCATATCCGGCCATTCATAACTAAAATCAATCCATCTGACTGGTGATGCTTGTCGAGGCAGGTATGCAGCGTGGGCTTAATTGCTGCCTGAGAGGCCCAACTAAGAGCACATCAGTCTCCCCACTTTCTGGATGACCGTCTTAAAGCAGTGCCTCTGCTGGTAGGTTTTTGGTCATTTGTCTTGATTTTTAGATGCTGAAGCACTTGATGAATGAAACAAGCCACTGCTGTTTGTACAGCAAGCTTCACCTTAGTATACTTTACTTTATACTTTACTTTATCACAGATTGATAGAGGAAGAAAGAAAGAAAGAAGGAAAGAAAGAAAGATCTTGTGCAGTTTGTATGCCTCCTGAACATAAATTAGGGATTTAGCACTGTTTTGGCAGAGGAAATAAAACTTTGACTAAACCGTGCCTTTTTCCCTCTCGGTGTCCCGTCTCTGCAGCCAGATGGAAGCAGAGTGAAAAATGGGTTGAGGGGTTGCCCGGGGTCATGTGCCAGGGCGAGTGCCATGAGAGTGATGGCTCTGTTATTGAGATCTGAGAGGCTGGAGGCTGGGAAACGGGTGATTTCGGAAGCAGGGTGTGTAATAAATAGGCTTCTCCTGAGGAGTATGCACTCAGGAAGTGCGGGGTGAGATTACATTGTGTTTTAATATCTTCTGTTTAATGTAACTTAACAGTTGATTTGCACCGCGCTGCAGCTGCGAGGAGTCAGCGCTCGGTTTGGTTTGCTACACTTCAGTGTAATGTAATGCTTCCGATATGTAGACTCACTTAGGCTTGACTCAATTGGCAGATGCTTTTGTGCAAAGGGACTTGTGCATCAGAAGCAATTTGGGGTTTAGTGTCTTGCTAAAGGACTCTTGCTAAAGGAGCTGAGGATGGAACCATCAACTAACCCTGAAAGCATCGTGTGGAAATTTGAATCACGAGAAAGCCCCATACACATAATAAAATGTTAGTTATGTAAGTCATGACTCATTGTTCTGTACTGTTTCTTAAACTGTGTTCAATTAAAACAAACTTCAAAGCTTCCCAGGCAAATTAAATTGGAGGATTGCCTTTTGCAAATATGACCTTGTGTTGCTCATAGCTTACAGTATAATACATGCGCAATAGCCGACTGAAACAAAACTATGATAAATCCACCAAAAAAAACGTCTATCAGTCACTATATTTGTAGCTTACACTTCCCATGTATCCTGTGAGAGCAAAGTGGTTGATGGGCTTTCTGGATCAATAAGCTATTAGGGTCCAGTAGAGCAGGCCTGTCTGTATGGTTTCAGTCGTGCCCTTAATAATCACCTTGGAAAGCAAAAACTATTCTGTTTCTAGTCTTTCTTTCCATGGACTGCCATCTCTGCCTTCTCCCATGTGTTCCAGTCGTCCACCTCTGCACTCTGTACTAGATATTTGTTCATCAACCTGGATCACCTGAGTATTGTGCAACTGTCTGACAGCAGTCTGATACGATGACTGTTTATTTTCCACACAAATGACATCTTCAGGAACGTAATGCGTGCAGTATCCCACATTTGCTGTGGATATTTTTTATCTTGGTGATCAGGATTTAAGTCTGTGAGCCTGGCAAGTAAGGGCTCACAATATGACTGCATGAACCGGGTTGAACCTAAAGAAAAAAGAATATATATATATATATATATATATATATATATATATATATATATATATATATATATATATATATACATGGTGATGGCAGTCCCAGTACTGAGCAAAAGGAAGAGATGGATTTGAGATGAAGAAGTAGGGAAAGAAAGAGAGCGGAAAGAAATGGAAAATCATATAGAAAGATGGAGAGAGAAAAAAAAAGGAGTGTACAGTTATCCGGTCTACTTTGTCTTTCCTCGGGTGCCCCAAGGAGAGGACCACTCTGAGGTTGTCTCCAAATGTCACTGCTGCACATCCAGCCCTCAGCTCCCTGTGGATGCACTTTAGCCGGTCCTCACGTCACTCGCACGTGCACGAAGCGACGGGCCGGCACATGATGGGACAATGGTTTCCTCTTTTTTTTCTTTTTTCTTTTTTTACACAACCCTAAATCCATCCAGCACTCATTTGAAAGCACGCCTTCATTTGCATTCTGACTCATCTACACCCACTGTTGCCGCTGCCGCTGTGCTATTAACAATTCTCTGTGACTGATACACTAATTTTCTGTTTGAACGCGCAGGTATCTGCATTATTCTGAGTGGTCTCATTAAAATGATTCTCCTCCGTGATTAACTCATAATGCTGACACATGCGTGAATTTCAGAGTGGCTATGTCATCCTTATACAAACACCCATTTCCAACGGCGCTTGTATGCAAACTCCTGATTTCCATGTTTAATGCATTCCCTTCTTCTGCATTTTAACTGTCTACTGAGTATCAGTGAAAGCTGCCTGTTAGCATTTTTTCTAATACTTTTTGGACTTTGGCTGACCCTTCTGTCTTCTCGCCTCTTTGATTCATCACCACATCCATAATTCATCCTTGCCCTTTCCATGAAAGTTTTGCCTATTGACTTTCTGTACTGTTTTAATAAAGCTTATGTCTTCTATTGATTGTAAAACCGCTGTGAGTCCATGGCCCACTTTAATATATCAATCGACCACCAAATGAGCATCCTACATCACTTTTGGCCCACTTTACTGGAGAAAACATAATCTGTATCTTATTGGACAAACACCACGAGCGTTGCTGAGAGGAGAATCAACACAGTCCGAATTTTGACTCCAAAAATCAGCTTTGAACTTTTTCCACACCTTCCTTAAAGTGGTGGGCAGCTTAAAGCCCAAACACTGGTACCAAACCTTTTCTTGCCCTTATCTCGCTGTGTTTGTTGACTACCTTGGGGAGGATGTTTCCACCTTGAACACAGTCAAGCACAAAGCGGCGAGTGAAAGCATAGCTGGAACAAACCGCAGATAGAAAGAGAAATGGACTTGCAGAGTGAAGGCGAAAAAAAAAAACGGAAACGCAACAGAAACAGATAGAGAGAGATACTCTACAAGAGAATGTCTCGGAGGCCGAAAGGGGCAAAAAAAAAGATGTTTACATCTGCTCATCCATGCAGAGCGCACATGTCTATGTTTCGGAGCCCTCGGTGATGTACTCAAGGCAGCGATGATGAATGCATCCTTTCTCAGTCACCACTCTTAACTTTGCGAGTCCATCAGCCATTCTGCTGTTGGCAGACCAGGAAAAACCACTTCATTATTCAGGGCAATTGTTGTTCTGAAAATGAGCGCCATTAAGAATGAATGTGTTGTAGCCATGAGCACAAGTTTAAGAATGAAGATCTTAAAAAGCGAACTAGCGTAGGGCAAAGATAAGAAGAGCACTTTTCTTAAAACTGTAGTTCCTTTTGAGAAATGAAATAGCTCTAGATAAATGCCACAGTCGGTGTTTAGCGGTGAGTTAAATTCCACGCAGTGTCCCTCTGAGGAACAGACAGAGGAAGCCGGGAACACGAAAGTCACTGTGCCATATGTTTTTCCACTTACTAAGTTCAGGCTTGGTTCCACTTTCGCGCAGGTCACCAAAGTTGCTCCGCTGATGAATTCATTGTACAGTAAGTGCTGTTAAAGGCACCGTGTGGGTGTGTTGGTGGTCGATACGCAGAAGCTGCGTATATTTAGTTCATTTACTTCACTGAGCAGATGGTCTGCTGCCAATTAATTTCCATTACTTGAAGAGGAAACAAGAGGCTGAAGAAGGATGATAAACAGGATGACAGTAAAGGGACTCAGGGAGATTGAAAAGAACAAGAAATTACACAAATCCTGTTTATTACAGTTCAGTCTGATCATTTTGTCATTATTTCTATCTCTTCAGGTAACAATGTTCCGATTACAGTATTTTCAATATTACAACAAAGGAGACATGAGTACTCAGACAGGTTGTGAACCCACCTACAGTTTAGTCAAATTAACTAAATAGATGCACATTGAAAATATCTGCGGCAATGTCACATTATGGAAATTATTACAAACTTGGATACATATAATGACCTAATGTTGATCTCTCTAATAAAATGAATCCCTCACATCATCTAGTGTCCGCTATCTAAGATAATTCAACTCAGATTTAATGGATATAATCTAACTATCCCTCGCCAAAACAACCCTGGAATCATACAACTATAAATCGCCTATTGACGTGCACACTTATGAGTCATAAACACACGACTCTTTCTCATCTCCACCAGCCATCCCATATGACATTAAAAGCTGCATGATACCTAATTGGGCAGCACAACTGTGTGCGCACAACCACCGGGAATATGGCAGATCAAAATTGAATCAGTAATTGGGCCTATAAACAGTGATGCGTGGGTTTACAACAGACAGTTTAATCATTTCACCATTTAATTTGTTTTCTATTTCGAATTAATGTAGGGTTTGACCAACATGGGGCTTTGTTTTAAACCTGACTGCAGCCTCACTGGATGTACTTTTGGTGATTTCGCTTCTCCCAGATCTCCATAACTAAGCTGAAGATCCTGATGTCATTTTGACCCCAAAGAAAAAAAGTCGTTATAATGGAATATTCCTTCAAGTGAAAAGGTGATTTTCACCTCTTATCTCTCACATTTAGCACATCACCTGATTTTTTTTTTTTCCTCTAGGAGTAGTTTCATGACTAATCCATCCCCACTGGAGTGAGTCACTGAGGTCTTAGCTCACCAAGAAGTGAGAAAACTCGACTGTCCTGTCTTCTTTTTTTTTTTTTCCTCTCCTTAAGAGATGACATGCTGTTGTCAGACCAGCGCTAACTGATGCACGGGCCCCCGAGGTCTGTGCAAACCTGTCGCAAAGGCCATTCTATGGATGTTCACTGCTGAATCTTTCATGCGCTATCGCCCGGCTGCAGCTGTCGTTCGTCTTTGGTAAATCTGTAAAGTTCTAGGTTGGATTTTTAAATGAGGGCGGCGATGGAGTTGGAGAAGTGTGCGGACTGTGAGAGTAAACACCGAAAAGAAACAAAAAGGACACAGTGGAATATGCTGAGCTGCAAATATACAGAGATATATGTGATTCAGTTGCTGGTATATCTGCAGTTTTACATTTGAGCACTGCTATATGGTTATGCGGGTTGTAAGGTATGCTATTATGTGGGCTGCAAGGGTTTTTGTAGGCTTTAAATATTATGGTATGGATGGTCTATATTTATTTATGCACACAAAGGATGAGCCGGGGCGCAGGCATTTCATATTACCTGTACATGTGACAAACTTGAACTTGACTGCCTAACGATATGTGACTTTAATATTTCAAGCTACATACATTCTGTCAGATAAAAAAAAAAAAAGTTTGGCGTCTAAGTATCACAGTATAAAGATATCAGTTATTCTGACACATAAATACACAGAAATCTTGCAGCAGCTAAATGCTTTCTCCTCTCACTCAGTCCCCTTTTTCTCCCTTTTCAGCAACAATCTGCCTGCCTGTCAGTTTTCAAGACAGTATATTCATCGGCCGTATCCTCTTTTGTGTCTCTTTTGTGTAAGAATTGGCTCTGAATTTGATCAGAGATGGAAGAGGAAAGGGAGGGGCGAGAGGGAAACTAGTATGGCTCTCACTGTTTGATTCATTTCGGCTGCCATTCAGTATCTCGCTCCTTCTCTTGGGAGGGGGTCAGTTGGAGGGACGCAAAGGAAGCGCGCAGAGCAGCCAAAACCGCAAATGGCTTTAGCAAACAAAGCACCAAAAAAAAAAAAAAGGCTTTTGTTTCCTCGTTTCCTTTGTTTCCTCGCGTTCACACGAGCCATGCGAATCCAGACCTGGAGAGGGAGAAGATCGTTTCTTCTTCGACAGTTTATAAAAAGTCAACTAAACAAAACAAAAACAAAAAACTGTGTCAGTCTGACAATATTCAGAGAAGTCAAGAATCAAGACAGTTCTGCGGCTCTTTGATTCTCCACGAGCCGCGTCGCCTCGCGTGGTGTTTCCTCCCTTGTATTTTGGGGGAAGCGAAGCCACGAGGGAGGAACCGCTAATAAGTGATTGAAGGATTGGTGCCATCGTATTATTCCTGCACATTTTAGGAGGAGAAGGAAGCTCATCACTCATTCATTCGCCGCTCCCGGGGAGTTGAGGCTACGCCGTTTCTCGGGTTCATCCGGTTGGGGTCCGGGACAATCAGACGCAAGAAACGGCAACCGCCTGCAGTCATGTAGTCTGTAACCACGCCCACCCTATCCTGTAACTTTCCCTCCCTCCATCCTTCATGAGGGAATGAGTGCAAATTAAAAGCCACTCCGCTGGATGAAAAGCGCTCATAATTTACTGGCGAAAGACAAAGACGAGCAAAAGCAATCTCCCTCAAGTAAGCTGCGAGCGGCTCATCATTAAATGCGTTTGCAGCTAAATTTGGATTTGGCACACGGCATCGATAGCCGCTGTAAGCAGGGCGGGGCTGTTCTTTGGATTTTCATTTCCTAAGTATCTGTTTCTCTCATTCTTTATGACTATATCTGAGTTTTTCTCTTTGACTTTCCCCTTCGCTGAGTCAGGGCTTGTATATATGCACGGAGCCAGGCTTCAGAATGATGTGCTGAATAAGTACCCTTGTATCTGTAGCTGATGTAGCAAAAGGCTGAGGGAGAGTTGATGCAAGTAAGCGAGGGAGAAGTCACCAGTCTGACCAGATTGAGGGCAGGGAACTATTTTTATATGGTGCCCCCCAAAAAAGGGAAGTGTGCCGCCGCTCTTTCAGCGTAGGCCATGATGTGAGGCATTCGGGCATGTGGGCAGATTAACAAATGTATCCACGGCAGCGGGGAATCTGACATTTTCCAGCAGATCTGTAAAGTTAAAGAGCGCTCTTGGCAGTGGCACGGGCCCATTTGGGTTCGCCCAAAAGTCACTTACAAGACAAAGAGTCCACCAACTCTGACTATTATCCTGTGCAGTTTGGATACATGGATCCTTCCCACTCCACTAAGGCTGGGGCAGCAGCCGTCAAGCTGTCCGTATCTGCAAAGAGCTGGGCCAGCTCGAGGATGGGAAAAAAAAAAAAAAAGGCTCGCTAGTTGGATGTCTTCCCAGAGCAATTAGCTGAACCCACATGTCTGTTTGATTAATACACAGATGAAAATTAGCTTCTCGCAGCCACTCTGCCGAGCCTAAGCCCCTTCCATGGTAACCAGGTTGGTTGTCAGTTTGCACTTTACAATTGTTGATTCATCTACAGGGCATATGTAGGGTGTAACATTTAAAAAAAAAAAAAAAACTATGTTGGATTTGCAGCATGAAAAATGGACCATGAGGAAGACCACAGTCATCTGCGTTGACAAATGAAGCTTTTTTTTCCCCCTGCTTGCTTACTCCACTTGCTGGCTGGTTTACATTGCCATGCAATCTTCGCCTAGCCAACCGGGACGCAATCCATACACACGTGACAGATAGGGCATAGTTATCAAAGCTGGCAGTCCCAATAATTAGAAAAAGGCAATAGTCGAGGCAGAGGAGACCATTTCCCTGATGGATTAGCTGCAATCGCTGTACAGCTTTCCAGAGCTGTTTACACTGGCAGTCATAAGGCAGATGTATTGGGCAATTATTGAGTAATGCCTTTCTCTGGATCCACTTGATCAAAAGCAATCGGCTAGCTAATCAACAGATGTAATGGCGAACGGTGGTCTGTTTCCAAAAGCAGCAGATGTATTATCATCAGAGGGAAAATAAGATGCGTAAACAACAGGCCCTTCCCGGCCGTCCACACTCAGCCTCTCTGTCATTCACACACCGGCGTGCCGCACACACACACCGCACACACACCGCACACACACCGGGGAGGGACGATCCGAGCACTGGCCGCGATGCCAGAGCAGGACGACACCCAGGAGCTATTCCGAGGGCCCCCCACCTGCTGTTTTAACAAGGCCAGATCAGTGGGTCAGATGCCCGGGGGTGGCGCCTTGCAGCTGTGGCGCCCCCCCCCCGTGAGGTTCGCAGCTGTGTGTGAGGGATGGCGCTGCCCTCTGCCCGGCCATCGCGGGTGGGCTACGCCATCTCCATCATGCCCATCTCAATCCCAGGGGTTGGAGGGCTTTAGAGGGGAGGCAGCGAGGAAAGTTTGTCGTCATGTGCGCACCAAACATGCACGCTTCATAAATCTCTCCGTGCTGGAGGCTGTCACGGCAGGGTGTTGAGATGCCACACTTGCCATGACAATTAGCTGCACATCTGGCCCGATGATTGAGAGAGTCGACCAGACAGCTGGTACAGCGCTACTAGTGTTTAATCTGTAAATCTGGAGGGTCCTTGAACCTTGAGAGCTGGTAGAGTCTGATAGGGCGTCGCAAGTTAGCCACTGAATCTGACGTTGAATGAATAATGTGGCAAATAGCCTGTATACACCCCTGGAAGGGTTGATGTGGATTATTCCTGTAAGGCCTATAGAAAAATACCGCTGCTTCCCTCAGACAGTATGTAATAGTCCGCCAGAAATCGAGTGCTGTCAGCTCAAATAATGGGCACCCAGAGCAAGCACAGTGCAATCCATAGATGAAAACCTTCAGCGATTTGTTTTAGTTCAACAAACTGTGAATTTGATTTACTCTCCAGCAGCATCAGATCACAGGACAAGTCGAACAGTTAAATAGCTCTATGTAGTCACTTCAGCTACTATCAGGCTTGTGTTGCATTGCAATCTTTGAACCCCTGGTGCTGGGGCAGGATTATGTGGTGTATATTTGTTGATGCAAGATGTCTGGAAATGTTACTGAGCACACATGACTCCAGCTTCTTTAACCCCATGGGGTTTAAGGTGTTCAATTTCAACTTCTTACCCTCTTAGGCTCGATATATAAATAACTTTTTGGAGGGATTGATAACAATCTAATGTGGGCTCTTTAAAAGGTTGAATATACCGTCTCTGCTTATGTGATTTTATGTTTTGTTTTCCCTGATGCCGAACAAAATTAGCGTACGTACATCAAAACTAGCAAAAAATATCTAGTGCCTACTGGTCAATACTCACTGTTTCACTGCCCAAAGTAACAAATATCAATCTAGATAGTTCAAATTCAAACTACAAACGCTAAAATCCACATATATGAATCACCATCACAATATGTCCTCTGGGTAAACAGATACCAGGAAAGGTTGTTCCAGTAATTGGCTTGATGATTAGTAGAGCATACTGTAGGTGTAATTAGGGATTTAGTTGAAGGATGCTGTGAGACCTCTGACTCACATCAAGGCAAGTTCTTCAATTTCTTTGTCACGTGCACAATAATTACAGTGAGGCAATCATCCTCAGCTCTCATATGAAATGTATGAAAAGAGGAAAAAAAATCTATTACATAACATAATGCATAACTTAGCATTAATTCCTGTATTTTATCAGGTCCTGGTGCTCTGCGTGGATTGATAGTTTTGAAGGATTTGAACAAATCCGGCCTGGATATGACTGGTAGGCAGGTGTCACGGGCCTTTTGTTCCTCCACAAAAGGGAAATTGTTCTCAGAGTGTCTGGAAGAGATGCAGACATTATCCCAGCGCTGCTGTGTTTTTTTTTCTTTTGTAGTCTGTGATAGTTCTTTGCCCTGGAGTTGGAGTCCGTGCCAGCTGAATAACATTTGTGATGGAAAGGTGAGCCTGCCTTCACATTTTATGACCCCTGTCAGTGTGACCGCAAGTACATTGATGGATGAAAAAGGAATGGTAAGGTTGGGTGGGGTGAGGGTAATCGCAAGAAAAAGGTGGGGGAGGTGTCAGTTCATGTCATCAATGGAACTGCAGACGTGTGAGATCAGAGGAAGTCAGTATTCAGGGCAAAATTTACCACAAAACTACTGGCCTTTGGTTTAAAGAAACATTTCTCTGAGGTAGCAAGTCTTTGTGGAAAGTTTTCTACTATATAAAGCTAAAACAATATCATATTGTAAGTTATTGTGACTTAGTTATCTTATGAAAAATATCAGTTAAACAGGATCAGCTTTTTATCGGCACACAGACATATTGAAAACCTGATATCTCATTTACAACCCAAGCTTTCAGAATGCTCTTTGAATTTATCTGGTCAAAAAAAAATAATAAATCGGGTTAATCAGGCGTCTTTGTTTTCAACCTCGACTTTAATTTGCCCTCCAGCTCAAATCGTCATATTGGCAAAACGTCTGACTTAGAATACTGCATATCCGCCAGGTCCCAGACGGCTGTATCTTTAAGGAGAGAGCTATTTTACATGGAGACAGCATCTGAATAGCATGACCGTAAGAAAAGAAGGGGCAAAGCTACCCTTTAGTCTCAATATCCCTTCAAATTAAAGTAGTGAAGCAGGCGAAACATTAACACTAACGCCGCCTTGTGAAACCGAGAGACGGGGAGCACCCCGGCACCCGCCCCTCCACAGGCGGGGATCACAAAGCACCCGACTCTTAATTATCTCCGGGAATGAGGAAAATGAAAAAGAAATAGTAAAGATGGAACCATAGCTGTGGCGGCCGGTGGGTCATTTAGCCGAGCGTTTATGAAATGAGATCCCTCGCCCGGTCCGGAGCCACATTAGAAAGTTTAATGTCCGTCTGGAGGGGTGAGGGGAGGTAAGGTCGACCCAATCTCCGGCTTATACGGGGCGGTGCATCGAGACGGGCGTGGGGGGGGGGAGGTGCGTCTCCCACCTCACGTCATTGGAGCGAGACAAACGGCGAGAGAGTGACAGATGCTTCGAGAAAAACATCTGCTCGTCATCCCCAGCCCCACACGTTCCCTCTTAGGACGGACGATATACGCAGCATATGCATGTTATTAGCAGGAAGTTTACAAGTAGGATAAAAGACGTCAAGAGACTCAAGCTACGACATATATCGAGTGACAAAGCATCTTTTTTTTTCCTTTTTTCGTTTTTACAATCAACGGCGCTCAAGATTAGCCCCATAAAAAGCACCAGCTGCAGAATCCAAATACTTCATTACGGTATCCTCAAGGTACGATCCCATACACTTAAACCAATAAATGTATGCAGCCGCGATGCTTGTTACAGCTGCTTTTATTCTACGAGGATATTAGCAGCATATGCCAGAGTCTCCTCACTCGCCGCATTTAGAGAGAAGGTATTCGTCTTCCGCTCCCTCGTTGGCGAGCGGAGGGGAGAAAGCGCCAATTCCCTCATCAAACACAAAAGTTAAAACAAGCTTTAATTAAACAGTAAACTTCCTCCCAGTGTCCTCCAATAGGTCCAATCTACCACTTTGATGATGTTCGCCCACGATTACCAGAGGTGTTTGTTATGGTCCGCTCTAATTGCCGGAGGCGCCGTGGCAACCCGTCCTCGGGCCCCCGTCAGACATCTGTCCGCCGCTGCCGTTTTTCACGGGGCCGTAATGAGAGGGAGAGAAATGTCAGGGGAGTCGACTCCGAATCGGATGGGGATCGTGTAATGTCACCGGCGCCGTCTGATTAAGCGCCGGGCTCCCGAAGCGCGTTCTCCGGTGAGAGCCGGGCCGCCACGTGCCATCCCTCGTCACATTTCAACATGTGTACGGAGAGATCTTTTTTTTTTTTTTTTAACGCGTTCCTTAACATGAGCCGACTAGACTGTCAAAGCCGGGACGTTACCTGCGTTTGAGAGGGGCCCCGTTCGGACGGCCTCTGAGCGGTGGAATATGGCGCGTGTAACAGACGTGAGCGGACAGACGCGGATATCCCCGTCAGCGTCTTCCCGCTGAGCGATCGCCGTTGACCTCGGTGTCAGTCGGGCGCGTAACGCGTCGCGACCCGCGTTGTCCCGCAGCGAGGCCGCGTCCTCGGCCCCTCTCACCCCGGTGGTGTCACTCCGCGTGGGTTAGTGTCAGCCGAGGCGAGGGTGTCATGCAATCTTTCAGTCCTTATCAAAGTCAGGATGGGCGTCAGCCTGCCCTGAGTCACTGTCTCTACACATCTTGATCTTTCAGTTTGGATCCTTTTTTTTTTCGCTCTCCACTTGTTTTTCGCTCTCGTATCGGTTTCGATCTGTTCCACATTTCATCTTACTTCAAAGGTCTTTGTTCTTCCCTGATAGGTTTTAACATGAGGTTTCTCTTTCATCAAATACCAGATACCACCTATTTAGTTCTCTGCTGTGACCTGCAGCCGCTCTTGTTGTCCTCAGCCCACCCAAAACCGCAAGTGGTCAACCCTCCAGAATTATGCTAAAGGGATTTCTTTTTTTATTCTCTATTACTGAAAAGAGGAAATAAGGACTTTATAAGTTATATGTAGACAGACATTAACCAAAGCAGACTTGTCATGTAGCAGGCTGCCTATTGGCTGGTTCAGGTGAGGGCAGACCGATGACGTCACTGCTTCATGCATATACAGTTTAAAGATAAATGATTTAATCGTTAAACCCAAGACGCCAAAACTAAATCCTGCACAGGTTATGCAGAGCAGGTCTTAATGGTAATGATAATGATAACCACTGTTGTAAAAATCTCTTCTGTCATCCCTCAAAAACATTTATTGAACCAGTCTTTCATCTACAGAGACTCATCTCCTTCAGTCTTCCCTCCCCATTAAGCTTCTCTATTTACTCTTCCTCTTGTTTTTTTTTGCTGTTTTTTTGTTTCACCTTCCCCTGTAGATGGTCAGCTTGCAGCATGTTCAAAAAAGCCTGGGCCCTGCCATGTATTTGTTCCAGTCAGACAGGGTTTAGCCAACTCTGTAATTGGCCTGCGGTTAATCCCTGCCTTTCTTTTTAACCACTTTCAATGGAGGGTAAATTACTTCTTCGGCTGCCTGTGGCACAAATTGGTTCACGGAGTATGTTCTTTGCGTATTGTGCTTGCCGCAGAAGAAAATTACGGCCTTCCAAAGGTTCAAACGCGAGAGCAGGCTGCAGGTAGTGAAACCGCGAGAGGGAGAAAGGTAAAGGCGACATTGGTATTGTGGTGTGATGCCGTGTAAAATAACCAGAGCTCTGCTGAGACAGTGTGTGATGGATGGCATGCATGTTGTCTTTTAACAGCTTGGGGAGACTTGAGGGAGACCGTACAGCTCATGCACAATTAGCATCCTCGGGGCGAGGGGCGGTAAATCTGTCATTGGGAAAGCATCTGAATGCGTGAGGCACCGGTCTGGAGGCTCATGCAGTATGGATCGCTGTCCAGATACCTGCAGAAGGCCAGATTAATAGTGATGTGAAGATGAGACGCCGCAAAAAAAATTCATTATTCTCCCTCTTAAATAAATGAGCCCCGGTGCTCTGGTGGCAACTTTACCGCCGCCGCCTCAGATGTAACACGCGCTTTAATGAGAGCTGTCGGGAGGGCCGCACCGCGAGCATGTGCACGTTCCTCACTGTGCACGTGCAGGCCTCTGTTTTTGTTCATGCCTCGGTACGTGCTGCAGGGGGAGATGTGAAGGGATAAGAAGGAGCCGCGCGTGTGAACTGAATCCTCACTTGACGTGAGCTGCGCGATTGAGACGGCGGACGATCCCATTTTTGCTTCCAAGAATGCTGACAGTGCACGTCCCACTGCCGGCCTGCCTGGAAATGCAGGTTAAGGACTTCTCATTGAGTTTCCCAAACGTTCACTCTATAGATTTAGCAATCATCGTCTGATGTATAACTGTCTGTGTCTATCTACACCGCCATATATATATATATATATATATTTTTTTTTTTTTTACTAACCACGCAATGATACCCTTCTTAACTGCAATACTCAGAACATGGCAGCTTTACTGTCTAGTCTAGCATTGGACATTATTTACCTTTTTATGCTACTGGCTTTTATTCATATGAGATTAAAAGCATTTTTCAAAGCCATGAAGTAATAACTGCTCAGCTCAATGGGTGTGTGACACCAGTGAGGCCACAAGTGGAGTTTGATAGCCCCTCGAACCGCACCAACAAGTAGGCTATCAAGTACTCTGGCAAAAGAATTAATCATCAAGTCTTTCATAAAAACAGATGTGGAGAATATTATTTTATCTATATATATTTACGTCCTGGAGGCTCCTTTCTGTGTGCTGTTTCTCATCATTCGTGGCTAAGTATGCCATTGAGAGTCAAGCGCATCAATAAAAGGTGCAACTCTGAGTGTAGTGGTTTACATAAAGTATATCTGAAGTCTGTCAGAGCCCTGTGCAGGATTCTTAGAACGTAGCATAATTATGTTCTCTGACTCCTTGATTTTTGTAGATCATTTTCATCCTATTTAGCCCCTCTGAGCCCCCATACTTTGATTGTGTATCCACGGCAACGCCAATGACCATACTCGGGTTCAGTCTAGTTCAGTGTCATTTAAGAGGACTCGTTGATCTCTTCACGTGGTGTTTATCCATAATAAAGCAGCAGTTATTTCAAGACTTTGAGATCTCCGACACAGATAAAAGAACTCATTTCTGCAATTGTCCTCCTGCGAAAATCTTGCACCTTATTATTTGACCTCCCTCCCCCACCCACGGTGAAGTTTAATCCTCCCTCTCCCATAAGATTCGGATCCAATCTCAATGCAGTCCTCTGTGCTGGAGTGTGCATATGTGTGCTTGCCATCCTTAAGAGCCCATTGTCACCACGGTGCAGAAGGGGGCCTGATGACAGAGCCCTGCAGCGTTGGTCACACACACACACACACACACACACACATAAGAGAGCACAACGCCTAAAGTCCAATAACTGACATAGAAATCTTGCTTATACAAAAACACTTTGCATAATGCGACATCACATGTTGCTTTATTGTAAATTGTATTTGTAAATGTATTTTCCACCCAGCTGGTCAAGTTTGATTATCTTCCATTCTGTACTATTCAACTCCCGTCCAGCCTTTATCTGTGTGCTCTAAATCTGTCAAGTCCATTCTGGTGATTGTGTGGTCTGTCGCCGTGGCTGCATCCCTCCACCCTCGTCCTGGCTCTTATTTTCTCATCATGCTGCTTGGCGCCGTCTGCCGTGCTTTTGTCCTGTCCTCACTCCCAGCCAAAATGGAAGCATCTGGCACCGGCCTTTTCAGCACTGGCTGTCGAACGCTTATATTTACCAGTCCAGTAATTGGGGTTGCAAAACCTTGTTGTTGGTGTGTGTGTGTGCATCAGGTGTGTGCAGAGGATGAGTTGGGCTGGACAGTATATATATATACTAGACAGTTTATTTAAGAAAAAATATATACTATATGTACATTTATGGCACAGGTTAATTAACATTTGGTGATTTTTCATACATACCACATTATACATTTTTTGTTGAAATCTAAGGGTAAAAAATGCACAAATGTTCTGGTGACATATTACAAATAAAATTGTTTGATTTTTGGATCATATCACATCATGTGACTGGCACACAACAGGCAGCTGATTTAGCACAATGCTTCCACTGTTTGTGGGCAGAATGAGAACATTTTTAAAATCATTTTAATAATCTAGTAAAATGTCTCTCGTCTAATGAGCAAACGCTATTTATGAACCACAGCGCTTCCCATTTGTTATTTGGAGGTTGGTGGTTAAGGAAATGCATTTCAAGAAATTAAATAGAAACAGTGATTTTTATTCATTATTATGGTGCCCACTGATGTACTGGCTGCTTGGTGGTTTAGATCGTACTGGTCCAACACCAAATGGAGAGCCTGTTACTCTAACTAGTGCAGTTTTGTGTCATTTTCCTGCCATCAAACTTTAGTCTGTTAGCGTTCTTTTCACGTCCTTCCACGCTGCGCTTCCAGTATGAACAGCTGGATTACGGTTCACACCCACCCAGCCCCAGATTGCTCTAATTTGCATAAATGATGACTGAGTCAGGTCAAGTGCCTGTCACTCCATCTCTCTAACTGAAAATTGATGAGTAATTTAATTTTTAATAACGTCTCACTCTGCCCCAGGCAATTTGTTCTTTATCATCATTTCTCTGACTGTTCTCTCGGCCGGCTCCCCCCTTCGCGTTTCACCCCTTCTTTTTTTTTTTGCTTTATTGTCATTTTTTTTTCAGAAACCCGTCCTTTCCTCCTCTCCTGCGGGACACATGATTCTCTATCAGATCGAGTCTGTCAGAGTGATATTGCTAGTCTGAGGCCCACCCTTCTTTTGAAGGGCATTGCGAGAGGAGGGCACACGCCGTGCAGAGAAACGTTGCCCTAAATTTGGGTCGCTGGCGTCAGACCACCTACCACCACACCCCACCACCTGCAGCCTCCCTCCACTGGACGCCTCTGTGTGTTCAACAAAGCCTTTCTTCCCTCAAAAAACCTGCAATTTAACCAGAGAAACTGCAATCACCTAAATCAGCTACATTTTATGGTGATCATTTTCCTCAATTTAGGCCCCGGCAAAAAAAAAAAAAAAAAGGCCTCCAGGACCTTTTAATTAGTGATCACAGTTCTTTTAAACGCCACTCTCCCTCTGGCTATACACCTGGCCCTCCATCATTTGACGGCACCGGCACGAAATGTTGGCACCATTAATAAGCTTTATTACAGCACATTGACATTTCAGTGATGTCTTTTTAATTACTTTGATTGATAGTTTTGGATAGACAGATCCAGGATGGCGGGTCAGGATGAGGGAAGGGGAGAGTCGGCGACGATCCACTCATTTGTGAGGCAGTAACCTTTCCAACTCGAAGCTTAAATGCAAATGGCAGCCCAAGGGTGATGATCATACTACATATATATATATCAGTGCCATTTAGATTCAGTCAGAAAACAAATCAACCCCTCTCAGTGAATATTTCATTTTTTTTACTCCACATGGGGGTGTATATCACTTAAATCTCAGGTCAGGGGAGAGAAATATGAAATGATCGAGACAAAGACCAGCATTTACTTTGGATTATACCTCAACATGTTGGCTTGTAATTCAATCTGTTGGGATTATTTTGATTAAAACTCTCACCACAGCTGTTTAAAAATAAGATCAAATGATTTAAGTGTTCAGCTGGACGTTAATGCAGCTCCATGTTTTCTTTTCCACACAAAAAAAAAGGTGCCTAAGGCTTTAAAAAGACGGCGGTCACAACATACAACAAAATTTGAAAGCGCCGTTGAATTTGACTTTAATTAAACTTAGCGTCACAAATGTTTTATCTCTTGCCCTACGTTGGCTCAAAGCTAATTCTAAAGCGAAATAAATGAAGTAAACCTGAATAACGATAATGAATAAAGTAAAATAATGTTGGTTCAGGATGCTTTCTGCCGTAACAAAAAGGGGACGAGGAAAAGTTGGGTCGAGGATCAGAGCAGACGAAGAGGCACAGCGAGGGGGGGGCTGTCTAATTACAGAGCCGTCACAGGTACAGTTTAAACATTTCTCCAAACTGCTCCGTCAGTGGAAGCCGCTCTGGATAACAGCTTTTTGCTAAATGCCTTAAATGTAAATGAAGCTGTTTACGATTGTGCTGCGTCAGTGAGCTGCCCGTTACTTCCCGTACAGTGCTGACAGAAGCACTCCCCAAAGAGAGAGAGAGAAAAAAAAAAAAAGCAGGGCCGAGGGAGGTTCTCGTCTGCCCTGTTTTACTCCAAACTACTCATCAAACAGGGTCGCAGACACGTCTGGTGTCGCGATGGCGACCGTCGAGGAAGGTGAGGACAGGGGCAGGGCTGCTCTCATTTCCTGACATGAAATAATGGAGCTGGGGGAGAACGAGTCAGCGGGGCTGTAGTGGCCGGTGTCCCCGTATGTTAGAAGCAGACATATATTTCAAAGAGCCTTGTTCAGAGGGCGAGGAATTAATCCATGCAACAGAACGTCTGGATACATGAATGAAAACACGACTCGTGGCTAAATTCACCCACCTGACTGCAGACAGACATCCAGTTTAGCCACAGAACACACATATGTTCGGAAGTTGTGAAAGAAAAACCATTAAGTTGCTAAAAAATAGATGTTTATATTGTGTTTATCTTTAGTGCTCACTTAATCATTCATTTAAATCAGTACACATTATGTTTTAAGGGCAATTTAACACTAACTGTAATGGAAAAGTGTTCCTCCCTACGATTTAAATAACAGTATTATTTATTTATTCATTTATTTTTTTTTGCTGATTGCACATTTTTCTGCCATGAATGGGCGAGCCTGAAATCTGTCCTGAGCAAGAAAATAATGGTCAAAAATAAATTCTATACCCCTCTTGGCTGAAAAGAAAGCGAGGATTTGGGCTAATTATAAAAACTAAATGAAACAGCAACGGAAAACAAAAGATATTGAGGCCACCCTCTGTATTAGTTTCCCAAATACATAAAACATATCGGGCTATAAAAGACGAAGGCTAAACTAAATCCAGTCGTAACAAACAGCACCCATTTGGTCGGGTCTACCTTGAAAATTAGGTTACGTAATTAGTACAATCTATTTTTCCATTTGATCACCATCCCTCTTTTCCATCTGCACCACATAGGCTGTGAGTAATGGTTTCATTTTCACCAGTCAGCGGTGACAGCTGTGCCGACTAATTTGAGCGACGCGAGCTGAGCGCTACATCCTGTCACCTCGGCGCAGCATCTGTAGTTTGCCAGCTTCATAGCGGAAGTCATCGCTATTTGCACGGCGCTGGAAATGATATCGCTGGGATTTAAAAAAATATTGAGGATAATTGCTTCAGCTTTTGGCATTTTAACGCCAAAGGAAAAGAAAAAAAAAAACTGTTGCGCGTGGCGCCATCCGAAGCCTCGTTCGCCTGCGCTAAAATTCGCAAATGTGTGTTTTCGGCAGATTCACGAGCTTTTTAAATAGCATTTAGACCTTTATGTGACACTGGATTTAAACCCCTTAGATACAAAGGTAGTGTTTTAATGCAAGACAGTTCTCTCGACAACACGCTCTTTTGTTGCCGCTCGTCGTTATCGCCCCTTAATCCTTTTCCACCTCCTCTGCTCCCCTCCGCCACCCTCCGCCTTCCGCCGTCATCACTTGATGTCAAACAATGCGAGCCTCTTTTGTGGAGAGCGGCTCACTTGATTGGGACGATAATCAAAATCTCGAGTGGCTGCACCTTGGCGAGCGC
>JAOXYL010000051.1:14712963-14723348 GCA_028564955.1 Terapon puta
GAGAGAGAGGGATGGAGAGACACAGCTATGGAGTGCAGAGCAGGAGAGGGAAAAGATTGCTTTAGGTAATTAGAGAAGTGACAACTTTGATTTCCACATGAGTGGGGGGGCTTTCTCTGGCTCACTCCGGCAGCCACAGTCGCACAAATCCACCGTGGCTGAGATGAAAGGTGGTAAGGAGCCTGTCAAAGCGAGGAGAGAGAGGGGAAGGAATAGAAACAAGCGCAGTGGATTGATAAATGCTGCACAGATGAAAGATGAGCGAGCAGTTAAAATACTGAGATTTCATCTGTTTCAAATGCATGCTGACTGGAGTGGTGGGTGATATATTTACATAGCACAAAGTAGTGTCGTGGGTAGGTAAATCACTTTCTTTTCCCGCGTCTTCCACGCGAAGAAATGCAACTTTCTCGTTTAATGTGATTTAAAAGGGTTGGGGGAGAAAAAAGATACTGCAAGAAAATGGCCAATTATTTCGTGTACATCTTATCTTTTTGGGGAGACCTCTAAAATTCTGTGTTACTTTTCTTGATTTTGGTGCAGAAATCGTTTCTTATTATGGGCATGGTTGGGATTTTTACACCCTAGACAATTTCTGAAAAAGTTGAAGCATCCATTTTACCACACTGGCAGGCATTTTCACTTATGCGACTAAAAAAGCTTGACAAGATGGAGATTTCTGCAGAGACGTGTCTGGTAGGATGTAGTTACATAGACCAGGGCACTGATTTCTTCTCCCTATCTGCTTCAAGAAACCCAATGGATATGAGAGCGGTCCATCTTAAGTTACCTAGCTATGAGGCTAGCCTGACAGAGAGAGGTTTCTGTGAGAGGGAGGGGGAGCGTGATGGCCAGTGGCCAATCGTCTCCAATGTAATCTCCATTCTTGTGGATGGATTTCCGATGTGGGTGTCCTGCACAAGGGCAACTGGCTGCCTGCAGAGCTACATGATATACAGTTCGCTCCTCGGAGGGGCGCACAGACTCTCATGTACTTAAGCAGACGCACACGTGCACGGATACAGAAGGAGACGGCGAAACAATGCGCGATTCATAAAATGGATCATCAGGACACCAGAATCCAGCTCCCCCCCAGACAGACACAGGAACAGACGCTCTATGCGCTCCCAGCATGCCACTCAGGTTTCTCGCTCCGTCCTCCACCTTGCTTTGCTTCTCCCCGAGGTGCCAGTCAATCAGCGCGCCCTTGCCCTGCCCCCAGCACAGCAGCTGTGATACCTACCCGGGACGGCCCCATCATGGCTGTTAATCCCGCCGATGCTCCGGGCGCCAAACATGGGCCGAAAGGGGAGGACAGACAGGTTTCTGGCTTCTAGAGTGGAGATACCGCCAGTGTCTCGGGGTGGATATTCTGAGCCTCAGCGTGCCATACTGTAAAAATACTCAAGTCCTGTATTCAAAACCATCCCAAGTATTATTAAATTAATATTGATGGAGATACTGATAGTGCAGTAATTTCACTTTGTGCAGTTTCCTGTCAGTGCTTTTGCTATTATATCTCATATTTTATATTAATATTATTTCAGAATGGATATGGTTGATGCATTTTACTGCTGTAGAAGGAGTTTTATATCTGTAGGGTAGTTTCATCTACAGCAATGCATCATGGTCTGTCAGATCAGTTTGTCAGCCCATAAAGGACCACTTAATCCTGCAGTTTATCACAAAGAGGTGCATCCAGGATCACCAAATATGGACATGCTAAGTTCCCATTGGATATGAAAAACTGTAATCTGAAGAGTAACTTGTAACTAAATCTTTCGGACAAATGCAATAGAGCAAAAAGTGCAATATTAATTTAGATGTAGTGGGGTAGAAGTATAAAGTTGCATGAAATGTTCACATTCAAGTTAAGTACCTCAAATTTCATACCTGTGCACAGTAATGGAGTAAATGTGCTTAGTTTAATTTCATCTCTGTATTGTGGTTTGCAGAATATACAGTGCGTGTTTGGCGTGGCTAAATATGGACCAGCCTCAGAAACACACAGTCTGCCGGGTTGTGGCTCAGACATTTTATCAAAGACAAGCTATTTCTATGCATCTATATTTAGACTGCACAAGCTTTTTGTCCGTATGTCCACCAGTTATACAGAACTACAGACACAAACAAACGCCCCCTGCGAGTGCTAAAGGACCTGGTCTGATGAAGCCAGCAGAACCACGTTATCCAAACTGGCCACAAATCTGATGATGAAACCCCAAGGTTGATCATTGTTCACTGGCCTCGGATGTTCTGGTACCAAATAGATTTAAGAGCACATCTTGTGCTCAAACACGGTGCTTGTTATGGTTAACGTATGACTAATACAGAGGCCCAACCTCAAGGCAGCGCTCAGATCAGACCGTTCCCAATCATCCCCCTCAAGGGTTCTCCGCCGTTGCCCTTGAGAACGCCGAAGCTCCCTGGCAGTACTACAGAGTGCTGAGGCGGTATTGCTCCCAGGGCGCCACCCAGAAACACCAACGAAGCCGGGTACTCTGTTGTTTGTGTTTATGCGGTGAACCGTAGTTTAGTCGGAGCCCTCCACTCAGCGACATGCAGCAGCCCAGAGGCAACACTCCCGCTCCCCGGGGAGATCTGCAACACAGAGACTCTCAGCCGGGGGCCCGTCAGTATCCTCTAAGCTCTGCTGACTCTCAGCCTCTAATATGGGTCAAGCTCCCAAAACATTTCCCACAACTGCAACATGAGTGATTAATTATACATTTTTTAAAATCCTTTTCAAATACTGACGTCTTTAACTTTGACATGTAAAATAAGTGGACTGTCCCTTTAAGGTTATGTAAGGTAATGTCTATGTATACAGTAAACTGCATATTCAGTGACTATTAAAGAAAGAACAGATGCCTCAACAAGCCTCAGTCATCGTCTGATCTGCCAGGTTATTTTTCGCTCTGTTTTATATCAGCCAGGGCTGATAGCATTGTCTCACTCCCATCAAGCAAAGGGTAGAGTCTCGGGAGCAGAGCGAGCGCGATAATGGCGGTGAGGGAGAAGACAAGGGCCCAGCTGTTTAATCTATCCCCCCATTCTTATGCCGAGCAGGCTTCAGCTGGTGGGGAGACGGGCGAGGAGGAAAAAAAGTTTCACTGGTTCACTCAGAGTGACTTATTTCTCCAAGGATCCGAGTGGAAACAGATGCAAACAAACAAGCAGGACGCTGAGGAATTTAGATTTTCTAACAGCGCGGCGAAGATGATACAAAAACCTGAGAAAACCTGTCTAACAGAACTTTTAGAGCATTTAGGCTAAAATTAAAGTTCATTCTAAACATCCACTTCATTTCCATCCCTCTCCCATCTTTCGTCCCTTTGTTCACCCTTTTGCTCAGATACACAAAACGTGGAGTGTTTCATTCCTGTTGTTGGGCAATGAAGAAGGATGGAGGGATAAAAAAAGATAGATAATCAGAAAATAACAAAAGCAGGGATTTAAGGAGGGGGTATGACAGGAGAAAGAAGGAGAAATGGAAGCAGTAAGGAGGACGATAAGGAACAAAAGCTAACTGTTTTCAAAGGCAAAGGGAGAAGGAAAAATTTAGGCGAATGTGTGAAAAAACAATTTGTGGAGGAAGGAAGGGGAAGGACGGCTACAGAAGCAAACAGGAAAAAGGAGGAACTGGGAGGTGAGAAGGAGGTGGCGAAGGCGCAAGGAGAGAGTGGGCTGTGGAAGGAATTAGTGAGAAGGAAGTCAAGATGGACTTTGTCACGAGGGCAAGAAAGAGAGCAGTCAAATGTGGATGAATGATTGAGAACAATGGAGGGACAAGCGAGGGAGAAGAGTGGTTCGATGGTGAGAAGCAAGCAAGGGGGGGATGAATAAGAGAGGAGGACACGGAGAGGGATAAAGGAAAGGGTGATGGGAGGAAAAAAGGAGGGGAACGTTCCAGAGAGGAGATATTTCAGGCCGCAGTGCCTAAAAGCCGACACTAGAGGGAGCACTGCATCACTCCGGTTACTCCTGTTTAGATGATAAAACAAACTCTTCATGGGATGATTAGTGTGACTGAGACAATGAGGCTAGAAGAAGCAGCGGATTTAGTCAGGATTTGTGCACATGCAGCAGTAGGGGAGGAACATACACGCGCAGAATTCATCTCACTCAGGACCACCGCCTCCCACCATTTCCCTTTCGCTGTGTTTTGATCGCCTCCTCTACCAGCAGCGTCTGTCTCCCCTTCTCTAATTCGGTGATTGCTGCAGAGTGCCTGTGTCATCTCTTAAAAACTGTGCTTGCGCACACGCGTGTGTGAGTGCGTGCACTGTAATTGCTGCGCTGCCTTTTTCCGGAAGGCTAACTTGAAGGCTAAGTGGAATGTGAGCACATGCATGTAATTGGTCCCACTAACATGCCGCAGTACAGTTTGCTCATAATTTAGAGCCATTTGCCGTCACACCCAGTTTCTGGGAGGACGGGAGAAAAATAAATGCCTGCACTTTTTTTGGTCTTTCTGCCTCCCTGTAGGGTTAATTGAGGTATTATAGCAGGTAATAAAAAGCATTACGACTGGCAATTATGTATTACAGAAGGATCAGAAGACACAATAACAGTTTAACTGCTTTATTTCCTCTCTGTGGTTTCCTGCATAAGGCCTGCCCTTGTCGTCACCGGGATGACGACAGGGAGCCATAGTCGCGGCATATGAATGGCACTGAGTCATGTAGAACATTTGAACAGCCCACTCTCACACCTTCATCCTGTTTGTCCTCTGCACGCCTCTCCATCCGTCATTCACTCCGGTCTCCTTCCTCCGTCGCTTTTCTTCCCGCAACCATTCGTCATTATCTTTTTCACAGCGGTATGTTCACGTACAGTATCCATACGAGCACACACACACAGATACCTACTGAGCCGGTGTGAGCCACGATTGCGCAGGCAGGTGTGGGTAGAGAGACCCCTGGGGAGTGGAAGTGGGTACTGCAGAGTGGAGAGGTGGTCTATTTTAGATCTCCGCAGCAGCACAGAGCAGTGGGGGGAGCGAAATCAAAGCGTGCTAGTTAGAATGCAGGATATACCTCAGAGCTCTTCTGTTTACTGTTTAGACGCCGGCTCCAAACTCTCCTCCGGTCTTTAACTCGCCCCTCTGCAGAATATATCATCAGCGTTTTCGCCGACATCTCATGCCACAGACCTCCAGAAAAGACTGCCAAGCCCAAAACGGAGACTTTAAAGATTTTGTACTGTGTTGGAAAGATCACAGCTGCAGTTCATCATGGAAATTTTTTTTTCACAGCAATTATGTATTTGCTTTATTTTGACTAGGAAATAAATACAGGCTACTTTGATTAATAAGGAGAGTTCTGAGTTCTGTGCACATAGGCGTGTGGTATGAACACACACTTGGAGTATAACTGTATCACCTCACATGTAGCAAGTGACACATTTTTTATTAAGTTTCTCACTTTTGTGTGTTGTAAATTGGATCACTTCCACTAAATTATAGTGTTAATAGTATTTCTTCATTTTCTGGGAACCCCAGCCCCCAGAATTTTGTCCCTCCGCAAGGACGCCTGGGGATTCCCTGACCCCATTTTGAGGAACCGCTGTGCTAACATAACTCTCTGATTTTTGGCCTATAATCTGCCAAGATTGCCGTTTGACATCCACAATAACTCCTAATTAAGGCCACCGCTGCAGACTTCATCAAACCCCCAGCCTGGCCACCATCAGCCCTCATCTCCCCTAATTCCCGCTCCGTCTCTATTGACAGCGTTGGAGATATACGCAGCATGACCTCGAGGTTGATTGAAGTGAAGTGAGGGATAATAAGTTTGCGCAGCGGCGATGAAACTTCTTTGACACGCTGATGAAGTGATGCTAATTGCCAAGTGCCACTGAGAAGTGCTCAATTAATGCATAAGGAAAAAAAAACCCTGAGTAAAACAGTGCTGACAGTTTCACTAAACCCTTTTGCCTTAGTTGGAGTAGAAGACTACGATTCAAAGGAAAGTGATGCTCCACAGGCAGAATGAACCATCCTGTTGTCAGATTTGGGAGGTGGTGATTTTCTAATTAGAAACTCTTTGTGCAGTGGGAACTAAAATACGTCTTCCTTGAAACAACCATGAAATGTGTATTATTACTGTGTGATTATCTCTTGCTCATGTGAATTAACAATGGTTTATTCTTGACAATGAGATGTCTCTTTTCCAGCATTACTCATTCACTGTGTAGTAATTCTGATGTTCAGTGATTGCTATTTCTGTGTGTGATCCTAGCTCTAGATTTTTACTTCATTACTGCTAATGCATTTCTAAAGTGTATTCACTTTGCGAATATCTATCATGAGTTAGCACTTCTACAAATGTAATCAGACTATATCTAAATAATTCATAAATCTGTTTAACTTGCTAGTGCATAAAACAACACTTAAACTCAAGGTAACTAGAATGCTGTTAACTTGTCTAACCAAACAAACCAGCCCCAAATCACATCCTCAAGTTCTTCCTGTCCTAACTAAAGCTGATTTAAAGTACATAACTTGCTAAACATTTGCCATGTTGCCCTTCTAACCTCTAACCTTTTAACTTCCAGATTTTTTGTAACCTCTCTTAATTTGTCTTCTCCAAATTTCTTAAAGGGAACTTTGATAATGAGCGCCTGGCTATTGCTAGACAAAGAATCCCATACCGACTTGGTCGGGTAGTTGACGAGTGGCTACTCGACAAAGGTAATAAAATCCCTTTAACTCCACTAATGATCTAACCGCCTAACCTACCGTTAACCACCACTCTGGAAGAGGTGCAGTGCCATGCAACAGGGGTGAATGTGATTTGACTTATAAACTAAATTGAAGGTCCCCTATAATCCCCCTTTAATATGCCTGATAAGAATTGGCTGATATAATATTACTCATTTCTTTGAGTTATTCCTGACATCAAGTGGTCTAAAATTGGTCTATTTGATATAAATCCGAGACAATGCATTGTTGGAAGTTGTTTTCATTCACCTATTTGCCATAATTGTACACTCTAGTCCATTAAGTTGATGCCATTTAGTGTGTAAAAATTGGCATTTTTTTTAAAAATGCTGCTTTACAGTTTTCAATGATAACACCATACTGGCCTGCAGATATGCCGGGGACCAAATCCAGAGCACCTTAAACTGGGGCTGCATCTCTTCAGAGAATTAACCCCTAAATAACCCAACATAACCCAGAAATAACCTGAACACGTGTAAAAAGCCTATTGATTCCGTTTGCTTCTTTCCTGTGTCTTTTGTTGGCTGAATGTGAATTTGCATTGACTATTTTTAATCATCCATGAAAACAAAAGAAAGAAAAAAAAACGTTATTCCTGGATTTTTAAGAAAAAAGAATCCCCCATGAAAGTCACTAAAAGTTAAAGGGACTGTTGAAGTGTTTGAGCAGCAATCAGTCTACATTCATTGCAACATTATGCAGAACTCGTGCCACTAGTGTCGAATGTGGTCCCATCAAAGCGATGATCCTTTAACCCTTTGAGTGCCGAATGTCCCAACCCCTTTGTCTTTGTTCTGTGCCGTGTGTTTGTGCTGCTGAAGGTGGTTGATTCTTCAAAACGGGAGAGATAAAATCAATCGGAAAGACAGCTAAATGGAGCCTAAAATAGTTTCTGTGTCGCAGTAAAAACATTGCAGACGCACGCACTTCTGCTTCATATTGTGAAGGCTGGTAGTTTCTAAAAGAGTGGAACAAGCACATACTGTACAGCACAGCTCCATTTAGCAGAATGAAACCCAAAGTACAGGGATGAAACTCACAGAGGCCTGATACTTTACGGTTAGGTTTGCATTATCTTTTCTCCTTGCATGAGGAGATGCATTGAGATTATCACAAATTAACAGTATCAACCATTAGCCAGCTTTAGGGGCTCCTTTGAAACAATATTGTGAACGATAACGCACGCAGGATTGAATTCAGAAGATAGAATCAGTCTCCGAGAGCAAAATGAAGTATTCATGCATCAGACAAACAAGATAAATGAAGCCCTTGCATATTTATTTCATGGAAGCAAAACAATCCTTGCATTTATCTCCAGCTCCTATAAACTGATTCCTCTTCCCTCCTCCGGTGCGCCGGCGAATGCACTTCTGCTGAGGGTAGTTAGGACACAAATCAGAATTAAAAAGACTTCGGGGATGAAAGTTGAATGAAAAACCGGATCAATAAAAAATGACTTACCCACTTATAAAATGATTTTTGCATGCTATGAAACTCTAAAGAGAATGAGCTTGAAACTGAATGCATTATTCTCTTTCTTCTATAGTCTGAAATGAGTCTCCATCCAATGGAGATAGAAAACGAAATAAACAAACAATCCCCATCAAACCTCAAGCGAGGTCTTTGATCAGGGTGCGTTTTCAGAAGAATGTGCATGGTCACCTATTTGTTGATTTGATCGGGTCCGGTAAGGAAACGTCATACACGTGTCATGGACCAGAGAGGCAAAGTGGTTTGGAAGAGCATTTCTAACATACCTTTTGCATATGAAACACGTTAGCCTAGATGGAGAGGGGCATTAGCGGACATCTCTGAGCTCAAAGGGTTAAAGCTGTTTGTTGCTTTGACAAGGAAGCGGTTAGAGCGTGAAGCCAAGAAACCTCTAAGCAGAATCTAACCACCTAACAGCAAATCAAACTCCACCCACACTAACCACTGAGGGCTCCACACGTTCCACCACTAGCTGTAAATTGAAACCATTGGAGAAATTTCCCAGCTTGTTCCTCGCTGGCGACAAATTCAGAGAGCCCTCAGTTATAACCATGTTATAAATGATGTTTAACATTTGAACGCAATTGGACCTGGATGTCGGTATTTGGAAGAACTTGGACAGGTTGCGGCGATCGCTTGGGACAAAACCTAAATAAAAAAAGCTAACTGAGTTCTAACTACTACTAAAAGAAACAAATCCCCAACTGGCAACTTCTTCCCCTTGTCTCCACCTCCATCTTATGCAAAACTCAGAGGGTTAAAACAAAGCAAATAACTGAAACCAAATTCAAAAATGACGTACCTGCCCTGGATTATTGAAACAAAATGCATTCAGAGAAAGTGAATAAAGGTCCCTTTAACATTTATTGTTTTCACCAGTAAGGAAATGTTTTAAATGTGCTGTTCTGTGTGTCAATTGCTGTGCAGGATGAAGGGTGTATGAGCACTTGAATGAGAGTCAAAGGCTGTCATGTGGTAATCAGCCTGGATCATGGCTCATCCTGTAATAGATGCCCACTAATGGTCCAGGCTGTGTTACCAATGTAAGGTTTACATCTTCAATATCTGGTGATTTTTGTGGCGTACTTGACCAAAGTGAACCAAACAATCAGCCCCATGGGTCTCTTCCTTTAACGTAGGATACAAAGTGAGTACTAATCAGCCCCAATCTGTCTCACAAATCAGTGTTTTAATCACACCGGGATACAGTATAATGGAAGTCACTGGAGCCAGCAGTGTCCTAAGGGAGAGCACTGCACTGTGTCACCGCATCTCATTCTGAAGCCCTTATCCCATCTCTGCTACTGTGCGTGAGGCAGATCAGAGTGAGCATCTCTGGCCGACTCTCTGCCTCCTGACTAAATCCAAAATGGCAGCCATTACGGCGACCCAATGGAGGGGAAAAGTCAGAGTGCCAAAAGTTTTCAACGGCTCTATTCCAGCCAAAACTTACTCAGATGCGTCCCCCTTCCCTTGCATCTTTCTCTCGCCTCGTGATGGATCTGTCATCCCAAGTTTACCACTCTGTCCTCTCTTTTGCTCCCTTTTTCTTTTTCCGTTGACCATCAACCGCGAAGCCTTTTGTCAGAAAGCGAGCAAACACATACATCAGTCTGGCCCGTTTCTTTGGAAACAGTAATATTGTGTTGCGCCTTCTTGATCTCAACAGGGAGCTCTGATAGAAAATAAAGATTACAAATAACCAGCGAGAATCAGTTCCCCTTAGTTGTTCCCTTTAGCAGATGAGCAAGGAAGCGAATAAAGCTCCCAGAAAAACTGGAGCTTTATATCTTTTTCTGGCGAGGAGCCTCTCCCTCCGGAGCTCTCCAACAGCACGGCCATCCAGCTCCGAGTTAAGCTACATGAGTGCAGGGAGGAGGAGACGAGGATACTACAACGCGGGGCCTCCGTGGCCTAAAAAGCAAGCTGGAGAACCAGGTTTAATGTTCAGTGTTTAATGGTCTGGTGTGAGCTCCCCCACTCCCTAATCAAAAGCAATCAAGCTCTCCCACTTGGTGCAGGGCCAGAGCTCAAATCAACATCTCTCCACCAGGCACTGGTCCAGGCCCACTATTCATGTTCTCAGCGTCGTTTCAGAGACTCTCTCACATCACGCTGCAATCGCCAGAGAGCGAGTGAGTCCGTGTCTTTCAGCAAGGCCACAATGAGG
>JAOXYL010000051.1:14740149-14750502 GCA_028564955.1 Terapon puta
TCCTCCATTTTATCTCCATATTTCAATTTCCGTCTTTTCTCCACCTCAGCACAACCTCCCTCCCTCTCTCTCTCTCCCTCCCTCTCTCTCTCTCTCTCTCCCATACCTCCAAGCTACTTATCAGTCGCAGGACGTTGTAGGCGTCATATCGGCTTGACTGAGACAAGATCAGAGCTTTGAGGGGCTCCTCAATATTTAATCAGACAACACGGCGTGGACACGACCTGCTCCTCTCGGGTCGAGGGCCGAGCAGAGGACATGGGGGTGATAGATGAGGGACGACCCAGGGCGCCGGGCCCCCGAACCCAGCGTGGGGGATCGAACCCGGCCCGGTCGATCGGTTTGGGTGTCAGTCATTTGGCGGCGTGATATTTTATCGATCTCCCTCAGCTGCCCATTCTCAGCGAGTAAATACATTTATACTGCGGGGCTACAGTGGGGATGTAGGAGCTTGACCCAACGTCCTCTGGAATCCTTTTTGCAGCAGCGGGGCGTTTCGTAATGTTTATCCAGAGGAGCCCCGCGTCACTGCGAGGTCCGATCCCCCCCCCCCTCCCTGCCTCTGTTCTGCCTGAACGGATTAAAGTGCAGCGATTAGTACAATCAGCATCCCTCTGATATGACCATTTTTCCACGGAAATAACGTGGGAGTTAGACAAGATATCAAGATCGCATAAATAATGAGGGCGCTGTTTGGATCCGCGCGCACGTCCCCGGAGCAGTGGAGGAAGAACGGGTCCTTTGTTCTCTCGTGCCACTGTTTTCTCGGCATCAAGGTGTCTTTCTACCCACACTCGAAACTGTAAACAAATATCAGCCTCTCCCAGGATCGTGGAAGGAAAACACTGGATCACAGTTTGTCGAAATTACTGAACCCATTTTTTTTTTTTTTTTTTTTTACTTAATTTTAAATCACTCGTATATTCCAAAAGCCTGTTAGCTCTGCAGTTTGCACACTTGAGGGAGAGCTTACAGTGGAAAATAGATGCGAAGCTTATATACTCGTTTGCAGCGCCAGGGTGAGGGGGAAAAAACTAGAGACTATGAAATTGGAGGAAACAGCCCCAAAGCAAAAGCAGTGAAGTAGTAGATCAGGGGTGTCCAATTTGTTGATCGCAAAGAGCGTGCTGGTAGATTGCGTGCCATTAAAAAAAATGAAGGTACAAGGTATATTTTTTATGTGTTTCAGCAGTGGAATTGTTTGTTTTTTTGGGCGGGAGCAGTGGTTGGTAGATTGTGTTGCATCGGTCATATTAAAAGCCAAAAAAAAGTGCGGGACCAGTCTAGTAAGTGCTGATATCTTATGTCAGGTAGAGATTTTCTATAAATGTCTGCAATTTCTGATGTGAGCTGACCATCTCTTTGTGTCGAAATAAATCACTTTGCCTCTGAGCGGCGGCGGGAAATGCGTGATTTTGTAAAGAGTTTACGGAGCCGCGCATGTGGAGAAACAGGGTTTTTTGGGCTGTTGCACGTATTACACGGCCGTAACTGTACCTATTGTGGCACGGTTTTAAAAGCAAAGCAAGGGGAAATACATTATGCTTGGACACGCCGTCGGATTTTCCATCTGCAGCCTAATCAAAGCTGAATTATAGAATACTCTAACTCCAAACAACCTTTTTGCTCTAAATATTTCAAATGGATGTGAGTGGGGCGACGTGATCGGCAGGGTAACGATGTTTGTTAGCAGGCCGACATCGACGCATCAGTATGCATCTGCCCTGTTCTCATTCTGAGTAAATAAGAAAGGGGGGTGACTCACGCTGGCAGCGGTGTGTGGGTAAAGATAAAGAAGAAATTTCATCATGTGGGCCAAACGCGGTTCCACTGCCTCAGCTGTTCGAATCAGCGAAGTCAAACTCAATCAATCAGGCTGAATGTGTCGGAGTCCCTCTCGCTTTAATGCTTCAACGTCAGCGGCACAATGTTGAAGAAAGAGACGCCCACGCGCTGGAATCGCGCTACATGTATTTTCATGTATCTCAGCACAGTGCCGGCCTCGGTCAGACCCGGTTTTGGAACGAACCACGAGGCGAGCCGGTCCACGTGTCACGGCTCCGTCCAATCACGCGCCTCCTCTGCGGTTCACAGCAGTCTGCGGTTCTTGGCAGCTTTCAGCAAGAGAACACGTCCGCGAACATGTGTGTTATTATATTATAGGTCTTTTTTTTTTTTTTTTTTTCTTGCCTTCACCAACTCAACTCGTCAACAAACCTGCCCGTGGGTGTTAACTGAACAATCAGAGCTGCATACAGAGCCGAGAGGGTGCCGTCGTGGAGAAGGGGCGAGAAAAGTAAAGCCGTTGATTGAAACTAAACTACGAGCGCAGTCGGCTTGGGTCACACAATAAAAAATAAATAAATAAAAAAGCTGGTTCACTTGATAACTGCCCAAAGTGGAGCGGTAGGGCTCACTCCTGCGTATGAGGGCTGGGGTTCATTATTTTTCTAGTAGCGACCGCCTGCCAGTCGCACGGGATGATGGCATATGGCCTTCAGGCTTTCGAGAGTACAGCAGAGTGATGTGAGTGGTTTGGCGGAACAATCCTTTCCAAGGGTACAAGCCGCATTTTAGACGGAAAAACACTCTAGTTAAACAGCGTTCCTGATTGTTTGAGGCTTACAGGAAGTCACAAAAAAAACCATCCATTTGCAATGTCAGCCGCACGTATGCGAGATGGGGCTCACGGTGGAGGAACCAGTAATTGGTGGGATGCACGCCGAGCGGAAGGTATAAAGCTTGAAATTGCACTTGCGGCGTATCTACCGCACAGACAGATGGCGAAGTAAAGATAGCGGCCTCAGTCACGCGAACGTCCTGTATCTCTGAGATCCCCCAAAACATTTTTTTTTCTACTTCTTCCTCTCCTGTGACGGCATATTTCGCAAAAAAAAAAAAAAAAAAAAAAATTGGGGGATCGCACTAAAATCCCGCTCCTCTTTGTTCCCCAAATGTGCCGCCGCGCTCTGCTGTCCTCCCAGCCTTCAAGGTGAAACCCAGTCCTCAAACGCCGAGAGAGAACGAGCGTGTAACAGAGCGACGTAACTTGAGCATTGCCATGGAAACTAGCCTTTCCAGCGCAGGTACAGAGCGAAGTTAGACGCGGGGTCAAAGAATCACTAAGTTTTTCTTCCCTTACAGCTCTCACAAATTTTTTTTGCTTCATTTCAAGGCCTGTTCTCTCTCAAGTGTGTTGTTATAATGCTGATATGTGTAGTGGCTTTTTTTCCCTTAACTCAAATGCATCACCCTTCTTTGAGTGAAAATGTATGGCTGTATAACTGAAGGTCTGAGGGTTTGGGGGGCTTGAATAAAGGCCATGAGGGGAGGGGGGGGGGGGGGGTTGTTACAGTCCCAACACACGCCCCTAACACTGCCCCCCTTATCATCCCAAAACCACCTGATCTGACCCCCCCCTCCCTCTGAGTCACGCTGATTTACCTCATCAAATGAACAAAGAGCCAGAGTCATGATTTTATGCTGCTGATGTTGGCGTTTCTTTGGTCATGTTTTGCTGTTACCTTTTCCTTTTTTCTCCCCCCCCCTACTCCGAGATGTGCCGTAATCTAACCCCCCCCACTGCCATGTTTTTTCAAATGTTTCCTTGACTGTGACCCTCGCACATCTAACCGTACCGAAAGGGGGAAATTGTCATGAAGTCAAATGTAGTCCATAAACAGACTGTTACTGATATTCTGCCATGTTCTGTTGACGTCCTCCCAAAATGTTTAACCCTTAACTCTCAGCTGGGCCTCCAGTTAGAAAAGGATTCCTCCTCAATGAATGCATCTTTTAACGTATTATATTATCATACAGCGAATAATCTTTATTTAATCTGGGTGTTCATTTCACAGTGGGTGAGAAAAAAAAATCTGATTACATAACCAAAAGATGAAAAAAAAAAAACAAACTGGCTCATTAAGATGATTTCTTTACTGTTCACTTGTCTTGGTGGCTGTTTTAGAAGAACATTATTGCCCCCTGTTTATGTGTGCTGTTTGGGAGGGAAGTGGGCATGGGGGACCCGTGTGTGAAAAGGGAGCAGCAGCGTTTAATGCTTCCTCTCAGTGTACTGTAGCGTGTACTGAGAGCCGGGGGTTAGAAATTAGGGGCATCAGTTTCCCGCTGCAGCTCCTGAGGGTCCGCGTGCAGATTAAGCTAATTAGAAATGAGCCACAGAAACCACTAAGCCCGAAAGAGGCAACGTGGGATTGAGAGGAGGGTTTTTAAAAAAAAAAAAAAAAAAAAAGAAGGGGAGGGGAGGGGGAGTTGTTTATCACTATCCGAGAACAATCTTACACAGCTTTCTTTTTGTAATTTTTTTTTCATGCAAAAATCATGCGGCCAATTTGTTGATGTAAGTGACCTGAACCTCGTGGTTTGCTATCTTATTTAACCAATCACAGCAGAAACACCTGAGCGTTAGGGTAGTAAGAACAGGTCAGAGCAGACAGTTAGCAGTGAAGGATAGGCTGTGTAGTACAGTAGATGTTAAGTTGTTCAGTGTAATTTATAGTCTACTTTTATCTTGTTTTAGTGATATAACATGTAGGTCTATGCAGCATAGGGAGATAGATGAGAGCAGCCAGGACAGGTGCAGGATAGAGTATTTTCTTGTGTTTTCAGTTCAGAGTTAGCTAGTATATTAACTTTTTAAATAGAACAGACTAACTAAACTTATATAACTAACCTCATGTTAAGTTTTAGTGCTGTTCTAATACTGGTGTTGCTGTATTCATTTGAACTGTTTTTCTTCTGTTGATCTTGGAGGTGGTCCCTCCCTCAGGCGGTCTCTAACTCTCTTTTTCTTCGTTGTCTCTTTCTTGTCCTAGGAGGTGAATTAGTGTTGCCCATAATAACAGTGGACTCCCTAGACCCCCCATCCATCGCCACCCGCTACCCAGTAATCCCCCCACCCCCCACCACCTACCGCCCTTTCCTCACCCTGCTCGAAACCACCAAAGAGTCCCTCCCCTTGCCCAATGGCCGGCCCCCCTGCCCCTTGGACCAGGAGGACTGCGAGGAGACCATCGAGGTGTCGGCGTACGGCTCGGGGGAGATGACCGAGTCGGATGACGAGGACTATTACAAAAACTCCCCCCTGGTCACCGACAGGACTGTCCTCCCCCCTCCCCCGGCCGTCGAGGGCGGCGTCCAGAACCCCCGAGACCGCCACTTCTCCCGCTTCCCCAACTCCCACCGCCCACCTCTCTCCTCCACCCCCACGGCCAACCCCGACCAGCTCGGCCCGCGCGTCAAGCCGGCCGCCGGCGGCAGCAGCAGCAGCAACAGCAAAATCCCAGCGGGGAAAATGAACACCCGAGACCAGGTGCTGCTGCCGCCGGCCCACCCCTCGTCAGACCCGGGCCACCGCAGAGTCCCCGGAATAACCTACCCCCCAAATTTCCCCCATGTTCCCACTCCAGACCCCACGTCTCCTGAGAGAGGACTCCCCGGCGCGGTCGAGGTGCAGCAGTCCAGCAGCACCACGGGGATGGTGGTGGGCATCGTGGCGGCCGCCGCCCTCTGCATCCTCATCCTGCTCTACGCCATGTACAAGTACCGCAACCGCGACGAGGGCTCCTACCAGGTGGACCAGAGCCGCAACTACATCAGCAACTCGGCCACGCAGAGCAACGGAGCCCTGGTGAAGGAGAAACAGCCCAGCACTGCCAAGACGGTCACCAAGAACAAGAAGAACAAAGACAAAGAGTACTACGTCTGAGGAGGCGCCGCCGTGACACCCAGAGACAAGACAGCAGACACCCTTAGAGAAGGAAAGAGACCAGAGAGAAAGAGAGAGAGAGAGAGAAAGGCAGCATACGGAAAATGGCAAAAACATAACACAGAGGGCGATTCATTAAAACTCAGTATTGTCAGGTGGCCATACATGTTAACAATTTCTGCTTAATGAGAGGGAGGCGGCAAAAGTGAGATGGCAAGGTGACATTTAGGTTCTCCTCACAACTTTGAGCATCGCTTTGATTGATTTGACTTCCTTATTAAATGTTAACCATGGTGTGGCTTTAAGGGAAGGCTGTTCCACCTCAGAGCTCCACACGTACTGTGCCAACAACCATGTACCAAATGCTGATAAAATAGTGATTTATGGATCCGCACATGACAGGTAATTTAATATCTCGAGTACTGTACGAAAGCACCACCATCAGTATTTGTGTCAGGATCCGGGCTCCACTCTGAGGCAGGCGTATGGTGTAAGCCGTTACCTTATATTATTTTCCAACGAGGCTTGAATTAGCAACTTGACATCCCTCTGTAAAATCAATATACTGCCACTTTACAGAAACACTGTGTCAAATCCAACTCTCCCACATCTGTCAGTGTTCGACATCTCGGGGCTCGCACCCTTCGCCGGATCTCTCTCTCTCTCTCTCTCTCTTCCTCCCGTTCGCTCGTGCACTCTGTTTCTCTCCTTGTCTACGGTGCTCCGACGCTGATGCAACGTTAACTCTGCCGTGTTTCAAGCATGTAGTATTCATTTACGAAAAAGAGATAAAAACTGTTTTTCTTTCTGTGGAGTTTAAAAAAAACAAAAAATATGACAATGATTGATCATAACAACGTTAAACGTAGCAACTATGTGAGATACCAACGCTCCAGACTAATGGATGCTAACTAGTACGTTTAGCCACCGAAAAACTTGTCGAGGCTAAAAACCCCTTGGTCGTCTTTTGTTCCAGCAGATCTGTGTCATGTGTTTCTGGGGCCTCAAGGCGCCCCCTAGTGGGCCAGCAGAGAAACTGCGTCACGTCCTTACAGTTACTAATAACCGAAAAACAGAAAAAACCTCCAGCAAACAAGATGAACTCTGTTCTATATAATTATAAATATATGTATAGACGTTGCAGAAACCTATGGACCTAAACCGTGAGCGAGTGGAAAAGTGAGAGTGCGCCGATGGTGCGCAGCGAAGACGGACTTTAGGATGTTTGACGTCAGAACAGTTTCACCACCCCAATCCTCCGTTCCCCAGACCGCCCCCCTCCCCCCATCATGAACTGTGCGGCTGATGCAATGCTTTGCTGCAAGACTCAGTCACTTTGGTTTGCTCTTTTCTTTCTTTCTTTTTTTTTTCTTTTTTAATTTCTCTGGAGAAATGAGAGACATTTTAGGGAAATTCTGAATTCATTCTTGCTGGAGTTCCACTGTGGAGAGAGATACCTTGCAGCTGAAAAAAAAGCGACTGTGTCTTTCGCCCCTCTCTAGCCTGACTGGACTGATGGCAGCCAATGGGCAAAGCAGACTTTGTGGGAAGAGCACACAAATAAAAGGTGAACGGCAGTTCCCTGGAAGATGTACAACAGAACTCTAGTATTCCAATTTTCTCAACTCTATTAAAAAAAAAAAAAAGAAACTGTACCATGAAAAGAAAAGAAAAATCCTGAAAAAAGTTTGTGAAATGTCTAAATATTTGACTCTCATCCCATTACTAAGAGAAATGTGTTTTCCCTACTATCATTCCTGTTTGGAGAAAAAAATGACAATGATTCTGGGAAACGGAAATTTCTATGTATTTTCTTTTGGTAATTGAGCAGATGTGATTTGGGTTATGAACATGAAACCACGCATTCTTCTTTTCCAGTGGAGAAGTTCGCCTCCTTTTATCCCATTCCTTCTGTCATCCTCAAACTATTTCTTTTTGTCCTGCATCTAATCCTTTTTGTCTGTATGGCAGATTGTATGTCAACATACCCGGTGGAGGAAGCAGGTTCCGTCCACCCTCCATGTTTTTTAATTTGTTTTATATCTATTTCTGTCTATATGGCCCGGCAGGCTCCATCGATTCACCCTCCTGCCACGTCGGTCTGGTATCTCTTTCTCCATTCCGAGCATACTCCTCCCAGTATCTTCCTGTTCTTTCTAAATGTTATTGTAAAGTGTTCCAGTGAGATGACTCTAAATATGTGTACATTAACAGAGGGAATACACTTGGTTATATACTTCTTACTCCCCGTGTTGCGTGGTCTCTTTATCGTCTTTGTTTCTGTCAATCAAACTCACACAGTGACATGAAAACCTGCACTTGATTGGAAACAATCTTCACTCCATATCAGGATTACATTTGGTGTTCAAAGCTGCTGCCTTAAGACACTGTGTGCAGACTTTGGCCATATCTGACACTGGTACTCCTGCTGGAAGGCAGCTTAGATGAATGAACTGAAAAAATACATAGACTGTAACAAATGTGCCAGGATAGTCTCTCATTTTTCTACAAAATGAAAACATTTTTTTAAAAGATATATTCTGGTTTTAAATGCTGGTGCATTTCATCACTTCCAAGTGTTTCTACTATAGCGACCAAATTTTTTAAATTAGTCCAACATTAACAGAAAATGGATTAGTCTAGTGTGGTTTCCACTCGCCATGTGTCTTATGAATCTTCCAGAAATTGTCTTGTTCAGACTTCAGTGATCAAACAATTACTCAGCCTTCTCAGTACAGGTTTTAGAGAATAATTTCACTTCCTTAACTACAAATAATGCCCACTTTACATTTTGCCGGTCATTTCCTGCCTACCAGACTTTTTTAATGCATTTTTCCTCGTTTTTCAGACCTAATAGGTCAATCACCAGACATCTGAAACTCGATAGAGTTGAGTACAAATCATTCATTAATAATTGAATTAATTGAAAACCTCTTGTTTTCATGGGAGACTTGAATGGTGCTCACGATGGGTGAGGGTTGATGTGAAATGATGAACAATAATCTGGTAATCTGGGACTTTTGCAGGTCACCTTAGATGACACTTCACACATATCATTGCCTATCAATCCTCACTATGCAGCACTTTTTGGATTGAAGATAAATGAAATGAACATCCATTATCTCCGTTACCTTCGCATAGATCCTGTGCTTGCGTAAAGTTATTTTTTTTTTATGAAATGGTCATTCAATCTTATTGGCTTTTATTTTGGATCTTTTACACACCACTTACACATCACATCAGTTCACAGTTCTACTGTCTGTCCAATATGAGAAACGAAAAAGGGAATTTGAAAAACCGAAACTGGACCAACAAAAAAACAAAAGTTTAACCCATAAAATATACTGTTTGATTTCAAACCTCCGAAGGAAAATAAGACTTAATCATAGTGATTTGGCTTTCACTCAAGTCACAAATCAGGTTGTTGAAGATGCTTTAAAAACAGCATGCTAACTGTCCAATCTTACAACTAAAGAACAGTCCTAACGCCTCCCCAGTCACAAACAACATGCAGTCTCTGCAACTCGACATCCGTTCTCTTCTCTTTTTCAGAAAAACAGAAACTGAGGTAGATGCTTCAAGGTTTTTTTTTTTTCACATTTTTTAAACTGATTTTACTTGAAGGAGCTACATCATTTGCTGAACTATTTGATCATCTTAATTATCATCATAACCTCAAATGCACACAAACCTTATTATCCAGGTCCACTATCCTCCTCCATCCTGTGTGAGGGGATTTCACCAGGTGAGTTTCTTTGCTGGTTTTGGTCTCCTCAACGATTTCATTTGCCAAGTCTGCCGGAGGATTGGCCTCTCCTTTATCTACAGCAGGTGTGAGGGAGAACTCTGCAGAGAGGAAAGCTGCTGCCTGATGACATCCGAGGTCGTCTCAGCTCTCGGCTAGCCAACGTCGTTACTGATGTTACAGGAGAGTATCTGTTTTAAGCCACACATTTTTTAGCCCCATTTAGGTGACAAGACTGGGTGAAGAAAGATTTAGGCTCCTAGTTGAGAGGCCTACTTCCGTGAAATCACCAATTACAGTAAAAATATATCGTCCAGCTGGTTTGTCATGTGACCGCTGATGACTTCATATGGAACAGTTCATGTACTCCATTTTCTTCATTTGCATCTGAGAGAACGTAAACGGAAAAAAAACAATGATAAATTGCAGATAATATGTATGGTAACATAAAAAACTCTCTATCTGGGGAACATTCACCATTTTCTCTACCTGAACTGATGGCAGCACTTCCAGTGGGCTGAGTGGTTGGAAGACGTTGTCGGCAGTGATTGTCTTGATGTCTGTTTAGTCCAAGTGCGCTGCTCTCAGAGGACGTAACAATCATCCCAGTCTGTCTACTTTGTTTTTATTTTTGTCTCGTCACACAATACATGCATGGACATTAATGGGAACACATCACAGGAATGAGTCTGTGATAAAATAGTGCCGTTGTAGTGCATTTTCATACAATTCTACAATTTCAGACTAATCAAACAGCTGATTCTAAAATCTTTTCCACCTAAGAAGAAAAGTACGGTAAGTCTGCACTTCGCATTTATACATTTGTAAATGATTACTGATCGCTGCATCAAAATAAAGAAGCAGAGAAATAATGTGAGGA
>JAOXYL010000051.1:14811735-14822157 GCA_028564955.1 Terapon puta
ATCTAGTTAGTAAGCTCCGCTGGTGTTGGTAGGTGTGCTTCCTGTCTTTATGCTAAGCTAAGCTAAACACCTCCACTTCACACACAGTCGCAAAAGAGGAGAGTGACCGCTTGGCGTAACTTCCTTTGAAGCTCGTCTCGAGGACCTGCAGACAGTTGAAATGCAAGATTGTATAAGCAAAAAAGAAAAATCAGTGTGTGGAAGCTTTGATCTGAAAATACCGTTATCAGTACCACGCTCACGTGTGTGAACCTGTTGAACCTCCACACCGATGCCCTGCTGTTCATTAAAGAGGGAATCGAAGATCTCTGGGTCCCGACGCTCCGTCTTTTCCAAACTAAATAAAAAAAGTGCTGGCTAAGACATACGCTAAGTCCAAGTCCCCTCTGCCTCATCACCGCCCTCACCGAAGTTCACTCGGAGCCAACCAGGTGACCCCCCACCCGCTTCCTGCGTGGACACCCAGGGGGGGCCCTCAGATCTGCCTCCCAGAAAACAGCTCTAATGATACAGCTCTTTTGAAAGGCTCGCTTCCTGACGATGCAGTCGGCCACACTTTGACATTTGACGTGAAGCCTCCTGATGAACAAAGATATTTGCGGTGCATCTAAAAACGAAGAGGCCGTAAAAGTTTTGATTGACAGCTCTCTGAGGCAAGAAAGGCGGTGCTTCTTGCCTGTGCCACCCCCTGCTGCGGAGCATGTTTTTTTTTTTTATAACAGCGTGTTATTACTCGAAATCATGCCGCCTATTGCGTGTTAGCGGTTTACGTGAAGCTGCGCAGAGCGGGGGATGAGGGGAAATGAGCAAGCGGGTGAACATTCAGGCTCATCTAACTGCAAAATGTCACAATTCTCTGCTGCTGAAATCAACATTCCTCGCGGATTATTCTCAATCCGGAAGATCCGCGTCATTCCGATTTGGGAGATTCCAGGTTGCTACACTTTCACACTTCAGTGGCAACCTTGATCGACCTTATCCACGTATTACCTGCTGGGCGTTGAGACGCTCATAATCGAGGGGTTCTGGTATTTTGTCACATTTACAAACGTGGTGCTCTAATCTGAAGTCATTTCAGCTTCGGAGTGGACTAAAGTTGAAAGTATGTGCTTCCTCCCAGACATGACTAATCTGAATCCACAGTGGGCTTACGTTATCACCTCTGATTGCGTCGTTATCGGTCATATTATTATCATTATACTCAGTTTGTGGCGTTAGCGGGCTAAGAGACGGCCCAGTCAGCTCGCCGATGGGACTCCATTATCTGAGCACATTATTAAAAGAACATTAATAAACATTATAGCCTACAGCCACAGACATGTGAAATGACATGGGGACCCACATAAAATGCTTATATATCATAAATATTTAAATAAAAGACCCCGTGGTCATGGCTTTCAACAGTTTTATCAGTTCGGCTATACTTAATGTGCTTTTAAATATTGACTATGGATCCTCTATCTGCCGATCAGTGTCACGAAAATTAGATTTATTTGAATTAGAAAGTGCAGATTCTTTAACCGCACAGATTTTTGTTTCAACAAAACATTACTGTGAAAACTTTTTTTTAACGTGTACTTATATGTGACTGAGGCCTGACACTGTAGCTCGTCCGAAAAACGGCAGCACCATCTTCGCGTTTGACTTCCCCGCACATACGCTGCTCAAGTCAAGTACATGTCGGCGATAAAAGATACGACTGTCAGGCCTTATTGACATTCTCCGCCGGCAAATTTCCATCTGCAGATAACATTTTCACAGCCTTCTCTCTCTCTCTCCCTCTCTCTCTCTCTCTAATGGCCGGCTAATCTGCGTTTTGGCTCACTTATCACCCAAACAGCGCACGTTAAAGCGATACGGCCGCATTAATGAAACACAGGTGCATGTTGGGACTTGGGTGTGTGTGTGTGTGTGTGGGTGGGAGTGCGACAGTAACGGGAGCGCAGTTCACCACACGCGTGCAAACATCACACACAGACACACAGGGGATGTTTTGAGTGCACTGCAGTGTGGGGCACCGGGGGCCCTGAATGAAAACATGCTGGTAGAGGGATGTATCAGATGTTTGTCTACTCGTGAAAGAAAAAAAAAAAAAAAAAAAAAGAGATGTTGATCCAAGATCTAACTGTGGCTTCTTCCTGAAAAAAAAAAAAAAAAAAAAAAAAAGGCCAGTGAGTTCCAGCCCAGCAAGTGCTTAGCTTGGCACTTTCCCCTTTACCAGCTCTAACTAAAGCCTCTGCAGAGTTTTATGGCGTGCGGTGATGCCTATAGCAGTTTTTGGGTCTATGGAGGCTTTGTGCAGATAAGTGGAAGTGGAACGGCAACAACAGTCGGACCGAGCAAGTTTTCGAAGGCTGTCACCGGTGGCGAGATTCGCACTGTAGCTGCGGAGTCAAACGGCATAATCGATATTTCTGCATAAAGCGGCGGATGAAATGACCGCGTGGGATGTGAGACGAGCGCCTGCAGGGCCTTTCGGTTTCGCCGCTTTGCTTTCATGACCTGCGACCTCGCGGGTGTCATTCACTCTCGTCAGTCCGCACGCAGGTGCAGCAGTGAGCTCCTCTCTGCGAAAAGGCTCAGATAACCTGTCGGTCGCCGTCGAGGTTAATTGAGTTGTTTGGGCCGTAAAATGTCAGGAGGTGGTGAAAAACGTTGAATGTTTTTAAGGTGTCGTTCACAAGCAAAAAATATTCCATTTGCTATCATAGAGGACTAAAGAGAACAAAAAAAATACATCTGGGCAGAACGAAGCAAAGAGTCTGGATACTTTTTCTCTGAAAAAAACTCAAAATGTTTCATCAGTTATCATAACACCTGGTGGAAAACGGATTCCCTGCCTTACGGTTGTAGCTCTCTACTGAATGTGTCTGACAGCTCAGGCACAGCACAAACAAACTCACAGGGTAACGGCAGCTTACGAGCCAGAGGGAGACGGAAGAGCTCGGCAGTGAAAGGTAAATTAGCTGTCTGACCCGCGAACGGAGGCGAACATCGCAGCGTTTGTCTGGCAGACGCGAAATGGGCACTGGGTAGAACGCTAATGTGGTTGCGGTTCAGCGAGAGGTTAGCCAATCAGAGTGAAACCAAATTATACTGATAAAAACAACAGCACAGTGACCGCCGAGTGTCATCAGATATCGTGAAGCAAAAAAAAATTATATCTATATATATATATAATTAAAATGCATCATTTTGTATTCTAAACACTGCAGAGCAAATTTAAAAAAACTGAAAAAAAACATGTAATTTATTTTTAGTGGGACTTTAAGAGAAAAAACAGTAGAGCTCTGTACAGAGTGGTGCAGCCCTGAAGCCTGATTTAGACAAGCATGGGAACCAAACACATCCGTCTGATAAAAATAAAAATTAAAAAAAAAAATCACTGAGTGCTATAAGGTGTGAAATGTCCCCCCGGCTCTCGTCCTCACACACACAGACACCACAGTGAGAGGAAGAGGCTCCGCTGCTCCCCGCTCTGTGTGCTTTTCGGTGGAATTCGAGTTATGGCCTCCAGCTTCCGACCGGCGCTCCTCGCCGCTCTGTCTCCAACCATCCCGCTAGAGCAGCGTCTTCCCAGCGGGAAGAGGTGGCGACTTTAACTCTAAGCTCTCGTTTTACAAGCCACTCGGGGATAATGACCGCCCCCCCCTCCTTCGCCGTAACAGCCGGCCCTAATGGTCAGAAATGAGCTTTTTAACGTGGCGATGTGCAGGTGCTCGCTGTCTTCACCTGCTGTTTGCCTTAGGAGTGACAGAGTGATCTTTTAGGAGGGTTTTATGACTACTCTGTTACTTGTACGTTTTCTACATTTCCTGTAATGAGGACATCTTGTTGCCCGGCTGCATTACGGTCCGTTCGCGGCTGCAGCTGGAAAAAGGCCTCTCCGCCTCCTCTTTCGCAGATCTCTCCCCGTATGACTGCGCCGACGCAAAATGGCAGTTCTAGAAAGAAGAACTCATTCTGAGGAACTGACACCGTATTCCTGGGTGGACCACTGACGCTTCAGTACACTTTGTACCGTCGCGCTAAAAGCCGCGTTTTCAGGTCTTCCTCTCCGACGGCGTCGCGCTCAGATGCTCCGGCACCTGTGCGTTAAAACTTTTCGGCGCGGCGCTTACGGCGCGGCATTGTCAGACCGACAAGAGCGTCTTTTGAAATGAACCCTCCCCCCTGCTCGGCCCCCACCCCTCCTCCCCTCCACCACCACAACAGGATATTGCTCAGTGGCACAATAGGGTTATGGCTCTATGGAGACATGTAGGGGCAGGCCAGAGTTTAAAAAAAAAAAAAGAAAAAAGAGCAGGAGCGCGATACCATCGGCCGGCTCACAGGGAGAAGGATTGTGCTCGCTGCGGCCTGCCTCGTATACAAAAACACTATATTAACGTAATTCCACTTTCATTTGCGCTGCAGGAGACATTCCTCTGGAGGTGAGGTCGTACTGTGAAACACCACGGGGGTTAAGATAGGTGAAGGGTGGAGCAGAGCGTGGGCAGAACGGAGGATGGAGACTGGCACCCTGGGGTGGAAGAAGAACGGCACCCTTTTGCTTTAAACTAACTGTGAATCAAAAGAGTTAACCGTCTCGTCCTCCTAAGTGAGGTTACATCGTCTGAACTCTCAGGCGGTTGCCAGCGTCAGACGTCTGCTCTCTGTGGTGATCGGGGTGCACAGTGACAGACTGGGTGAGCCGGGGGAGGCTGAAAATCTCTCAGAGCAAAAAAGATACGACCGCAGAGCTGACAGGGATTATATGCTGCATCGCAAGAATGATAATAACAGAGAGCAGGCTCGGCTAAAACGTGAGGTGGCCCAGTGTTTAGCTTACCTAAGAGCACTGTTAGAGCTCAGAAAGGCACTTTATCTGCTTCAGAACCAAGGGGGGGGGGCTTTATCAGCGATGCATCTCTCTGCAGCGATGACAGTAATGGCCTGACGTGCGCCCGGCCTCCCGCGAAGGGCCCGAAACGCCGACTCCTGACCTTTCCCTCTGCCGCCGAACGGCCTCAAAGTCCAAACTGTGACGGCGCTGAGACGGACAGCTTCCTCCTGAGCGGCCTGCGTTAGCGTTCGGTTCTGTCAACAACACCGCGCTGGCAGGCCCTCTCGGTATCCGCGGCCTTGCCCGCCTCACGGAGCGTCACATGACCGGGCCGCGCTCCAAAAGCGAGATGTGTCCCTGTGGCGGCGCACTTATTTCTTTTAATGCTTCGTCAGGAAATATGACTCTCGCAGCGCATAATAAAAAAAGTAGAGAGCTCGCTCAAGGTCGCCTTTGTTCTAGATACTGACCTGTAATCACTAAGAGACGCCTTTGGCAGCTTTCTGCATGGTACACCATGTTCCATCAGGGCCATGATGCCACACAAACAGCCCAGTAAATATGTCAGCACTCTTTCTTTTCAGCGGCCTGACAGACCGGGTTCCACTTACTGTTGTTGGACTTGAGATCCCGGTGGATGACGGGGACGATGGCCTCGCTGTGCAGGTACAACATCCCTCTGGCGATCTGCACGGCCCAGTTGACCAGGATGTGCGGCGGGATGCGACGCCCCGCCAGGGCCCGGCTCAGGGCCCCGCCTGAGGCGTACTCCATGATGAGGCACAGGTTGGGCTCCTGCAGGCAGACTCCTTTCAGGGCGATGATGTTGGGGTGAGTGAGCATGGCGAACAGGCGCGCCTCCTGCCTGACGTTCTGCGCCGTCACGCTGATGTCCTCGTCCGGGTCTTGCCGGGCGGCCTTCACCGCCACCAGCCCGCCCCGCCATGTACCGCGATACACCTTCCCGAAGCCCCCGACCCCGATGACCTCCTCCAGGCTCAGCTCCCGGAAATCCACCGGCTCGGGCTCGAACTCGCCCACCACGGCCGGGCCCAGCTCGGTGACCACGCCGCTGCCCGGGAGCTTCCCGTATCCGTTGGGCTTGAAGGAGCCGTAGTTGGACGGGAAGATGCCCACCTTGTTGTTGACCTTACCCGCCCACCAGCCTTCATCCCCCGAAATCTCAGAGTCAAGAGACAGGACCTCCACCAGGTCCCCCTTACGCAAGGTGAGTTCATCTTTACAGGACGCCTCGTAGTCAAACAAGGCCGTCCACACGGGGTTGGTGAAGTTCCCTTTTTGCGACTGTTCCAAATTTTTCCAGTTTGACAGCGGGCCGCGGCTGAATATGTTCTTCAGCGGCTCCATGGAGCCTGGAGCAGATGCTTCCACTGGATCCGACTTTGCACCCCAGGGGTCTGAAGATAAAGTACAGAGGAGTACTTTCCTGCGCCTCGCTCCCTGGCTCGTCTTTGCGGTTGGTTCATCAGGGACCAGTGAAATGCGTTCAAGGGCCTGACCAACAAGCGGGCGACGGGAGAGGAGTCGGAGACGGCCGAGCGGCGGGCGCCTCTCATTCGGCCTCCATTGGAAAGTGTCAGGATGGGTCAAAGGGAGGATGGGGAGGGGGGAGGGGGCGCTTCTGTTGGAAGCTGTTGGAAGCTCAGGAAAGCAGTCCGGCCTGCTCTGAACTTCTCTGTGCCCGAGTGATGAGCGTGGTTTCCCAAAACATGGCCTGAGGACAGTGGAATTTAAGCGGCCTGACTTTCAGAGGCTCTCCAATCACCTCATCATGGCCGGACTAGCTCTTCCCTTCCTTCATTCAAAAGTGCCACCTGTTGAGTTTCTGATTTTCAAAGTCCAGCTCAGGACACAAAGCAAACGGCCCAAAGCTTTGTTGCGAAACACTCAAGTGTCGCGGCTGCAACTACAAATTAAGGTCCCCTCTACATTTAGCTGTCCATTTTGAATTTTTTTTTATGTATTTTTAGCCAGTCGGTGCAGTGGCCACCGCAAGCAGGAAGCGCCGAGGAGCGGAGAAGAATAGCAGGAAAGGAGCATTCAGTCCGGCCAAGCGGAGTTTGGAGACAGGTCTCAGCGCCGACCGCAGCTCGTCATTAAACCCGGCTCTCCATTAACCGCGGCTGACCGCAGCCCCGCGGCGCTCCTGCGGGAAACCCCGCGTCCGTCCGCGCCGCAGCGTCCATACTCACGGAGGGTACCGCCACAGCTGGGCTCTGTCACAACACCAAACTCCGGAGGCGCCGACTCTCTGAACAGGAAGAGCTGTCCAGAGCTGGCCGGCTCCGCTCTCCGCGCGGGACTCGACTAAATCCCGACTCGGGTCCGACTCGGAGTGGAGCGGCCGGCCTGCTCCGGCGCGGCGGCCTCGGTGCTCCGGCCGGGGTCCAGGCGAACAGCGCGGTGACACCGTGGGGACGGCTGCTCGGGCTCCCTCTGCCTCGGTCGGCCTTCGCTCGTCGGGACCTCGGACCACTGCTACGTCTGAGCCCACGGACGGCACGGAGGGTGGGGTTAGCAAACTTTTTTCTGTCCCGACAGGAAAAGAGTCAGATGACAGGCCGAGGTCAAGCTGGACACGGCGAATGGTTACGTTTCCGGTTATAACTGTCAAAATAAAAGAAGAAAAAGAAGCAGAAGAAGAAAAAGATGACGACGAGTTACATACTTCATATATCCTCTGCAGTAAATTCTACTTTTGTTACCTCATGAATAACACAAAAAGCCCGGAAGCCCAAGAAGTACTCACAGACATGTAACTGGGGGAGATAGCAACAAAGTAAACACAGAGGAGGAAGTGTCTCTGCAGACAGGAGACTGTGAGAGGACAGGGAAACTGTCATTCATCTTTTTCTTACAATCTGACCAATCAGAGGCTTCCAATCCAGCTGCCAATGATCAATACAAAGTTCACCAGGAATTCAGTGATACAGTGAGTCAGTCAGCAGTGTTACAGGAGAGTTACACAGAGTCTGCAGCTGCTGTTTGTTTTCCTCTTTGGAAAGTTGCATCTACACCATGCAGATACAAATACACAAAATATACCACTGTACATACACAATGAATGAATACACAATATGTACAATAAGTGCCCAAATACAAAAATATATACATTACATACACAATATTACTTTAAATACCTGTGAGGTTGGAATACATTTTTTTTAACCTCCTCATTAAATTCCAACTCTATGGACGGTGTATATACTAGAACTAGATATACACAATATATACTACAAATACTATAAATGTACATATTGTAACATAAATAAAGAATTGACACTTGACCAATAAGGCTGATTGTGATTTTTTTAAATTAGTATTAGTTCTTTACACAACAGCGAGAACATTATACAAGCAAATCATTTTCATTAGGAATCCATTTTTTAAAAAACGACATGTTCAAATTAAGGATAACACGTCACAGAAACATGTGAGAGAAGCGATTCCTTAAATACAATTCTAGGGAGAGCAATGGGCTAGTTTTACTGGATTTTACGCCTGTCATTGTGCTTTTCAAGGATTTTACAAAGAGGGCCAGCAAGATAGTCAACATTTATGTGCTGTGCAGACATTCTAAAGGAAATGTTATTGCATTGGAAAGACGCAATTTGTTTTCTTGAGCACTTTGAAACTTTTATACTCATTGGCTGGAGCTCAACGGGAACCGGCGCCGCCTGACCCGAAAGGCCAAACCACAGAGTAGGCATCGCCACGGCCATCATGAACACCAACTGCCTCGTGTTGTTTTTTTTTTCTCCCCGCTGTGGTCGAGAAGAAGATACCAGATACATCACGTCAGCGCTGAGAGGCTCAGAGAGAGCTGCTACCCTCAGGCCACAAGGACGCTAAATTCTATTTCACATACTTGATTATTCAAAGTTACTACTATAGTTAATTGATCTGTTACTTATTTCTGTTCTATTAGTTTTTTTTGCTCAGTAGAAGGAACCAATGGCCACTTTGATCATACATGAATTTGAAGGGGCCCATAGACAAGCAACTGAAGAAGAGATATCTATATTGATTTGGTGTTTGGTGCCTTGCTCAGGAGCGCCTTGGCAGGGCCAGGGAGGTGAGCTGGTCACATATTCAGCTACCAGACCACACTTCATCCTCTGATATGTACTTTTTAAGTAAAAAATACCAGTTGGAAATATAAAGCTGCATTAAAAGTTATTTAAAACATCATCTGGCAGGTAAAGAGAGACAAAATAATTATCAAATTGCATCCCATTATTTTAATCACTGTACAGTAATAAAGCATGCTATTTAGCTATTTCACTATCCAAATAAAAGTTAACAATTAATATAAATGGTGTTTATGAACTAGTACACTTGTGTGCTACCCATCAATGTGATATGTTTTGATGAGACTTTTATTTTGAATTCTCAGTCTTCCTGTATTTTCACCGCTATCTTCCTCTTAACTTGACACTGCTGCTGGGCCGAAACGCTGGAGGTATGTCAAGATATACGAAAACACCTACGAAATTAACGACAGTTGCCTTCAAATTAAAGCGTTTAACTTAGTTACTTGTGGATATCAGTAACAGTCCATTATTCTCTCCACCGAAATTACCAGAACAGTACATGTATTTTGTGCTTGTTACTTTATGACGTGAGTCTGATATTTTGGGATGAAAAACACTTTTCAAATATACCACATATTCCCTCTCACCCGCGCCACACAACGGCGGTGGCTTTTATTTTGAAATCCATCCTAGCGGTCCTGTTATTCTTGCTCGTTGTGACTCAGGTGATGTTGGAGGTAACAGGTGGCAAATTAACCTTTGAGAGCGAAAGAGTGCAGTGTGGAGTCTGAAGCTATTTGGATAATTGGTTCTTGCCCTTCTGAGCAAATAACCCCACAGTGACTACTAAAAATCAGTTTCCTGTAAGGTAAATATGGTAAAATGGATATTTTATGTCCACTTGTCTTATTTTACAGACTCTATATACTGTATATATTCTGTGTATTAATGTGTTTACATTTCATATTATTCTTTATTTTATAGTTTCTGCTCCACTGCAAATAGTCCCTCTGCTCATGTCTGCTACTATACTAACATAATATGGTGTCTTCCTGTTGGGTCAGCTGACATACTGCACTCTTATTACACTCTAGTGACTTTCAGTTCAAATACTCAAGGACAGTGGTTCATCAAAACTCTCCCCATAGTCACAGAAAAGAGGAAACAGTGCTCTGCAGTTTCTGTGAGGAGACATTTTCTTTTGTCTGGTGTTACTTTGAACAAAAAACACACACTCGCAAGCTTCTCTAGTCGAAAGCCTTTAACGTGCGGTTCCTTTAATGTTCTCTGTGCAGGTTGTGGGCTTCTTACCTGACTGAGGTGGAAGAGTAATTTCACCGGAGTCAGATGTACCGTTGAACAGCCGGACTTGAGATAAAGTGACATCACTCTAATATAAAGGTTTTGTTACTTTAGGGGGAATGTTCTCACTTTCAGTTGCATCCCTGTGATGTAAAAGTTGAAGAAAAACTAAGATAAAGCTTCTGAACTGGACCGGTGTGCTGCTGACCACTTTTTGAGGGAGAGGTTGTGAAAAATGAA
>JAOXYL010000051.1:14828527-14841781 GCA_028564955.1 Terapon puta
AATTTAATAAAAGGTTTGCGTACAATATGGGTTTGAAAGCACACAGCAGGGAATGTGAGGACAAATGGGTGAAGATGAATAGGATGTTATAGCTGAGCACTTAGTGGTGGCTGACAGCAAACATGCAAACAAATGTTCTGAGCACAGAATAGATGTTTGTCAGCTCAAATGATTGTATGCGTGAAGATAATTTCTCTTCAAAATATATATTGATCTGCCTGCAAAAAGTATTTTTCTGTGCCGGACTACACGCTCAGGAAAGAGAAAAACATGACTCCGTAAAACTCTACGTAAATTCATTCCTACCTCCTGCTCCGACTCTGTGCCAGATAACTTCTTGTCCTTGCCTTTGGAGCCAGCCCCTCCATTCTTGCGGCCAGAACCTGGTTTTCGACCCCTTAGAAATAAGTAAGAAGTTACGTTTTCTGGAAAAATACATTTAGAAAGGGTTTATATCATGGTGACCCTATAAGTTACTAGAGAAGTTTCTTAACTTGTGCGGATAAACGCCCCGTGTGATCGCGGTCATCATTTGCTATGAAAGTTGCTCACATGAGGCAACAGCTGATCACACCCTAATCTGTCATTAAAAGACGCAGTTACCCCCATGTCGTTTTCAGATAAACACAGACACACTGTGATGCAGGGAATAATGTGACTGTTAGTGGCAATTACTTTGAGCCATTTATTATTCAGAGGGTGCTGTGACTCCACATGCCTCATTCCCACAGCTGAGACAAAAAGTCTAAATATTAGAGGCTTACAACCATTTCAATTTGAATCTCTACTAAAGCAGCCACATTTCTTAGTGAAAAGAAGTCTTGTTACTCGTTTAATTTATGTGTAATTCTCTGCCAAGCTCTCTGCTTCAACTTAGCTGCGGAGCCAGAGTTTGACTTGAAAGTCAATACTGCTTTTTCTTCTCTACAATCCTCAATAATTAGTTCTCGCTCTGTAGACCACAAGAAAAAGGGCTCCCTCTTTTTTTTTTTTGGAGGGATGTTCATTTGTAATCACACAACTACATGGAAGCAGTGATAAGGTAATCACAAGGAGGACAAACATATTGCTTTAATCAGTTTGAATTCACAGCAGTAACTGTTCCTGGAAAAGGCAAAGTTATCCTCCCTTGTGTCTACGTGAGGACTATCTCCCTGTTTGTGACGAGTGATTCATCGTGCACTTGTCAGAGACGACTGAATGATAAAATGACATGTGATAAACCAGGTTAATGAGTCAAAGTTAGGTGCATAATATGGTGATTGGCACGCAATTCATTTTTCTGAACTAGTGATGTATATGAAAGAGCCCTTGCTAAAATTTAAATCAAATGATGACTTTGAAGTGTTGACTTTTAAATTCCCCCTGTAGTCGTGATGCTATACAAACATATTTGTGTGTGTGAGACAGAGAGAGATACCTCCGTGGGACTTTTTCTCCTCCTCCCTCGGTGTGGTTCTCTTCCCCCTCGCCCTGCATGTCCGGCACCGTTGCCACCAGATCTTTTAAGAAATCAAATTGCTGCTCCAGCTCAATACACTGCTTTCTGTGAACAAAGACGCAAATTTAAAAATCAGTTGTCAACCTGATGTCTAATAGACAAAGAGATAAATGGAGATTATACATTCACTTCAGCAGCATGCAGAACTTGAGACAGTTGGGTCAAGGTCAGACATACGTCCGAAGACAAGGCCATGCAGAAGTGCAGGTTCTTTAATGTGACACACACAAACTTACAGATGTGACGTTGTCATCGTCTTTGCATTCCTGGACTGGGTGACTTGACAGGCCTTTGTAAGTAATGATTCCAAAAAAAGTTCCAGGGCTCTCGCTGATGTCTCAGTAAAGGAAATCATGGAACAGCAGGTCTGTGTCCTTCGTTTAAATTAAACAAGATTCACTTGCATGGTCTGTCTTATGCCGTCACTGCTCTGATCCAAAACACATTCAGTTTTCAAAAATGAAACCACGGACAGCCTGCCTGTGCGGACTGTGCCACAATCATGATATTAAATAAAACAGATGCAACAAATATGACTTTTCACGCACTATGTCAGTTATTGAAGGAGTCAGACTTTCATTGGTTCTTAATCTCAGCCATTAATGTTTTAACATTTTGGCCAGAAAATGAAATTAAATCATCCCAAATAAAAAAAAGGTCACAGAACCCACAGGGCTTTCTTTAAGCGTCTTATTTTGTCTGACCAGCAGTCCTACACTATAGATACTCAATTTACACTGACTTTTAACTAAACAAAGCATCAAATCCTCACATTGGAGAAGCCTGAAGCGGCAAATGTCTGTCGGACTTATCGATCTTTAACTTAATTGTTCTCGATCAACTTTCCTTGATGGGCTGATGAAGCAGGTTTTCTATTCCAACTCCTTTACTCTGAAGTCCCTCTTCTAAATGGATAGCGAAACTTTAATAAAGCTACCACAGTCAAAACACACACACACACACACACACACACTTGAAACACTGAGGGTTGCAGACAGATTTGATAGAAAGGATACAAATAATAACAGGAACTGCTGCAGCCACTTTGCCTATTTCTTCATCTGTCTGCATGATCTTCTTAATCCTCGCCTGCAATGAGAAAAGATTAAGTTTACATGTTTGTGTGGGGTGAGTCGACATATTTGAATAAAGTATTATCATTTTCATTAAAAACACACTTCTACATATCTTCCTGTGTACCAAAAACCAAGGCCCGCTTCCTGAAATGTTTCCAAAACATCGCACAACACATTTTTTAATCAGTGTTTCAGGGTGAGAGGGCTTTGAAAGTGTTCCTTTTCAGTCCCGTCAGTGTTAATCCGCTTATCTGCAGTGTATTTTTTGCCAAACACACCCCTAAAGACAGCATATGTGCGCACATTTTGGAACATTTCAGTTTAACTTAGCTTGTCATGCTAAAAACAAGCTTAGCGTGAATTGGTGGAGTCGCTCGCCAACTTTCCTCGCAAGACGTAAATGTAAATTAGCAACCCCTTGGGAAGTGGCTGTTCAAAAGAAGAGGCACTTGTGTAGTTTACACTTTAGCGACAAACAGCTTGTGTTTGTTAGCTGTCTCGTTAGCTCTCAGGCCGAGTCCCATTCAGGCTAGCCCAACAAGTTAGCTTTCCGAGAGCTAGTCTTATCGCCGGCTCGGCAAAGTTTAAACTCACCGGGGGGAACCTGGCGTTGTATTTCTTCTTCTTGCTGGGCATAATTAAATGACCTTGGCGGCTACCTTAAAATAAAATGCGGTAAATTCTGCGTTGCCGCTCTATTTCATATATAAATCACCTGTGCCGCGCACACACACTTAGATAGTAGCAGCTAACCGGCTAACTCGCTAGCACGCCAGCCGTTACCCAGTTTGTCTCCGCCGGGTCCTAACGCCGTCACGTAGAGGCAGACTAACTTACACAGGAATATAACGTACGAATTACCTTCATTTTGAGGTAATACTCGAGTTTTATTTGTTTGTTTTGTTATTGACAACACATCTTAAATATTTTATTTGCGCACCGAATTAGCCAAAAAAAACCCATGTCACGTTTATTTCCTTTACACGTGATTTAGTCGATAGGCGAGGCGAAAAACTGACAGACATCTGAGTGTTTTGATTCAGAGCAGCACGGAGGCGGCCAGCAACTAACTTCAACATCTGCAGGTGGGTCAACCGTGAACACACACGGTTTGCGAGCACGGCTGCCCCCAGTCTGCATGCAAATAATGCACGGTCACGTCGCCGGCTGCGGAGAACAGCTGGCCGTGAATCATATTTCTCCAAATGTGTCGAAGAAGACGAACAGCAACGACTGGGGCCAGAGGGGGGCTAGCTAGTCGGCTAGCTGCGACAAAACCGAGCGAATACAAATGTGTAGACAGGAGCGACGTGTTTAAATCAGCCTTATGTGTCAAATGTGGACGGTACAGAGAAGGGATTTGTTAACGACTTATCTTTGTTCCAAAAAAAGCAAATGGGGCAGACAAACGTCACTAATTGAACAAGTGTTGCTAAATTAGCAGGCTAGCTTGAAGCACAAGTAAACATCCGTGAGCAGTCCAATTGTCCACATCTGAATATAGACACACAGGCTGCACCTGGTTTATATCTAGATAAACTAGAGCTACATAGACTCATACAGAGGCTCCACTTTAACATATATACCACTATATTGGGGCTTGATTGATTGACACACAGGTTGCACTTGTGTTTGAAACATTCCTTCCTCGTTCCTCCAGGAGCAGGTCCAGGACTTGTGTTTTGGCCTCACACTGACAGGACAATGGAGGAGGAAGAGGCACCTGGAGATGGCGAGGTGGAGACCCCCTTTGCTGCCGAGATGTACGCCGCCGAGGCCATGGCCGCAGACATGGACCCCTGGATTGTGTTTGACTCGCGGAGAACTCCCAGGTCCGAGTTTGACGGCTGGCTAGAGAGCAACAGGCCCTCGCTCGTGTACAGATTTGGTGACGAGGAAGGTGGCGTGAGCCCAGTGGGGTGGATCGCCGTGCTGGGCACGAACCACTGCCCCAGCACCGGGGATGTCACGGGCCTCCAGGAGAGCTGGGAGAAACTTTTGGCCAGTGGCCGGCCTGTCGGCTTCCAGACCGTGAAGGAGCTGGCCCTGAACCACGGGGTGCTCTCGGGAAAATGGCTGATGCACTTGGACTCTGGTTTTAAGGTGGACCACGCCTGGGAGTGTGTGGCCAGAGCAGCTCTGGATGGCAAGATCTCCCTGGTTAAAGTCAGCCCCCATAACCCCAAAGCAGAGGGAAAGCAGGTCATTTGTGCCTACAACCAGAACTTCACTGACGAGAGTGAGGTTATAAGGTTGGACAGTGTCATCCGTGCCACGGGGGTCAAATGCCCTCTGTCCTACAAGCCAGACGTTTACACGTACCTGGGTATCTACCGCAACAACCGCTGGAAGCTCTGCCCGACCATATACGAGAGCAAATTTGACCTGGAGTGCGTACCTAGGCGCTCACACATCGTCAACAAAGTCACCAATCTTGAAGTAACATAAGCCTGTCTGAACAATAGGGTAGTTTTGCCAGATAGGTACATCTAGAGGCGTTTAGTGATTCCCATGATGTGGGTTGTGCAGTACAACTCAATGACTGAAATCGTTTTGAGAGTCAGCAACCTGAATTGTTGTCACATATTTTTGTTTTTGTACTGAATATATTATATTCATAAGTGATTTGTATTCTTGAGCTTCTGTGTGTGACACTAAGACTTTCTTTTCACAGTATACATTAGTCACATTTATTTGGCATTTTTTCCTTTTCGGTTTGTGCTGAACCACGATAAGAGCTGCCAAATAAAGTCTACTTTTGAAGACCGTCTTGGTATGTGGTGTGTTTTATTGGCGAGAAAAGTTTTTGACAATCAATCAAAAAAGGCATATACGATGATCTGTCTAAATCATACCAGTATAAAACAGCATAATCTCATCTCAATAAAGCATCTTTATTACAGAGTATAGCATGTTGACCTACAGATCTGCAACACTTGACTTAAGTTGCAGCCATTATTCATACAATAACTGTGGGAGTATGAATTAGACACAAGAGTAAATGATTCTGCCAAACACAAAAAACAAAGTCTGATAGAGCTCCTTGAGTGTGATGCATGAATGTCTTGTACGCTTCTCTGCTATAAGCATGTACTTACGGTTGCTTGTTTGCTGATTATTTACATGTAGACCTTCATTTGGTTCCTAACACACTACTACATTTTGTTGAGACTCAACAAAGGCACCTTACAGTTTCTGCTGACCTTCAGAATTTTTGAAAACATTCTAAAAGTTCGTAATTCATAGTAATGCATGTGTATGTGTAAAATAAAAGAAGATGGACCTAATTTGCATAGACTTGCCTCTAAACCTCAGCTTAAATTCTTATTGAGAACACCAGGAACTCTGATTAGAACAAGAAGGCAAACATATGCATTTCACTTAAAAAAAACAGCGATAATCACAGTAACACTGGTCAGAGTTACCAACATTATTAAAAAAAAACACAAAAAAACATGCTTAACATGTTCCACAGAAAACATCCTCAAGAGGAAGATAGACAGACAGAAGATTAAACAGATCTTCTCCATTTACTTTATCCTATCTGGTCGTGTAGCTCATAAGACAAACATTTGTTTGTGGGTCTTCTTACCAGGTTGACGCAGTGGCTGAAAAAGTTAATGATTGATGCTAAACATAGGTATAACAAGAAATCTGATTACGTTGTATCCTTTGTCACACAAACTGTATACAAGACCAGGCACAACTCGCCATCTGAATACAGTAAAGAGTCTTTACTTGTAGTTCAATAAGCAGGTCCACAGTGAGCAGTTTTGCTTTCTGCCCTTCATATCCTCCACGTCCTAAAAGAGTTTGAGTTCTGAGGGCTACAAGGGCAGACAGAAGTGGTCTATGTGTCCATTACCAAATGTATTGGACAAACTTTAAGTTGGGTGGCCTGACACAAACCCTGCTTGGCTTCCGCTGTTGAAAATGGAAATAAGACGATCTTCGTCTGCGGACATCAGCTCGTCGAACTCGTCTAGCACAGGTGGTCTGTGGTTGCTGTTGTTGGATGCGATGTCCATTATGCCCTCATTCTGAAGCAAGTTGACGATGCTGTTGGGGTAATTCATCCAGGTGCTTCCTGGGTTGCTGGCAGCGTCAGCAGCGTTCTGGGACACTGCGGTGTTCTGCGCGGCGGCAGAGGAGGGAGGGGCCACCTGTTGGCATGAAGGATGAGCCAACATTGAGGTGCTGTTTCCACTGTCGCTCAGAGGGTTCAGAAGGTCCTCAAAGTCATCCATGTTTAAGTTTTCCAGAGCGCCTGGGGCCTGGGCTTCAGAAAAGCTAGGGAACTCTGGGATGTCATCATCCACGAGTGATGCATCGACCCGGAATTGGGAGCCCTGTAGGCCGAAGGAGCTGCTGGTCTGTGAGGAAGCTGTGCTTCCCTGAGAAGCTGCTGGCTCCTGGGCAATGCCTGATGACATGGGGAAGAACTCATGAAGGTCTGACAGGTTGACGGTTGAGTAGTCCTGGTTGGCAGCGGAGGTGCTGGTGGAGGTTGAGGAGGAGGATGTCTGGCTTATTGGGAAGTTGAGCATCGGTGTGGTTTTGGGCTGGGTTCCCAGATTCAAGGTCTCCATTATCCTCCATGTTTGGTTTGTATTTGCAGCAGAATTGGAGGGGGAGGGCTCTGCCTTGGGTTGGACTGAAAAGAGCTGGCCTGGCTGACTGAATGAGTAGGATGTCTGGGCCTTGGCTCTGCTGCCAGCAGGGGGCACCCCTGCTGCTGGACACACAACAAACAATTTGAGTTCAGTTTCTCCAAATCCAGGAAATACAGAAACACAGAAAATCAGCGACAAGAGAAAATCACTATATGTGAAATGAACAGATAAAGACAAACCAGGTTGTGTATTCATGGATGGGGGCTTGGCTGTGACTGTTCTCCTTGCTGGGCTTATGTGCCGTCTGTCTTGTGGGATGGACACTGAAATTCAGACATACATCATAATATTACATTACAATTAAAACACATACACAATAATGATAGAAAAGAAATCTCATCAGCATACCACTGGACAGCATGGGCCCCAGCTTCAGGCTCTGGAACATGTCCCCTGTACGTTTTCTCTTGTCACTCAGCCTGTATTCATCTACAGGGGTCATTTTTAAAAAGTGGTTACAAGGCTGGGTTTGTAGAGTCAGTTCATTAATAGCTTCATATGTGGCATCATATGGAAACACAGCAACACTGCCTCTCACCTGGGTCAGAGGGCAGATACTGGAAGTCCATTGGTTCGCTGACCTCTCGGTCGGAGGGCCGGCGGAGCTGCATCTTGACTCTAATTGGCTCAGAGAGGTTAGTGTCTCGGTACGGCGGCGTGCGGAACACGATGGCCACCTGCCTGTGGACATCAGCCTGTGAGAACGTGCCCTTTCCCTCCCACGAGTCCTGGAAGAAACGCACCTCAATGTCCTCTGCAGGGGAACAGAAGATAAGAAATGTAAGAAGATACAGAAGGTGAGAGTGGACTCCCCGTTCAAAAGAAGAATCAGCACCAGATAGAGGTTATTTCATTTTTAGTATTCATGTAAAAGCAGCAAAATCAGGAGCTCAAGGACCTTTACATCCCTATGCCTTTATCTGGATGTTTAATAAAAGAGTGTTATCTTTGAGAAGCTGATTTCTTACCCAGAAACAAAATGCTGAGCAGTTAATTCCTACTATACATATGGTATTTTAGACATTTATTGGAAAATAGAAGAAAAAAAGAGAAGTGAGCATCCATATTTCTGTTCAAGATACAAGCCACTCAGAGATAATGTGACTGCTTTGCATCGTTTCACAAATTCATACACAGCAGATACAGTGACAAACAATGAAACCTCACATTTGCAGCGACTGCGGTGCTAAAAATAAGGCTACACACTGGTTACATGCATAGTGTGATATCTCAGAGCAGGGGTTATTCAAATGCACTCGAAGTTGGGTGCATTTTTCTGGCCCGAGGCTCACGCTGTGCACGACCCTGACATAATCAGACATGCATGACACACAATCAAAGTCCACCATTCACTCTCTTCTCTGCCCAGTTTGCTGCTCAATGCTCCGATGTGTTTACCAGCTAGCTGCGTCTGCCGTATTTATGCCGCGTTCAATGTCACACTTCTCCAAAACCGCACTTCAAAGTGAGATTTGTAATGTTTACTGAGTGGCACTGTAGCAACAGGTGACAACTGCAAATGGCTAAATTTAGTTTAAAAGTGCAGCAGAGGACTTTTAGCAGTCAACCGGCTCAGTAAGTACCTGGCTCAGTGGCATCAGGTTCACAGCAGTATCAACATTTGCTTCCTTAAGCTAGTGGACTTAGCAGGCCATTAATGAAGATGAGTGGCACAGGCCTGTTTAGACTGCACACTGCAGACCTTTTAGGTACAGGGATGATGTGGGCTGATGTACATCCTCCATAATGTGTGTCCATGATGTGTTTTGGTTTTTCTTTACCTCACTCACAATATGGACATTATCCATTCACTCACTGTGCCATGTAAATACTGTGTTTGTTTTGTTTTCTTTATTCATGTTAAATTATTGTTAAATTTTTACATTTTACTTTTTCCTTGTTAGTACCAGTCTTTTTTTTTATTGCACTCTGTACTTTTTTGTGTGTCATTTTTATTACTGTTACTGCTTGTTTGCACTGTGTTGGAGGGGACCGTAATTTCATCTGTGCTGTATATCTGGTATATATAGTGCACTTGACAATAAAGTTGACTTTGACTTTGACTTGTGGCTTGACCAGCTTAATCCAATTGTAAGAAGTTAAATGGACTATGAATGTGAATTCTATTTCAATATTTCTTTTTCAATATTTCCACTGAAAGAGCACAGAAAGCGCACTGCACTTTATTATGAGTATGTCTAGTTAACTTATCCCAAAGGGGTCATGCACTGTGTATGACAGGTTTACACTTTTACACCATGTTCAGAGTTGTGCAATGTGTTTCTAGATCATTTCTGTATTTATTTCTAAAAGAACAAACCCTTCAGTTCACACACAGTCCAGGTCTACTGTACCTTTTTGCACTTTGTCACACAGCAGGAAGATCTCATCGCCTCCCTTGCAGCTTCCAGAGTTGCGGTTGACTCTGCAGATCTTCAGCTCAGCCGTGTTTGGGGCCCCTTTAAGACAGAAAAAGCGTTGATGGACAAATAAATACACCAAGGCTACGGATTAACCCCAGACCTCTTTTAAATGAAAAGAATTTGGGCTGTGTCTGGTAAATCAGTGCGACACGCCTCGAGCAGCCAGAAAATGAAATTCTTTCCTCTGTATAATTTCTTTTTATCCCCCCTGGTCTTCTCTGTTTGTAATGTTTTTATAAATGCTCTGGAAGTTGCATCTATTGTCTCAGATCCAAAGAGAAACAAAGGCTGCGCGAGGGAATTAAAGCTGTGTGAACTTCACATTGTATCACTGTACGGCTGAGCACAATTTTATTCAAATCCAAACAGTTTCATCATCTTACCCCGACAAAGAGACAGTATCGAACACATTGTTTTTGAGTTAACTGAATTAAAAACATAATAATAAAGCACAATACGTCCTACAGTTTCTATCCAAAAGTATCATTAACAGTGCTCTAAGATGTGCGCTAACTGAAGACCACTCACTGTTGTCGTAGATGGGCTGCGACACCGCAGGCTCCAGAGGAAACAGCTCCCCTGTAGGCAGAGTGATGGAGGCCTGGAAGCAAAGCCGGACTGAATTCAGGTCAAACTCCTCCTCCCACACCTTGGCCTCGGGAACTGCAGCCAAGACACAGCAGGGAAAGGGTGGGGCGCACAATCAGGCCACACAGCAGTCTGACAGAGCACCGCGGCCTGGTCGGCCCAGTTAAACAGCAGACGCCGCGCTGTATTCTACAACGTACGTTAACCATAGTGACTATTTGTGACTGAGTTAGAAGATATAAAGCCAAACTATCAGTAGATAGTAGAAGTACAGTAAATATTCAGTATATGTTTCAGTATTCATTAAATTTATCCATGGCAGTAGTTATCTTGGCACTACATAAAAACACCTTTTCAGACAGGGTTTTATCAGTGTATTGTATAAGAGGCAATATAAAAGCCTGATTGTTTGTCCGCTTTGCAAGTTAATTCAGGGTAACAAAGTGTCATTACGAAGCTATTAGCACTAATAGTCAGTTTTAGAATGAAACAGTGTTTTTTAGTTAAGTTTGAGTTTTTTCAAACTGTGAAAATGATCACATGAATGTCAAATTCTTATTCGTAAAGTCATCGTGTGACTTTCAGATCCTTTTCACTTTCATCTTTAAAAACAAAGTGAGTGGAACATTTATGGACTCGCTGGCAACTTTTCAGAAAAAAAGGCACAGAAGCATTTAGAGTTTTTTGTTACACACCCACTTCCTATTTCAGGTCCACTTACTGTTGAAAGGGTTGTTATTGGTCTGCAGCCTACAGGTGATGGCCTCGTTCACATCCTTCTTCTTGACACACTGTATACCCAGGTTCTGAAAACTGAAAGCAAAATACTGAAAACCACGGACGCGTACATCTACTTTCTGTGCTGCAGGATCTGATATAATGAGCGGCTCTGATTTTGGTGATGTGAAACAAAACAACGGTCTTAATCTTCTTTGCGTCTCCACTTTGAACAGTTTTCCCACCATGTTTGAAAGTTTATGAGAAAAAATGGCATGAATACTTTTCTGAATACATCACAGTGCTGAATAAACAGTGATAATCTAAATAGCTTCTTACTTCATTCATTTATTTTTTTTAAATCAGTATCAGTTTTTTAAAATTAGCTTTTTAAATATAATTTGCACTTGCTTGATCCCTCATATAGATTTTACATACTGTACATATTTTTGTATAATCTATTCCATGTGAAATATATAAGATACTATAGTGAGAGCATAAAAATAGGAAATCATATCTAGAGAAAAACAATATCTTTCACCTTTAAGACCTTGTCTTTATATTCCACATTATTTGAGTACATTTACTTTGATGTCTACTAGAAACCTTTGACATTTACACTGTTATCAGCCTAGAACTGAAGATAAACCACCCTCGAACTTGTTAACATTTAATTCTAATGTCATCAAACAACCTTTACTATTTATATGTTATGCAATGCAAATCATTCAACGTGAAAAACAAATGACTAATATAAAGTACTTTACTAACTCCCTCTGTGTCAGATTACTGTCAGTGGAGGGCATTACGCGCTGTTTGTTTGAATTTCACCACACAAGTGATGAAGGTAGACAGACAAATATAGTTCCCTCTGACCAGACAGACAGGTTAAATTATGCAATATTAGCTTTAAACATGACATCATCAAAAGTCTCTCGTCCTCCCTGTTGTTTCTCCTCTGGACGGAAAGACAGGACAGCGAGCGAAACAAACCTGTCATCAGGCAGTTGAAGCTGTTAATGTTTTACTCATATCCAAACTCAAGATGAGGCCGCCAGCTCGTTTTACCAGGGCAACAGTAAACACGTCACCCCCCACTAATCACATCCTTATCTGGGCCGATCTCTAACAAATGTCACCTTGTTTTCAAGTGGCATTATTTCCTTAAGTTCCTCAAAATGTGCGTGCGTCATGCCCGCAGCACACCTACCTGTGTATCCTCCTCTCCTGCAGGTCGGCCTCGTAGTAGCCGTGCTTGCAGTCCTTGCCGACCAGTTCGTGAGGGTGCGGCTTGTACGGGGCGTTCTTCGTCACCAGCGAGATGCGGACGCGAAGGGGCCCGCTGTAGTTGTGTACCTGAGGGAGGAAATGGGTCATTTTGTAAAAAGCGCTTTTAAAAAGGGTGGATGCTTGCCTACAGTCTTGCTAGTTCAGGGTTGATCTGGACTACAGTGGATTTCACAGCTCAATAGGAAAACTCGAAGTCATTTTTATTATGTAGATTAAGTTTTTGTAAACTTTCCTGATATTGTTTTTTTTTTCATTTTTATTCATTTATTTATGACACAAGAACTAAACATATCTGACAGATGCAAGTAGGAAAACACACTTTTTTAAAACAGGTCTAGGATTGTATATAATATTTTTCATTAATGTAACTGATCAAACCCGCTGTTTCTGATAAAAAAAAAAAAACACCCTGCTGAACATTGGGCATTGGGCACTTTGCTTGGTTAAAAATTTATCCAAAAAGAGGAGTGTGGTAAAAATGGTACGGTAAAAATGGTATGGTAAAAATGTCATTTACTCCAACTGACTGCAAAACTATTCATAGGCTTTGAGCAAAATCATTTACAGCGTCCAGGCATGTGAGTGGAAGTAGCACATAGGCTTGGGATGACTTATTACATTTAATGATTGACTTTTGTTATGCTACGTAAAAAGAGATGACATGCTATAACACAAAGTGAAACAGTGGACACTGATCTGCCGAAAACTCAGCTGCCCTGTCTTTTATAAGAGGTTTGTGCATAAAGAAATATGTGATAAATCATTACATGAATCTAATTTTAACCTTCATTCCAACACGTTTCAGGGAGGCTGGCTAAACAGAGCTTTGGATGATTACTCTCACACACACTAATACACACACCGAGGGGGCGGGTCTTCTGTTTCCGCTCTCAGAGAGCTGTCGACTGTTATGTGTGGGATAATGGCGCGGCGTCGCTAACTATCACATGATGAATCTAAACAAAGCATGATCCAATAAGGAGCAC
>JAOXYL010000051.1:14909424-14935452 GCA_028564955.1 Terapon puta
ACACACACACACACACACACACACACACACACACACACAGGGTTCAGTGGTAACCCAGAGGCAGGGAAAGGTTGCTGCTTCAGGTTACAAGATCTCACTGTACTACTGTTGCTCTTTAAGAGTAGTGGCACTATAAATAGTACTGGTAGTACTGGTAACAGCACAGTTGTAGTAATACGAGCAGTTTATAGAGGTACAGTAGCAGGAGCACAGTAGTTAAATTATTGTGCCTGGATACAAAATTGGGACAGTCAAGCTGCAGGAATACCCTGCTTTGAAGGTCTATGTGATGCTCAGTCATTTAAAGTAAAAACATATCAATACATTAGAATGGCCTTCTTTTCACAGAGAGTGCATGTGCTTGTTTTTATGCATTCGCCTGAATAGATGCATTGTTCCTACTACGTGGACGACCATGGTGAGTGTGAGGAGTCAGGAAAACAGCAGTCTTATCCTCCTGATTTAAGGCATCAGTCCAGAATAATCTGACACACTGTGTGTGTGTGTGTGTAAAAACGATCCCTACTTGTAAAGAAACATTTGATCACGCCAGAGAAGGAGAACAAATATTTCCAAAGAAGGGACACAAATCTAAGCCCAGTCACAATACATTTAAAGAAATAAATCTAAAATAAAATGTAATTGGATTTTCAATTTTATTACAAGAACTATAAGTGTAAAAATGCTCTTTCGGCTTGTGCGGGAAGTCAGAAAGTCAAACTTACAGTAATAAAAAATGGGAACTGCACAGAAATATCACTCCTGTAATGAAGCATGACTAACTTTATGTAAAAGTACAATCTTAAATAATAGTGACGCTGTATATTAATGATTTTGACTGACTGTAATACCATATTATATCTTGTATAATATGTATTTAGCATAAAGATGACGTCTTCTCTTAAAAGAAGATTCCTCTAAAGTTCCACCGAAAAGAAAATGCTTCAAAGCGCATTTCCGATGTAACCTGCTCAGTGTCATTCATTGCTTCCCCTTAGCTCGGGAGTAAATGGTGGGCGTACTAGTTGTGCTTCTGATGCAATACTCTAGCGGAGGAATCAAACCTACGCGAACTGGACGGCAGACGTTTGCCTCGTTGCCTGGATACGAACGCGGATGGTGGCGCATTCAGGAGTCCTTCACTGAAAAGAAGCTGCGTCTTTAACGGCGGACATTGTGGCTCTCCGTGCGCGGCGTCACCGAGGAGTGACCTTCCCTCCTGCCAGAGCCGGAATGTCGCCGGTTTCCTCGGCGCTGTTGAAGAGGCAGTGGACGTGAAAACAGCGCCATTTCTGTCGGCGTCCATGATACGCGATGCTACCGCAGCGGATTCCAGAGCTCGAGCTCGGAACGGCAGCGGGAGAGAAGTAGCCGCTCCCCTTTTGCCGCTCCGCTTCACTTCGGCCCGCGGCAGGTGAGTGAATCGGCCGGGACCCCTCTGTCCTCACCGGGGCCTTTGCTGTCCCCGTTCGGCGCTCAGTGTTTAGTCAGCTTAACGCTCTTTCGCTGTGTGACGATATGGCGTACATTTCTGAGGGTGAAACGTCTGACAGCGCTGTGGTAGCCAGCCGGGATAGCCGCTCCTCCTCTCCCCGGTCACAACAACAAGCCGAGCGTTAGTTTCAGTTTGAGTCACCGCAGTATTGTGTTGACTGTTGGCCATTTTGTGACCGCTTCGCTTTCGACTGAAAGTTTAGACGTGGCCTAACACTCGCTTGTTGCTGTTCGCTAACCAACCAGCTCACCAACTATTATTTAATGGAGAGCCGTTGGGGCTCTTAAATGTCACCCTGCACAGGCAGTCCGACATGTAGTTACCAAAACTGGTCTTCACAGGAGACAGCGAGAGTAAATTAGCTGGCCTGCCTCGCCTGAATGACAGGGAAACGATAAAATAAAATAAAAATAATTTAATCATAGGAGGCGAGCGGCTCTGTGTCGCTAACTTGGCTAACTTAGCTCATTAGCTATCGTCAAAGGTCGGTGGTCCGGCTAACCTTGCCGTTTGACTGCAGACTGACGATAGTTAATCAACACTAACACCAAAAGTCAGCTTCATATTACCAAGTCACGTCAGCTGTCACAAAATCAACAGTTATTAAAGTATAAAATGTCACGCCAATGACATTAGGACTTAATCTGAGATATCGTGTCTGTTTGTGCGCTGCCGCAGTCGGTCTCTCAGCAGTAATGTCACACACACAATTGCACAACACAAATATGTGTTGCAGCACAGGCTGCGTCCCGCTTGCGCTCCTTTTTGTCAAACTAAATCTCTTAAATAATGGACTGTGCGGCAAAGTTGGCTTGTGTGCCGTGCAGCCAGGAGCTAGCAGCCGGGGCTAGTGTGCGTACTAGAAACAGCTGGGCTGTAGACACTGGTCAGCCATATTTAGCAATTATCGATTAGTCCGTGTAGCTGACCTTTTAATCTATTTATTCACCTGTCACATAGGTAATTCTACTGTTTAAACGGGTTGGCTGCTGTATTAGTGTGACCGCACACGGCAAAGCCTCTTATGTTGCCCTATTGATGTCTCTAACTAACCTACAGTGTAATGTGCCACTGTTGAGTGACGGCCGGGCTAGCCAATCAAATCGGTGCAGCCTCCATTTGCTCTTCACGTCGGGTCCCTAATCCTCCTGCTGCCATATGAAACACTTGAAGCGTCTTCTTGCCTGGTGCACACACTGTCACTCAGCTGCTGCAATTTAGTTCACTGGCACTTATCTAGTTCATATCACCCACATCTCAGCTGTCGTGCCTTACTGTGTGTGATTGTATTTGATGCGTGAGAAATGGAAGTAATAATGAGTAAAGAGATGCTTCCTGTATTTCAAAGCTTTGCTATCAGTCAGGTGTTTCATAATGACTGGTCATAGCCACTTCTCCCGTTAGTTATTTCCTGTGCTACATTGCTTTTACTTAAAGAAGAGTCATTGCACAAAGATTTGAGCTATGTTTACATTATGGTAAGAATTGTGATGTAGTTTAAGGAACATGCATATCACCATGGTTTAAAGCCAAGTCTCTGGTATTTTTTTTTTCAGGGCCAACACTAATTATTGCTAATCAAGGAGGCTGATACTGAATATCAGGAACCAAGATACATTTGTTTTACAATGATTTGATATTATAAAGTGAAGGGAGCACCCAGCAGCATTTCTTATATATTTAAATTAACATAAGTATATGAACAACACAGTTCCCTAAAGATTTATAGAACAAAAGTGTACAATTTACTAAACTGAATTGAAATTTGAGTCCTTCACTAAAGGTACTACCAATTCAGCAGCACTATATTGTGGCTCAGACACCACACAAAGTTAATAAGTATGTCTCTTGTGAATTACAGAGACTTAAGTAAAGACACACTAACCATATGAGGGTGGTTTATAGTAGTTCTATTGTTTTTTGTTAAATGATATGACTACAACAAACGACATTATTCAGGGACTGGGAGAGCGGCTGATTTTAAAGTAATTACCTTCATTAAATGAAAACCTGTCAGCTGTGACTTGGTCCATTTTTAGAGGTGTGACAGGGAAGTTGACATGGTTGTTGTCATAGAAATAAACGCAAGATTGTGATGTTTAGTGCAACATCAGCAATATCTCCTGCCTTACCTGCGAAGCACAGCTCTGCTCTCCCATGGGAACAGCTCCAGTCTGCAAATGTGTTATTTTCCTGAATTTTTCAATGTTGATAGGCAATTATTCATGACCTGTAATCAATCAGGTAGTGCTATGTTCAGGATATTGAGCAGGACTACTGAGTGCTCACTACTAACAGAGCCCACTGCATCAGAGCCAAAGTAACACAATTTAAAATGAATTCACTTTGTTGGGGAAAAGAATAGGAATTATAAAAGTTTGTAATATCAGAGCTGGTAATTGGTTGACCACTATAATAGCAACAAATCTAGTATCATTTTCATTCTAAAAGCACTGACCTCATGCTTTTAAAAATGTTTTTTTCTTTGGCTTTTGTGGGTGGATGAATAAAATCTTTGACTATCTGTTTTTCATTTTTCAAGTGCTTGCATCCAACATTGAAAATATTTCAGAAAAACTGATGCACGCCTGTTCTGTTTCAGGTTGCGCCGGTGAAGTAAGACATAGACCCAAAATGGACCCTTCTGACTGAGACGCAAACACGTCCTGTGTTTTGCTCAGGAGCTGAGATCTATCAGCAGCATAAGCCATGCCTGACGAGTAAAACCCCCCCTTTTTTGCTCAAAGCAATAAAAAAAAAAAAAAAAAAAAAAAAAAGGAAAAAAAAACATCCTAAATGCCTCCCCATGTAGAGCCCCTTCAGTGCGTCCTGCTGGAGTGACTGCCCCCTCGTCCCTCAGTCTGCCTCATCTTCTTTCTGCACCCCTCTCTATTGACCACCCTATAGTAACTACCCATCACAATGCTGCTTTACCTGAAAATGGCCAACACCTGAGGTCCCATGCGTCCAGTGAGCACCGATTCAGACGGTCCTGCTCCTCCTGAAAACCTCTCTTGCCCCTACCCCCTTGTGGGCCCCCTGCCTGTCTCAGAGATGTCCTTGCTCCAGTCACTGGGTCCAGTGCAAAGCTGGCTGGGCCAGGAGCTTGAGAAGTGCGGGATTGATGCCATGATTTACACCCGCTATGTCCTCAGCCTTCTTCTGCATGACAGTTATGACTATGACCTGCAGGACCAGGTGGGTGCCCACAGTCTTCAAGACATATTTCCAGTAATGTCCAAAAGCTTAGAAAAATATGATTGTTAAAATGAGAAGGCATCAACTTTTATTTGGAAATGGAAGATAATGTCTTAGTATTGGGGCTTAGGTGTTTGTTATTACTTTTATTAGTATGTAGTTTGCTGTGTTTGTATATGAATTGTAATAAGACTGTATAGAAATGTTAATACATTTTTGTTTTTCTTTTATGCTGTCTATCATAACTGATTTATCAATGTTTGTGTCTGACAGGAAAATGATATCTTCTTGGGCTGGGAAAAGGGAGCTGGTAAGAAATGGGGCAAGAGTAAAAAGAAAGGAGGGACCGATCTGAGTCTTGAGGAAATGAAGAAGCAAGCTGCTGTGCAATGCCTCCGCTCTGCATCTGATGAAGTAAGCATCATAATCAATTAACCTGACTGTTGTAATCCTGTCATTTTCATGGTGTTTATGACAAGCAGTCTAAGCAGCTAAGCTATTGTTTTCTGTTGTGTAAAACATCAGCTTGAATCACTTTCACTTTGGGGGACATGCAAACCAGTCTTTAGTCATGCATTGAAGCAGGAAAAGTTTAACCTGCCCTGTCTCTTATGAATCTTTTGATTGAAAATAATTCTGAATATAGAAGGCATGAGTGTGTCATCAGTCTAATTATGTCAGGAATTCTTTACTGTGCTTGTTCAGGTGCAGTCATGCAGATATTAATTGCATGAAACACAGTGATTAGGCACCGAAGCTATGTCTATGTAGGAGGCTAAAGCATTAAATGAGCGAAGATCTTTATTGTACATTTATTATCACCTCATGGCCATGACTTCAGTTAATTTAATTGGAAAGGTTGTAATAATATAGGTAGTTTGAAAATGTAAGTTGGGAATGACACAACATAAAGCTAGAGGGAGGGAAGGGGGAAGGGTCTGCAAGGCAAGAGGAGGAGTGTTGAGCTCCTCTCGGGGGACTGGACTCTGCGGTCTATTTTTTAACCAGCACATGCTGCACAGGATTGCAGCAGTGAACAGCAGAGTCAGTCTGCTGTCAGCTGACCAGCATTAGCACAATGATGCAAGAGGAAACGCAGGGAGAAAACTTTGCTTTTCTTTTCATTGGGTGGCATGGTAAGGCATACTATTTTCTGGAAGAGTGAACAGGAAATGAGGGCACTAAATAGTGTAGCAGGACTGGTATGAGGAGCAGCTATGTTGTGATTTGTTTGAGAATATTAACTTCAACAGTGCCTACTTGGTTAGCAGTTCAGCATGGCTGTCTTGTTTATCTTGAATGTCTGTTGTTTTTTACGTATTATCTTCCTTAACTGAAGAAGGCATTAAGCAAACCAAGATATGTAGTAAATGTTCAGGTTCTCAAAACATTGCAAGGCAATCGCTTGTATCACTGCTTAGCCCTTTTATTTTTGTTTTTTTCAAAGCATTTCTGCACCATAGCTAAATTTAGCACAGTCATGGCCAAGCATGCCTAAGCTCACATAAGTCAGCTGGCTTGATTTGCGTCAACCCTGTGCCTTTCATTGTTTCTTTTGGGTCACATGAGTTGTCAAAGTTGCTTTTTGGAACTCTACATTCTTACTTAGGGATCTCGTCAGTTGTGTTGTTTTGTTGTTTGTGTTTGTTTTGTTTGTGTTGTTGTTTTGGGGAAAAATGTGTTTATGTCAGGGCTTGTTCCTTTTTTTTCATTTAAATCACTGAAATTAAATAAAGTTTTGCGTGGGTCCGAGTGTTCACGTTAAAATACGTGGTACCACCACTGTGTAGTGATTTCAGTTTTATAGTAAGATGAGCCATTTGGTTAGACTTTCAACAAAGTACTCAGATTTGTTTAAAAAAACAACAACAAAAAACATTGCTAGACATATAACCTTTTGCCAGTTATGTTTGTTTGTTGGAATGTGCTCAAACCAGCTCTTAACTATTGGCCACACTCACATTCACAAGTCATTTTGCGTCATGTAATGAAACTGACATAGGCTGTTCATTGTAAAAAGTTTGAATTCTCAAAAATCAGTTCCTTCTCTTTCACATTTTTGCAGAACTCTGGAATTGAGAGCCTGGTTGAAGAGCTTTGCTCGAAACTAAAGGACATCCAAAACAAACAGAAAGGTTTGGTTAATACCCTTCGCTATCATTTTCATAACATTTCTGGTAAAAGAATAGAAAAAGATGAAGTATGACTGCGCTAAAAAGATTTCCTAATGTTTAATGTCTTCTAGAGGAAAAACCGATTCAAAAGAAATCAGATGGCTCTCAGTCTCCGGAGCGAGCTGAGTCCCCCTCTTCAAAGGACCAGGTGGAAATGTAAGCTGCATCATTGATATTGTGCACGGATGTATATGAGTCCCTACAAAAAGTAGCTGCTGTACACACCCATCTCCTATGCGGTGGATTCAAATAAAGTTTTCTTTCTGTTCTGTTGTTACTGCAGGTATTATGAAGCCTTTCCTCCTTTGTCAGAGAAACCTGTTTGTCTCCAAGAGATCATGACGGTGTGGAATAAAGCTAAGGCCTGCGCATACTCAAGTTCATCATCCTCTGCAGCCCCACAGACCAGCACCGACACCTCTTCCCCAAAAGATTGCAACAGTGAAGGTGAGGCTGTAAAGGAGCGAAACCTCGAGGCATGTGGTACCACCGCTACTGTGACCAACGAGAGAGGCCAGCAACGACGAAGCAAGAAGGAGAAAGAAAACCGATACCATGGAGGTGCTGCAGTCGAGGAAAAGTCTACCGTCCACACAAAGAGACAGATGAGACACAGATCTGAGGGCAAATACAGACCCAGATCCTGGTCTTCTGGCTCTAGTGAGGCAGGCTCAAGCTCAAGTGGAAACCAGGGTGACTCTAAGTCGTCCAGAAGCAAGGTAGTTAGAATAAGGCACAAATCCAGGGAGGCTGCAAAGAATAAGAGAACGCGCAACAGTGGACAGGTGAAGCTGCAGGTGAAGGTAATAGACAAAGAGGAGCGTAGGAATGCAGGAGGGAGCAGTAGCAGCGCCACTGGAGGTGCTACCAAACAACCACAGCTTTACAAAAAGGGGAAGAGACCGCTGAAGGAGATTCGTAAAGATCCAGGCTGGAAGGAAGCAAAAGAGTCCGGAGTTGATGCCAGAAACAGAAAGGAATACATGGAAGAGCCACTTTGGTACACCGAGCCCATCACAGAGTATTTTGTACCTTTCAGCAGTCGACAAAGCAAGCTGGAAACAAAATACCGAAGCAAGGTAGACTCTCCTGATGGCTTTGCTTTGTCAACTGACATAGAGAGGCTGCCAGAGAGAATCCAGGGAATCTGCATTGCAAACGAGAGCTACCAGAGAGCATACCTAGCTGCAGGCTCTTTTGTGGATGGCCACTTTGTGGAGGGGCCTGGCGAAGCAGAAGATGAAACTGCTGAACTCACTGGGACCTCAAGCTGGCCTCAGCCAGAGGATAGTAGAAATTTAGATGACAAGCATCTGTCTGAATTCACTCACTTCTATGAAGTTGATATTTATCAATCCATATTGGATACTAGTGCCTCAGACTCTATACAAGAGAGTCGGATCTTAAGCATGATTCGACAAAAAAGCAAAGAGCAAAGAGATGTTGAGGCAGAATGTTGTTTAGTGTTAGATGACCTTGAGCAGCAAGGGAAAAGTGCAATACGGGCAGACTCACAGGAAGCTTCGGGATCTGTTGGATTCTTAACAGAAAACATTGCTCACGTGTGGGAACGTTATTCACCATCTACTTCAGAGGATATAGATGGAGAAAGCTTCGTAGGAGACTCTCCCATCCGACTCTCCCCCCTTCTTGATAGTGTTTCATTCACCCTGAGCAAACTATCTGGAAATGTGGAGGAGCCACCTGTTCCTGAAGCCACCAGTGAACCATCTGGTTTGAACTCATCCTGCTTCTCTTTGTTTGAGCTGCAGTATGACAGCCCCACTTTTCCTTTTCCCCGCGACTCACTCGCTGTTGGTCACGAAAACAACACAGATTCTAGTAGCTGTCTCGACCCACATTCTAATAAACAGTCTCGTTTGCTAATATGGACCAAAAATAGTGCCTTTGACGAAACTGAACACTGTTCTAATCTTTCAACACGAACTTGCAGTCCGTGGTCACATTCAGAGGAGACTCGTTCAGACAACGAGCAAGGAAATGTTCCAACAGAGGATGCTGCTCAAATTGGCAACGAAGAGATTGATTGTATAATCCCTCCTCTCTCTGGTACATATCTGGAGGATGAAATCTTGGATTTCTTGCAAGAAAACTCAGTTCCCAAGAGTAAGGAAGTCAGTGTTAGTAAAGCATCCAGTCAAACCTTCATCAAAAAATCTAAATTGGAGTCTATTTGTGGTATAGCATTGGAAGTGGATGATAGTAAACAGTACAGCACTGGCATGTTTTCAGACAACACAAACCAACACAGTGATGACTACAGCTCAGGGATAATAAAGGACATTTGGACGGCAATAGGAGATGACAAATCTGTAATGTCAAGGCAAGCAGCAGAACAACCGAGCGAGGGGCTATTCTCAGATGAGTCAAGTGGTTACTGCTGCAGCTGTCTGGAGGTGCAGGCAAAGGGAGTTCCTATTCAGGGACCTCAGAAGAAAGCAGTGCAACGGTCAGAGTATCACCTTTGGGAAGGCAAGAAAGAAGAACAGGACTTAGCCAAAAACAAACTCTCCAAGGTAGATGGTGCTGGGGATTACATGACTCCGTCCAAGCCCTGGGACTTGAACTCTGACAAGGAGAGTACATCATTCATTCTAGGAGGAGTGTATGGAGAGTTGAAGACACTAAGTGGTGATAAGAATTGGGCTGTAGTGCCACCAAGTGACACCCAAGATAGCCTGCTACAGTGTGCCGCTGCAGCTGCATCTGCATCTGCCTCTGCCTCTAGCTCAGACATGCTCACCATCACTGGCACAGATGTGTTCATGAACACTGGCAGCTGCTTTGCCCCTGGACACAGGCCCCTGTGGAGGCCTCTTGTATCCTTTGGGCAGAGTGACCAGGCCATTAGGGGAGGTGGAGATGGATTGACTAAGGGATTTTCTTTCATCTTCCATGAAGATTTGCTTGGATCTTACGGAGGCTTGCACAGTGAGGAGCAAGGTTTAGAATACCCGTTTGCATCATTCAACCTGAACAATCCCTTCTCTCAAGTTCTCCATGTTGAGTGTTCTTTTGAGCCTGAGGACATGGCTTCATTCAGTCCAGGGTTTAAGCCCAAATCCATCCTCTGCTCAGACTCTGAGAACGAAGCCTTCCACCCACGAATATATGGCATCAACCGGACTCAGTACAGGGCCATTCGCATTTCCCCCAGGACTCATTTCCGACCAATATCGGCCTCAGAGTTGTCTCCTGGTGGAGTGAGTGATTCAGAGGCTGAGACCGACAAAGAGGAGATGAGTTTTCCCGTCCTGGCGCCGGTGGACGTCTTCGATGATCCTCAGGCAGACCTCAAACCTCTGGAGGAGGATGCAGAATGTGAGGGCCCCTATTATGGGAAGTCAGAACTGGAATCTGGTAAATTTTTACCCAGATTAAAGAAGTCTGGCATGGAAAAGAGTGCCCAGACCTCTCTGGATTCACAGGAGGGCTCGAGTACCCTCCTGCCAATCGCTGAACAAGAGATTTGCTTAGACTGCAAAACGGCAGCATCTGTATCAACTGCAGGTGGACAGACTGACGTCTCAGTCGGCAAGATTCTGAAGGAGGAATCTTCAGGAGAAAAACAGTCCTGCTTATGTGCACCAGCAGGTCAAATACCCAAGTATGGGATTGCTTATGACTTTGTTGGAGACATGCCAGAGGTAAGGATTTCTTAAATGATCTCCTAGAATTATCAAGATGTTGTGATCACCGTGCTAGACAATTTTCTAAAACTATTGGTCTTACCATACAGTATTTGTTAATCTGCCATCAGCTGTAAAACGACTTCCATCTGTGATGTCTCAGGCAGCTGTTTGTTGAAACACACTAACCACTTCTCATTTTTCTTGTTTAGTTCCCTCTGTTAAATGTAAGTGGACAGGGAGGAACAGGCAACCAGCAAGATGAGTGCTGGTGGCAGAACACACTCTGTTCCCCTCTTTTCCCTGGATCTCAGTGTACAGGTAAAACTGTTTTAAAAAATGTTTGTTCTCTTGAACTCTCTTGTAGTCCTGGCTACAACTAAATGTACTATACATAACTGTTCCAACACAGAGCAGTAAAGATGAGAAGGTGAGAACATTCAGTCAGCTCTCTTGTTACAGTAAGAATCTACTGCTTGAATACCTAGGGCTGATCTGCAGTAGTGGTAGCATGCCTGATTTAAAAAAAAAGTTTAAATTCACAAGCAAAGACAGAATAACCACTGCCTCTGCCTATTATTCCATTTCTGTGGAACTGTAGGTGGACCTCACCTGTAATGTGCTGTTTTTGATAGAAAACTGCATTGAACCAAAGTATGATTATTGTGGTGGAATCACCTGAACATTAACACCACAACTGATCAACACAGACACTCTCCAGGAAATGTGAACATATTTGATCTTGGCTAGAAAGCGGTACTGTAAATTCAATTCATTAGCAGTCAGAGTTACCAACACATCACACAGCAGCAATAACTGCCATAAATGTAAAGGCCATAAACTACAAGCAAACTATAGAGCTGGCTTATGAAACAAAGGATGCCAGGAAGGAAATGAAAAAAATACATTTCCTCTTTTGAACCAAGTACATGGCCAGCCCCTGTGCAACACATTTCTTATCTTTACTGAAGCATACTTATCTTACCTGGTTACTTAAATGCAGAAGCCCCGACCTAAGCAACCACACAAATGGTCATTTAATTAACCATTTAAATCTAAATTATCTCCATGTGAAGGGACTAATGTTAAGTGACCCATGGTGCAATGCATTTTACTAACTGAAATATTTGATTAAATATTTGCAGACTATGTATTCACACTATGGTATAATATGCTATATATATGATTGATCATTAACAGTGTAGATAACATTAGAAGATGATACACACATACATGATTTCAGGGAGTCCGACTGACTTTTTTCAGCATCAGTTTTGTGTTTTATGCACACAGCAGTGCCACCTTATCATCTTTGCTCCAGAAATGATTCCCTATACATTCAAATACTTAATTGAATTAGAGGTGACCTGTTGCCATCCAAATCAGCATTTTAGTGTTGCATGTCTTAAAATGGTATATGCATTGCCCTCCAAATCCAAAATTGATCAAATGTAGGTTTATATGTATTTTTCCTGGGCTTGGTTGCTTTTATGGGCCCTGTTCTTGTTTTTTCTCATTAGATGCCAGTTCTAATTTAGGCTATTACTCTTTTGTACTCACTGATATACAGTACCAGTGTTTCTACATTTTCCTCTTTGATGTACCATGGCTTTTTCTTGTGCACTGGCACTTTGTACAAGCTGCTGGTGTTGTGAGCCATTCATAATGGCCCTAAATAAACAGAATTACCCAGGGGGCACTACCTGACGCTCACCTGTTTCTGTTCTTGCCAGCCTGTTTTTCTCTGTCGACAGCTACTCTTAGCAACAAACATGGTGATGCAGAGGTGCTTTGTTTTTGTGACACCAAAAGTAGAAAGGAAGAGAAGTTTACAGGGCTTTTGATGTACAGTAGGACTAATACACTACTGGCCACCAGCCTCTGCTATTACAGTCAGCAAATTATCTGAGCTGTTTTAACAGTATCCCCATTTTTAGTAACCAGCCACTTACAAAAATCTACAAATATTTGCAGCATAAAGCTGTCTAAAAATGGTTGCAAACTTGCACTAAATAGTTTTAGTCTTGTGCTCCAAAATCCCGATTAGAAAGAATATTTGAACGACGCAGGAGGGAAAGGAAGCACTCCTTCAGTGTGCACTCAAATGATGATTAAACATATATGCGTGCCGCAATCTAACCATTTTGCCTGATTTCTTTCTTCAGGGAGCAGCAACATTTGAATACTCCAATTTTGCAGAGGAAACCTGTTGTAGAGAGGAAACCTCCTCTCCTTTTGTGACAGAACCTCTACCAGCAAAGTTTCAGGATCATCCCAGAGCTGGAAAACCTAATGTAGGCTAATTTTCTGAGACACCCCTCTAAAATTCCCACACATAACCCTGCTGGTATTCATTTACTAACTTAAAACCTTGTGTAATCAATCAGATCAACAAACTGAGTGAAAATGGGAACACTCATAAAACATGTTCTGTGTTTGAGTGATGCCATGTGCGGACATGCATTTTAGGCATTTTAGAATTTGTTTCATTTGATTCTTCTGTACACTGGTCCTCATTCAAGCCTCACAGATAGCTAGTAGGGACAATCTTTGGTTCTATCCTCGTCAATTTTGTTCCCAACATTTTGCTTTTGAACTAGGATACTGGTAGTCGGTGGTGTCTGAATGGTTGTGCATGTGTGTTCGTCCAGCCAGTCTCACTCCTTTTTTTTTTTTTTATAGTTGAACCCGATGTTGTGAGACAACTGCAATCGCATCCTCTACTTTCCATCTTGTGTTCAGAAAAATAATACAAGGATGTTGAGATTTTTGAGTTGTGTAAGAATTTGAGACTTTATAATTTAAATAGTTTGTTTGGACGACTTTCTGAATGTGAAGTAGAGAATGTGTGCAGCTTTCTTCTAAATATCCCAAACTCTCCCCATGTGTGAAAAGTTATCATAAATGAGTCTGATTTTTGAATGGCAATAGTCTTACAAAAGCTAGTAGTAGACATAGTATGGTTCGTGAGACTAAAATAAATACAAAAAATCTTTAAAAATAAAAAAACAGGAAATCAAAGGGAGTTTTGTGGCGAAAAAATACTAATAACCTACTTGAAATGCAATGCTGTAAAAGAATTGGGGAAAAAAATAAATAAAAAAAGTTTGTGTTTTGGGGTAAAGACCCATCATGAAAAGACTACAGCCATTTCTGCAGACACCTGTGTTGCAACTGAATGAAACTTCGTGTTCTTTTTGTAATTTCTATGGTACAGACTATTGGTGCTATAAATATTTTCAAAAATCTTTTGAAGTTGCAGTTCCATAATACGGCTGTGATAAGTAGATGGCATAGCCTAGTTTTGTTTGTAGTCCAGACAGTCAGACTCCATGATTTTTTTTTTTCTTGCAAGGAAAAAAGTTTGCCTGATTGCTGATGAAGCCACATCTTGCTTCATGGGGCTTGGTTTTTATTTTAAGGTAACCTCTTAATTGTCAGGCCTGTAACAGCTGAAGCAGAAATACTTGCAGGTATTTAAATCTAAACATCTTTTCAGTTCATGGTCCCCAAGCAGCAAGGGCACAATCAGCACTGGCTGATGGTTAATTGTCCACGCTGCAACTAAACAAATGTTTCACAAAACAAGAGGCAGGGTGTCAGTCAAACCAAAAACATGGCATAATTACACTAAGGTACAAATGCTTTTTTTTCCATGAGGTGTGTTTTTATGTTTTGGTTTACAATATATCTTGTTGAAATATTGAGTTTTGTGTGTGTGTGTGTGTGTGTGTTGGTAACAGAACAGAAGGCACTGGTTAAGAATGAGTGTACTAGAACTTTATCTCAGAGAAGTGTGAATGTATGCAGAGACATGCATTCACCTAAATAAATAAAAATAAAATTGATTTGTGCCCCCTAAATCTGAAACACATCTGTAACTAATTTGCTATAAAAACCCTTGAGGTGTGGTTTTGACCTGTGCTTGAAAATTAAATAGAGTTGAAGCATCTGCAGATAAATGTATGGTGTATTTTCTAACGCCTGCTGTTATTTTTTTAGTTGTCTTTTATTTAACTTTTCAAATGTTATGAAGATGGTAGCAGGGTGACTTTACAGTCACATCACACCATAAAACTGAAGCACAGATGACTAAAATCATCCTTCCATTAATGGGCGAATAAAAACATGTCAGCAGTGTGAACAGACTTGCTGTAATGCACTGTCGCAGGTGAAGGTGTCTATTGCGGGCATGGCTTTAGAAATGGCTTTTTAATTTAGCAATGCAAAGATTGTACGTAAAGGCCCAAGGTTTCTTCAATCCAATGTCACTTCAATTGAAAAAGGACCCCCCCCTCTCTCCCAAGGAGCTGAATGAAAGGTACTCCAACTTCAGGGTCTTGTCACCTTTCTTTGACAGTCATGAGACACTCAGGAATTTTTTAATATAAGCATACTGCATCTTCTACACTCAGACCTGTGACAGTGCATTGATGCATTAATGTAAAACCTTTCTTTGATTGTACAGCAGAAATTATTGACAGTTCTGTCCAAGCAAAACACAAAGGCAACTGTCATTATTTAGAGCTATAGTTTTAGGCGGGAAAAAAAGAAGTAAGCCATTGTAGATTGCATAAGCAATGTGGAGGGGAAGTCAAGAGATCTGAGTCCTATGCAATACCTTGGCGCATGTAAACATTCAAGGATCTATGGAGAAAAGTCATCTGTTAATTTTGCATGTTGATTACTTTTGAGCAAGGGACACCGGAGGAAAAAATGAATCCATGTAATGTCTCCAAAAATGCAGCATGCAAACACTCCATCTTTTTTATGTTGGATTAAACGAAATATTTTGGGTTTAAAAAAAAAAAAAAAGTTAGATCAGTGATTGAAAGAATGTCACGACTGCGCATGTGTGAATCTGTGAGCGAATGTGTGCAAGAAGCTAAGCCACAAAAAGCACTTACATGGGAGGTGGGAGGAACGCGTCACATTTTTCCCATTGACTTCCTCCATTTTGATAGGCTGTGTTTAAAAAACAAGAAAAAACATGTATGACGAGAAAATGCATTCAGTGGAGGCACGTGCATTTGGACTGACACCCAAACGGTCGCTGAGTTTCGATTGCACTGTGGCCCGAAGAACATATCCAGCACTGAAAAACTTCAGCTTTTCCTCATCTTCTCATTCCCACTGAGATGCTCCTTCATCCTCCCCCCTCCCTCTGTGTTCCTGAATCCCATCTGTCCCGAGTAGCTCTGTTGTTCTAATTTCATGTACACCCTGAGTAAATTATTTTGTTTAATTGTGGATTTTCTTAACATCTAATAAAGGAATAAACCCAAACTCAGCCATTTAACTCCCCTTGTCTTTCTTTTGTACTTAACATTTACATTTTTTTTTAAACAAAAGTATTGACCACTCAGGAAGGAGGAGCTAACTCACTTTTTAAATCCACAATCTGATGGAGACACTAGAGGGCAGGATGAGGATGCTGCCAGCTCCTGAACTATTCATATCAACCTCTAATTGGCATACTTCTTTATGGTAACTAGATTAATGATGGTTTGAAACATTTTTATTGAAAGACATTATCCATTAAAGTTCTATAAATTATTCATTCAAAAACATTAAAACAAACACAAAATGAAATCCCCATCGAAGTTGCACCGTCAAGCCATATAAACATGTTTATGAATATCTATATCTATCTATACATACACACACATATGTATGTACATATACAAATATATATATATACACATATACAGAGTTGATTGTGTTATTAAATCACCATTCAGCTCTTGAAATGTCCAAGTTATACACTGATGTTTATTAGTGTGACAGTAAAATATTAAATATATTTAGAGCGAGTAGTGACTGACATCTGTGAAGGAAACTGTCGGAGCCTGGAAATGAAAACATAATAAAAAACAATCACATTAGCTTGAATCTTACCGACTGTTGTGGAACTGTGGAAGCGTCGTGCAGTGTGTGTGTGTGTGTGTGTGTGTGTGAGAGAGGTCCGGCTCGATTACTCCGGCCTGTTCAGGTCTACACAGGTGAACCCATCGACGGCGAGCGGTCGGGACTCGATTACACTCAACTCCTGGTGCAAGTTTATTTTAAAATGGCGGCGGAAGCTTCGACACAGGTAGGAGATGCGAGCCGCGCCGGAGAAACTTGTGAAATGTGTTAGTCCGCGTAGTTGTGTGAACGCCGGAGAAGCCCCCTCCCTCTCTTTAACCCCCCTCTCTCTCGTTCTCTCCTGTGAGCCACACCGACGGAGCTCAACTTGCCTCCTCCTCCTCCTCCTCCTCTCTGCGTTTCAACTTCATGTTTTTTTTTCGGGTCGCACTTGAGGAAGCGCCGGTGAAATCGGCGAGTGCTCTTGACGGGGCGTTAAATGTCCACCAGCCGCCTCATCTCCTCTCTCTCTCTCTCTCTCTCTCTCCCTGTGTGTGTGTGTGTGTGTGTGGTTAATTAAATTAAATGTAACGCAGCTGCGGGTGAATGTTTGTCCCTACACGTGCGCTGTTTGTGCGCAGTGATCCGCCGCGCTGAGGAGGCAGGGAGGCGATGGCGGCAGTGCACTAGGCAGCGCATCCTTCTCCTCCTCCTCCTCCTCCTCCTCCTCTTCGTCGTCCTCCTCACCATGGGCCGCCCGGGCTGGAGGCCACCTGCCGCCCACCTGTAGCACCCCCACACCACTCACCCCTCTCTCGCCGGCGGCATGGCGAACACCAGCGGCGGGGAGCAGACCCGGAGAGCCGGCGGTAAGTCAGCTCCAGGCACCTGTCACGGTCAACACACCTACCGTGACCTCTTTCTGTGTGTGTGTGTGTGTGTGTGTGTGTGTGTGTGTGTGCGCGCGCGCGCGCGCGCGCTCCTGTCAACACGTCACTGTCTGTAAAAGTTAAATTCAAGGATTCTTTATTGTCATTTCACACACATGTTAAACATGGGATAGAAACGAAATTAGTTACCCTGGTCCTGGAGCAAGCCCAATATTAAGAGTATTTAGAAAAATAAATAGAATATAGACTATTTTAAATACAAGCTAGTAGAAATACAAGTACAAAAATAGACGTTAGACAAAATAAATATAGTAATAGAATAAAACAAAAATAAATATAGGGGTGGTAATGAAAGGAAAAATAAAGTAAAGAAAAGTAAAGAAAAGTTAAGTAAGGCCTTGAGGAGTTTACACAGGTTGCAGTTTGTGAACCGTGTGCTCCTGCATGGCACTATATGAAAGGTTGGCCGTGTAGGAAGCCACTTTGGTCTGTTTTGCAAATGCATGCAGGCCAGAAGAGCAGGAACTCGGCGGTGCCTGTGTGCGAGCCTCCTCGAATGAAGCGGACAATGAGAGCAACCCGTTTGTCATGTTTATCTGGACTTCTGACGACAAGAACATGCGCGTCGGTGTTGGCGTGGCCCGAAACCCGACGGGCGACGCTGCACATTTCTTCCAATATAATGTGTTTTAAAAAAGGAGCGTGGTGATGGGTTTTTACAGACTGTGAAATTCACCGGTGACCTCTGGGTTGGATTATTTTCACAGTGGCACGGGAACAACCCGCTGATGTGTTTTGGGACAAAGTCTACCAGGCTCACATGACGGCCCGCAGGTCAGGGTTTAGAGCTTGGGTAAGATCGGGCTTTGCGTGTCAATCATTTGGAAAGCATTAGGCTCCGTGTTGGGTTCGACTTCAAAAATGCGGTTGATTCAACTTCCCTTAAATGTATCCATCTATCACCTTACCTGTCATGATTTAAAAAAAAAAAAAAAAAGTGTGTGCGTGCCTGTGTGTCCAAAGCCCTCACTGCCAGCAAGCACAGGCCATATTTCCTGTTGAAAAACAAAACACCTCTGCTGTAGTCTGACGTGAGCGTGGGGCCGAGGTGTGCAGATGTCTCTGTCCTCTGCGGGGCTCAGGTAATGCAGCCCGGGAGCTTACACACGCCGGTTTTAGCTTATCCGCCCGGCTGGTGTCGCGTGATGGGGCCCTGACGAGCCCCCCCCCCCCCCCCCCCCCCCCATCTCCCCCGTTCACATTACGGCGCAGACTCCGGTTACTCGTTTTTCGCCTCTCGTCCCGCACCTGTAGTCCGCTGTCCCGCTCATCGTTTAGTAGGTCTGTCACTGTCACTCTGCCTCGCATGGTCTACAAAATGTCCTCACAATCAGGTGGAGCAGAATGAGCTCTGGGCCCCCGGTGACTGCAGCCGAGGAGTGTATGTGTTATGAGTGTATATATCTAACTGAAATGAGTTTATGTAGACAGTATTAAGATTACCTATCTAAGGTTTTGGTGATCGATTCACTTATCATCGTGCTATATTGTACACTTTAGCGGCCAATGGGCTTTATTGTTACTATGAGGCAAGCTTAAATAAGAGAACTATGCTCCCAGAAGACAAACAGAGTATAACTAAATATATATATTTTAAATACTATAATACACAGTAAGATATTGCTTAATATATAATCATATAAATGAGGTTCTAAATGTACCCTGCAGAGCTTTAAAAGGTCAATTTACATTTAGTATTATCAAAATGCATAATTGAGGCCTTACAAATGTGTGAAACATTTGAGTTTTTAATTTTTTTTTTTTTAAAGCATCATTATTTGTATCCACGCTTACAAGTAAACGCTATTCTCTTTTCTTCCTCTTCTGATGTTCTTACTCTGTGTCTTTATACATTTATTGCCACCAGCTCTCATGAATTTGTCGCGTTGCCCCAGCCCTCATGCTCATGCATGAGATGCAAATAAATAAAGGGCCCAGTCATAAACCTGAAATGTTAGTTATAGCTTCTGAGGCTCAAAGAAAGGGACGGGCCACAAACTTAATTTAGACACAACTTATCAAGATCCAGTAGTAAAAAAAGATTATACTATTGTAATACTTTTCTGTGCAATCAAAAATTGTTCATCTTAAAAACCCACCTCTTAGATTTATTAAAAAACATTGCTTCATAATGGCCTTAGGGATTTTATATCTCAACATGGTATCTTCTGTAATATAAGCAGAGTAATTAGAAGAATATAAGCGATGTGCAGGTTGATTTCCTATTGGCAGTTCACCCTTTGAGCTCAGGTCACACATAGTCACAACTAGAGAGTTTATTAATTCCTTTAATAAATGAAATACCCGTCAGTAAAGAGAGGTACACCGGCCAAACTAATCTCATCTTATGTTCTTTTGAAGGTGTGTCTGGAGGAGGCACAGTGGAGAACGGCTGCGTAGTGAAAGAGCAGACTGCCTCTGACCTCCAGGATCACGTGGACCAGCACTGCCGTGAACCCAGCATGACCCTGCACTGCGAGCCCGTCTTGCCCACTTACAAGCCATCCTGCTCCTCCACCCCCATCTACTACAGCAGCCCCCAGAAAAGCTACTCGGACATGAACCAGGACAGCCACAGCTTGTCCTCCCAGGACTCTGGCATCCCGACTCTGGAGATCAACCCTCCAGAGCCCATCCTCCACGGCCACCAGCGCCCAGGCGACGGAGGCCTCATCCTGGACTCCACTCACGACTCTCCTGCCACTTTGCCTTTGGATGGCGACCCCGCTGACGGCAACACCATCTGCAAGTCCTCCACTTTCCCCCGCAGCGGGTACGACTCCATCCGCCTCTTCAGCCCGGTCCTCAGATTATCCTCCACCACAGGGATGAGCGTCGGGGGCGGAGCCTTAAACCGCAGCGACGACATCTCCGTGTGCAGCGTGTCCAGCATGAGCACCGAGCTGTCGGTCTCCAACGAGGACATCTTGGATTTCACCGTCACCTCTGACTCCAGCGCCATTGTTACCTTGGAGACGGACGACAGCGGCGCCGCTCACTTCTCAGATGTGACGCTGTCGTCGTCACCAGGAAATCCCAGAGACTTGTGGAGCCCTGTGCGTCCGCAGGACGATGGCAGGCAAAAGAAACTGGGACCTCTGGCAAGCCTATTCAACAAGTAAGTTCAGATCCAGGCCATCAGACTTTAAAGGATAACTGTTACTTTACAGTGGATGTGTAGATGGTTGTTTAGCTTGCGTCAAACTAGAAATCTATTGTCAACATTGCCTCTTTCAGAGTCACTTAGATCCTTTCCTCTTGATACAAAATCAGAATCAGCTAGGCCTGCTCAGATTGTTAAATAATGTATATTTAGATGAGGAGCGTGATTGGATGTTAGTTAATTGTACTAATGGAGACATCTGCCTTGGTTATGTTTCACCATCACTTCCTCGGGTTCTTGCCTTTTATAATTTGAAATACAAAATGTATAACACTGATTTTAAGAACACCAAAGCAAGCAGCCAGCAGAGCAGCATGTTGCTAGGTCATAAATCAGCTTATCGATGGTGATCAAACAAAGTCAAAATGACCTTCAGGCTGCTTCCAGGTCCTTCATTAGTTTGTACTTGAGGAAGACTCTGATCCTGTTCATTTACACACAGTAATTATGCGCTTTGCCCCGGCTGTGTTGATGAGTGACGATGACTGATGATGAGGTTAATGCTGAATGGCTCACTTTCTCTTGAGATTTCCTTGACTGAGCAGGGAGGGGGATTTTACAGGAACTAGTCAATTTAAATTTTTGTTCGCACCAGAATCAGTCTGAAAGAATATTCTTTTCACAGCTGTAACCTGAGAGCACTGGGGTGTGATTGGATGGACTACAAGTGCTTTAAAACTATAAAATATCCGTATGTTATTAATTACATGCAATAAAATCACATTTTCTAGGCAATGTAAAGATAGAGTTTCAGGGCTGATCATGACAATTTGGCCACACTGGTGCTGTGAATGAGTGTCACTTTGTTAGTTGATGGTTTCACAGAATTATTAAGCTGAAGTGAGGCCTTTGGTGGTCCAGGAGGTTTCCAAATGAGCAACATTCATCTACAAATGAAGACACACACACTACATACCTGTCTAGGAGGAGGAGCAATTCAGGACCAGCCCAGTATCTCCCACCATCAGATCATAACCACAAAATATGACATAATTAAATTCTCCAGAGAAAATTCTTCTTCCTGCCTCCTTTTTAAAAGGCCAACATACCACTCGCTGCCAAACCTTGCCTGGAAGAATAGAAAGGCAGGCTCTTCAGGTCTGCATGCTGTAAATTGCTTCATCTGATTTAGCAGAGAGATCCGACCTGGGGGAAAAAATAGCTAATTGCTGTTGGGCTCGTTTGCTTGTGTAAATCATGTAGGGTCATTATTAGTATTACACTGAGTCGGGTTCAAAAACTGCAGTTAGTGACTTTAAACAAATGAATTATCTCCAGTATGATACATCATGTGTTAAAAGACCGTAACCTCGAGTCACAAACCCCCCCCCCCCCCCCTCCCCCTTTACCGTTCTGTGTAGTTACAGTGTCTCTCTTGTTATCCCTCCTCCCTCACATGGAGAAGTTACTCATTCCCTCAGTGCCCTTCAGACTTCTCCTCACACCCATTCCTCCCATTTCTCCCCTCCCATTTGTTAAGTCTGGCCCCTCGTTGCCTGTTCCTTCAGTCTCAGTCCGCCTCAGCACAGCGGCTGCGTGGGTCTTTTTACCTTTTTTACCTCTCCGAGTCTTTACACAGAAGGAGAGCTTTGACTTAATCTGGAGTTTTTTTCCTCTTCACCTCTTTGAAAGCTCGACCCCCAGGTGCACGTTTCCTATTTTCAGTTCAGTGTTTTGTGGTGACAGAGCGAGATGGCGGCCCCATCACTTCTTCTGTACATCGACAGGTAGGGTAATGCAAACCTGCTTTTGGCGGTTGACGTATATAATCTGTAGCTCTTCCCTTTTTTGTGTTTTGTATATGAGCAGATGCGATCAGACGTTGAATAATATGGTTTTTGTGCCAGGCAGGCTTTTGGACTAAACACACATTTGGCTCTGGATTTATGACTGTTACATGAGCAGCTTGGAGCCGCTCTACGCCCTGATGTCTTTTAGGGTTGGGGAGGGAGAAAAACCCAATGTACACTGCTTTGCTTTCTTGTACCAGCTTGTTTGGTATTTTCATGCCAGGTGTTCATGTTGTGAGCTGAGGAGACCCAACCACTGGGACACCTTATCACTTTATTTTCACACACAAGGCTGAAAACAAGTGTTGTAAAATCCTGAAGTTCTTGGGACACTCAAAGCCTCCGCTTGAATTCAACACAGAAAATGGCACCCCTGCCAGCCTTTTTGGATTTTCTAACCGTTCCCCCTTCAGTCCTTGAGCAGCCACAGCTGTCCAGCCGTCACGTTGAGGCACATTTGGCTTGGATGCAAATCGCGTTCCTGATTTGTAGACATTTGTTTGGTTGCATACAGGATAGCTGGAAACATGACGTCCCGAAGAACTTGTACAGAAAAATCTGAAGTACAAAGCCACTGACACACAAGGTTAAATCTTTTTCCTCCAGAGCCCTCACACAGTCTTCTGCAGCAGATTGGTCAGCTGCAACGGAGATGATTCAGCTGTTATCACATGACCCGAGTATTGAACTTTGGACACATTATAGATGATAACAAGAGGAAAAGTGATGAGTTGAGAGAACAACATTCATACAACATTAATGAGAGAACAATTTGATATAAGTTAGTCATTTCTTACTGGCTTTTATCAATTTGTTCCGTCTTTTATTTGAAGAAATTTGTTTTTGTCAGTTCAGTTAGTTTGTGAAACTCCCTTTTCTATCATCTTGTCTTTCCGTCATATTCATATCATTTTCCCTCCCCCATTGTCTGCCTGTGAACTGAAAGCTGAGGTTTCTTCCCTTTTTATTTACTCCGGGTGGAGTCGAGTTACTCTGATTACAGCAGATATTCCTGTATTCAAATGACAGCTTCCCTCAGCAGCTCTGTGTGAGCGTAATATTTTGCTCTAGTCTTCCAGCATTTTCACCTTTTTTTTTTTTTTTAAAGAAAAAACACTGTCATACAGCTGATGGTTGTAAGTCTTGTCCCCTGTGCACTTCTGCAAATAGACGAATAAGATGAGATTAAATTTCACTGCATGTTGCACTGTGTTCACTCTGTACAAACAGAACCCAAACACGCTGGCCCTTTAAGATCCGAGTCGACATTAAAGTTCTTCATTAACCTTCTTTAACCCTTGAGTTGGCCACAGAATGAGGAAATGCCAAACACTGTGATAGTACAGTATCAGTCGGCTGGTGTGAAACGTGCCACTCTGCTCCCCACGGGAAAGAAAACAATATGAAATGTGCTGGTTGGTGTGCGTTCAGTGACTGTGAACACGCCTCCCTCTCTGTGAATTCAAACTTAGGTTCGATCAAGCTGAAGTTCGTCATGTCACTGTTTACTTGAGTGAAGTGGCTGTTGAACACATTGTTGTCGTGTTGTTTCCAGGTCGCCAAAAGAAACTGAAACATTACGAAAGAGTAAAAGTGTAGAGATAAACGATGTTTTCAGATATATCAGTGAAATGTGGTTAATGTGTATCTGTGGTTAGTTTCACCTTTAACAAGCTTGGCAGGATGTTTGACTTTGACCGGACACTTTTTTTTTTTTTTTTTTTTTTCCTTCTTTCAGCTTGTCCCTCCGTTATGTAACCAAGTCCATATTGTTTAAGTGTATACTATCTTTACTGGTTAACTTTTCTAGCTGTAGACTGGAGATGAAAATATTAGTCAGAGGCTGCTGCGAACTTTTAAGTTGGAATATTTTCTTGCATGTTACTCAATGCATGACTTGACGCCTTGAATCAATCAACACACATTGAGTGTCAACATGACTATTTTGACCAACCTCCTCTTCTAAGTGTCCAATTGAAACAAGCAGAAATGATTCAGTGTTGCCGAGCATCACAAAGCTCCTTGTTTATAACTGAATTATTTGTTTGTAGCCACATCTCAGCCACAGAGGCTAATATTTTGCAGATACTAACTCTCCACCCTGGTCTATCCATTCTCATGAGCGTGATATTTCAGGAATATCTCGAGTGACTTTCTTCAAATTTGCCACAAAAATCCACTTGGACTGGAGGATGATCTTGTTAGGATTTAAGGAGAAAAGTCACTGTGACCTCACAAAATATGTTTTTGGCCACACCCCAGAATTCATCAGCTAATTATGACAAATTTCACACTAATGTTTCAGGATAACATGACATGATGTTGATTACATTTTTTTTTTTTTTTACCCAAAAGGTCAAAGTAAAGTTCACTGTGGCGTCGTAATGTTCTGTTTTCTTTTTTTTTTCATTTGGACTCCAAGGTATTTGTATGAGTCCACCTTCTTAAACCAAAAGAAAAGTACACTTAATTCCTTTTAATTAAATTCCTTTGGATTCTTCACTGCTCGTATTATGAGTCTGAACAGACATTTGTATGAACTGCAACCTTCCTGGTTGGCAGAGGCCCTCGGTCGTTGGGTGGTAAATCTAACTTTTTTTACCCTACGCTTCTTTTGTAAACTGTACAGCACACACGAGCAAGTTCCTGGTGGACTGACGCAGAGAGTTCTATAAGGAAGTGGTATGGTTCGATTGGCGCACTGGCCAAAAAATGTCAGTAATTGTCAGGGAAGGAAGCTGTGCTATGATTTGAATTCCTGACAGAAATCTGTTGGATCCTAAACATGTTTCAGTGTTGACTGAAGAACTGGATTCGCTTTCTGCAAATTTCAATTTTAGAAATCAGGTTTCAAGAAGTCTCTCTCGGTGGCAGCAGAACAAACAGGGGAGCTTCATAAGAGAAGTAAACCCTCTGCATGAGTTTCGGTGTTACAGATAAGACCGTTAAACTTTGAGCGGCCGCCCAACCGTAGCCCCCAGCCTGTAAATATCTGCTCGGTGTTTGGCAGCGCGTCATCACCACTCTGGAGGCGCCCTCGCAGTCAGCGGGCGACAGTTCCCATCAATCCAACCATGACAACTTGTGTTTTCAGACCTCCTCTCCATCTCTCCAGGGTCCTGTAGAGTCAAGTTTCTTTAACAGCACTCGTAAAGCACAAAGGCTTATTGATGTCAGATTCTGCACATGTATCCTTTTGCTCGTTGAGGATCCAAATCATTAGGTACAGCAGTCGCCAAGGTGAACAGAACAAACGGCAGGATGTGGTCTCTTTGTTGTCTCAGCCCTTTGCTCTGCGTGTCAGAAGCGTTTTTTTTTTTTTGACCAGTTTATTCATTTCTCTTCACAGCTGAGCTCCATTCAGGCTTTTAATCAAAGCCCCCCTCACGGCTTTGTGACAGCGCCGCACTGATGCTAAAATGAGAAGAATAGCTGGCTAAATGGCACAGTGAGCCCTGCTGAAAAGAGGAAATATTCCCAGCAGCTTTGCATGTGTTACTTCAGTATCAGGTGATCTCTGGCATTGAGGGGATTTTCAGTTTGGAGTGCAAAGCAGACAGTGCCGTGGTGATTTGAAGGCTTAATACCGTATACCTCTAAGAAAGCAGCGCCTATTCTCACCTTGTTGCCGAGCATAGAAACTCACATGACGTCACATGGTTGTTAAAAGTGGCCTATTCGCTTTTGTTATTCAACCCACAGATTCCTTCTGAGGGCTTATCTCAGTAGTGGTGAGGGAACACACACACACACACACACAC
>JAOXYL010000051.1:15102754-15113523 GCA_028564955.1 Terapon puta
CAAGAAGCATTCATTGTTCTCTGTATCATCCTGGTAGAAAAAGGTTGTCCACTCAGAGTAAGTTCATGTAAATGACTAAAAAACACAAAAAAACATCTACTACTAACCATATTTGCTCTCTAGTCGTCATATAAGGAAATGGTACAAACAAATGGCAGAAATGAGAGCTGGGCACACGTACAGAGATACGTTGAATAATTCAGACGACTCGATGGAGATTGCAGTATAGTCACTTCTTCATCATATTGAATGTTTGTGCATCAGAAGAAGTATTCTGGACACATCCAGCTGACTGGGGCAAGCCCCAAAGCAGGCTTGAGGGATTACATATCACATCTAACATTGGAGTGTCCCAGGATCGCCATAAAGAGACGGAAAATGTGACACTTCAGTAGAGTGTAAGAGGATCCGATTGTATTTGCAATGCTCACAGCATTTACAAATTGCATTATAAAGATAAACTGCTGGTTGTCTTTCCAAAAATCGGTGCCCCTGCTGCTTTGGCTGGTCCACAGACCTCGCTGTCAGACGTTTTCATTCACCCTGTTCCTTTGATAGAGGGTAGTTCCAACACACAGCGAGGCCTGTGAATCGTTTTTCTCTCTCCGGCCTATAGTCTGTCATGAGCCTGTCAACCATCACACCCTTCTGTAGACGCTGTGACTCGTTTGCCTTTTTGTGACTTGTGACCAGCGTGGTTCACACTTCTGCCACTGCCATCCCAAAGCCAAGAGAAGGCTCACACTTTATTCTGCGCAGCTACTATTTTCTGGAGGCTTTTACAGCCGAGGAGCAGTCACGCAAGTGGATGGGGCGTTTAAATCACAGTCGCATCACAACAGGGCTATAATTGTCCTGAAAGGATGGCGCAGCGCATTGTAGAAGCAAATAGACCTTCTCAAAGGCATTTTTGATCATAACAATGTTCTGTCAGAGTTGCCTCCAAAATCTCCCGCTGCCTCTCTGTTGGCAACATGTGGTAGATCTCTGGAAGACACAGCATATCTTTCTATATTCCATTCTGCAGTCAATAAAGGCAGGCTTTGACACAATCAGGCCAGAGCAGATGGCCATAAAGCCTTTGTCCAGGGTACACCTGAGACTCCCTGAGCTTTATCATCCATAAGCATTGCCCCGCTACGAAAATAGGGGAAATGAACAGATAGATGGCACTGGGGTGTAAAAAAAAAACAACTGCAGTCAAGCTGAATGGTCAGTTTTAAACAAAGATGCGAGCCAGAAAGAGGTCAGCATTGATGACCTGCCCATGTGTGAAGCAGATGGGCGCGCCACCCTTTCTTTTTTTAGCCTCACCCCACACTTCAGGTTCATTGTTGCAGCCTTGCAGAGCTGCGTCTGGAAATTTCACTTCTGCACACTTACCACCCAAAAGTAGAAAATGTGGGCGCACTTGTTGAGAGCTCAATCCGTCAGGGGGTATTTATGATCTCTCGCTTTTAACCACTGTAAATCAGCCGTAACGCTAATGGCCGCCGTCTCGTCAGCGGTATCTTTAAATGCCGGTCGTGGCAAGCGCTTTTGCCACGGTAAATCAAACGCTCCCATCTCCTGCTAATTCCCTGCTCTCTCGAAAAAGAAAGACAGGCAAGCTCAGATCGTTATGATCACTCATGACCCGAGCTTTAACCTGCTCTGGACAGATGCTTTTTGGGATGCAGCCGTTAACCTCAGTGAGTGATATCCTGGCAAGGAGTCACATTTGCCTCATGCTTCATCGCCCTGTCAGTGGAGTGGTGGCGCTGTAACGCACTGCAGATTTTACTCCACCTTCTGAGTGTGTGGCAGTGCAGCATGTTGCACGGATGATTGAAAGCTCTGACACATTCTCAACAGGCGGATACGGCTCAATCATCTGTCTTTTCGGGGGACTCTGGCTTCCCTCTCGATTGCCCCCCAATTGCTATTTTGGAACATCTGTATGTAAGCCAATCACTGATGAGCGATTGGCTAACTAACAGCGGCCTTCTGGCTGCCTGGGCCTGCCTCATTTGGCTCCCTGTAGAAATCAGACCTTCAGCATGTCAATACGTATCCAGATACTATATGTGTACCGACTGTGCTGCTCCACCATTAGGTTAATTACAATCTGTTTCAGAGTCGTAGCTTAGTAACGACAGTAGATACCTCTTGAATTGCACGCACAGTCAGCCACAAGTCATACCACAACACAAGCTAATATGCTGACGAGGTGGATTTATCAGAAATTCACAAGAAAGAGTTTCCTTATATCCTTTCCAACCCCCCCACAACCTCGTATTTCGGCATTGTGTCTCGTCCGTCACGTGTCCTCGCGACGCTCTCGATTTGTCTTCCCTGAGACGCGAGGCGCTTGGAGCAACCTTGACATATTAGGACATTAAATCTGAATCAGCACCTGTCGCTGCCCTAAAGTGCTTCCACATTCTCTGTTTTCTGAAGCGCATCAAGGAAAATACAATTTCACCTGCAGTGTCTGTCTCTGTCACATTCACTCTCACAGACACTTCCATGGCTGCCTCTCTCTCCCATTTCCTGTCTCTTGTTATTCCACTCGGCTTTTACACCTCACTATTCTGGTAGGTTATGTTATTATTTTAGCTGTACGACCTCTGCCAAATGGCTTGTGTCTGAGGCAGCTTGTTCAAGCCGCATCAGAAACGAATGTTTCTCCATCCATGTCATGATTGTGGTGTTTCAGGGTAAGATTTTGGTATTTGTCTTTTGGATGTGTCAGTGCCAGCTGACTAGCATTTCATGCCATTGTGCACACATTGTATGAAATGATGGGTAATATCAATGCTAATGGTTTGTTTATGTGTGTGCCCTGATGTCCCACTGCTAATGTCATTTTACAAGGCTTTAGGGCTACATTGAGTTGAATAGATTAAATTTTAATCATTTTTTGGTCCAACCCTTCTCCCTTCTCCACCCTGTGCTCCAACATCTCCCCGCTCATCTGCTCCCCACTCTGTTTCAAAGTAATTATTCCTCATTAATCTACAACAGCTCCCAACCAGTCTATTAATCCAAAGGTCTGGATGGCAGACAGTATGAAATGAGCTCTCCTATTAATTCAACAACGTTATTCTCGCCATATAAAGTGCTGGGGCTGCTGACTTTCCACAGCAACCCCCACCCAACCCCCAAATTAGCCTCATTAGTGGCTTTCCATTGCCCCCTGACTCCTCCCACTGCTTTGCAGCAATTTTCAGTGGCCATTCGTATGCTTCTCACATGAGTAACCGCAAAAGGTTTTGTCTCACAGATTCTAAAGCAAGGTTTTTGAAAAAAACACTCCAGCTGTATCTATTTGAATGATGTTGACTGAATGAGTTCAGTCACTTCCTTACCCGTAGGGGGAACACAAGCCTCCATAACAACAAGAACAACAGAGTGCTCCATCCACAGCAAGCTGAACTTATGATTATCTCTTTGGCATATTTTGGCTTTGTTTGTATACCGTACTCTATGCAAGCGGACATATCAAAACTCAGTGTCTTTCTACATGTTTCCATAATTTCAACAAAAATCAACAAAATCACACCTTTGGTCTTTAACACCAGATGGATACAAAGACTCTGCCTCCATAGTAACAGACTCTTGGTAGTGAGGGTTAGTGAGGACTGAGGGATAGAGCACACATTGACAATAGCCAGTATCCAGATGCTGAGATGTGTTTCTGAGTATAAAGCCTGGGCACTCCTTGCTGGTAATGAAGGACTATGAATATGTAATAGGGAGAAGGCTTTGCAGACGCCTGTGTAAAAGTGAGATTGTTCCAAACAATGTAATGTACAGCAGATATTTTTAATATCCCACCCAAGATTATTTTACATTACCCAATAACTTACAAACTTTCCCCTTTTTTAAAGGATAGTCATTACAATATATGCATTTTAAAGCAATATCATTTCTTAAAGGACCACACCATGGTTTATATTTAGTCTCATACATTTCAAATTGCACATACAGCACTTTATTTCACTGCTGACCATTTTCCAACCAAAGGTTTTGTGATTAATTTGCGATTTTTTCACTTCAGACATAAACATTTTTATTTTAGCTAGAGATAAAAAACACAAATGTGAAATGGGCCGCTCATCGTGATAAGCCAGAGAAAATTCATCATCATCTTAAAAATTCCCTTAAGTACTGTTTTCTTTTGGCTGTTTTTTCACTACTTGTTCTGAATTTATGGCTCTCGTCAGCCTCGCTTCCAGGAGCAACCTCTAGCTGTTTTTCAGCAAATGAACTCAACCCGTACATTACCAGCCATGACAGACATTAGAAACATTAAGCAGCTGGATCATTTTTAGCAGAGACCAAAACATGAGCGAATGTGGTCAGAAACACGACTCTGAATGAGTACTGGTGTCGATGTCTTTAGATAATATTGCGTTAAATGTTTTTTTTATTTTCAGCTAGATTTGGGGTTACTCTGCCACCAAGTGGTCAAAGAAAACAATGGATACAGATACGACTCAACTGTGAAAAAACAAACAAAAAAAATTGTAAGATTTTCAAATGAAAAGAATTTCTCTGAGATCTCTGAGAGCAGCCATGTCGGAAGTGATAATATAAAAGACAATCTGACTATAGTGTGTTTTACCCTCATGATTATCCCGCCTCTCACTGGATCTCTGCACATCGGGCCGAGCGGACCCTTACTTCATCCACAAGTGGGTTTTTGAGATAAGCTCTGGCCGCTCACGCAGCCATCAGCGCCAGATCTGTCCGTGTCCTCCAAGTGATCCCGGGGTTAAACGCCGCACGCGGGCCGGCGAGGAAGATGAAAACACTTGTCAGCTCACCACGGAGAAATAGCTCACCCCTGCTATGCCGCTCCATTTTCTCCAGCTGTATCGGAGCACTCTGGGAGAGCTGATTGCTGAATGGCTTGGCAGGGCTTCGGCTGTGTATGCGCCTCATTGTGTGTGTGTCTGTCGGCGGCTGATGCCCCATTGCGTGAAGGAGTAAATCCTCTCATCCTTAACCAGGCTGACGTGCTAGCTCATCATTCTCTTTCATCAAGACCTCTTCTTCTGGGCTCCCTCCTGTTGAACCCCTCAAGCCTCGGCTAATGCTGCAGCATCTCCTCTCCCGTGTGCTCCGGACTGCTTTATAAATTAGCCCCGGAAAGCTGTCAAAAGCTGCTCGCTGAAGAAAGTGAATGCACATACAGTAGACGCTGCATTTGCATTCTTTATCCTTCTGTTTATTCCTCGGTAAAACTTAGTTTCTTTTACCTGTCATGGTCAAAATTGCCGCCGTGCTCGAAGAGGATGTTTCCCGGTTTAGTCTTTCCTCCGTGTACTCCTGACAGGAATTTGAGGCATTAATTATCCATAAGCGGTCACCTTTCCTCAACCTCGCCGAGCTAAAAACCTGTGCTGTTTCCCCAAACCTGTCACAAACAATCACCTTCACAGCGCTGGGTGGGCGTGACTGAGCCGCTCTGGAGAAACAATCCAGCGACCAGCTATCAATCTGGAACACACGGAGCAGCCTGTACCTGTAAAGCTGGCAGATTTGGGGATCGGCCAGGACTTCATTGCTAGCCCGAGGCCGTTCCTGCTTCATCGACGCACTGACAGGTTGTCCGGCTCTTTCTGATTTGTCACCGAGCTCGGGCCGCGGACCACAAAGTGGTAATATGGTGAACAGAGGGCTGATATAACGCCTCCAGGGCAGTTTGAGAGAATAAGCAGGTCGCCTTTTCCCCGGCTTGCTGGCTGATTTAATCTCCTTCTGTCAGCGCAGAGAGGTTTTTCATGGCGCTGCTGTTGTTTTAATACGACGCATGAGAAGAGTTTGGTGAAACAGAACCGAGAAAATGTATAAAATCTGATGAACTATCAACATGTTGTATGAGCAGCAAGCATTTTCAGAAACCCTGTCCTCCATACCATTACCATAATGGCTTTTTCTCTCACAACGGTGCGATTCATGAGGCCGCTGCGAAAGGAAAATTATCATAAAAATGTCGCTGAAAGTTTCCTTTCTTTAACGTCACTTGTTCTTGTTTTCGTCCTCCTGCTCTCAGGTCTACCGACTACGGCACCACCTACACCAAACTCAACCTGATGCCAGGGACGACCATCGTGGTGACCAGCTTCTACATCTGCCCCACCAACAAGAAAAAGGTACGACGGCTCATCCGGCAACGAGACGAAAATCGTCTGTCGCTGAAGTGTACGGCAGCGAGGCTCCTCTTAAAACTGATCATTTTAGAAAGAAATGGAAAAGCTTTGCTCTGGTGTGTTGTTGAAAGACTGAGCTGCAGGCTTAAATGAATATTTACACTGGCAGGCTCTGTAGGAATTACAAGACATCTAGTTAACGATGTGTGATTTGAGAAAATGATCCACTGAAATTTAAGACAGACTGCTAGTTAAAATTAGATAAGACATCCTGGCATGGAGGCAAAAAAAACCCCCATTACTGTTAGGAATATTGCTTTATCGCGGTAGAAATGCCCCCTTTGTACCACTTTAAAGGTTCAGTTCACCCAAATGTCACATGTGTAAGTAGAAAAGTAGCAAAATCTGTGAATGTACTGACACTTGAACTGATTAAAACCCCCCCAGTGTTGGATTTGAAAATGAAATATCCGCCTACGCCCCGTGGCTCTGACCCTGGAGCGCTGAAAATGAGTGCAATGAAAACACAGAACGCCCCAATTTTCCTCTGAATTGTCTCATAGAAATGCGTTTTCTTTGGTTGAAACATATTACGGCTTTTATTTTTGTGACAGCGCGGAGATTAGATGTGTTGCCGCTGCGTGTTACCGGCCCCCGAATCCCACCTTTCCCGGTCATTTGGTATTTTCGCGCTCCTCCGGCATTCCTCGCACAACATCCTTTGGCCACATGCGCCACTCCCACTCATGTTCCAGTTATTCGGTCGGCGGCCAACTTCTGAACCCCAGCGCATTTCAAAAAGCGGGCTGCAGATAAGCGGGGGCGGGAGCCAAGAGGTACAGTAGGTGACTTAAGCTGAGATTCGGCTGGATCGCCAACTGTGGCGGCGCCTTTAATTGGCAGGCGTTATCGCCGGGGTCCAGGGCTCTCCCAATCAATGAAGAGATGGAGGGAGATTAGATGTAGTCACTTTTCTCACTTTCTGCTTCGCTCCCCACTCCAAATGTCCGTGCGGGATCCGTCATCTCATCTACTGCACACACACACACACACAGTATAGTAGAAGGCCAGACAGCATGAGCGCATTTAATTGCATGGGAATGGAGTCATCTTAATTTCCCTTAGGGACAGAGGGAGAGACAGATAGAAAGAGAGAGGGAGAGAGGAGGAGAGCGACTGACAGTGAGAGTGTGTGTTGTGACAGTAGGATGTCTGGTAATATGAGCTGGGGATCAAGCTGCTGCTTAAACACACCTCCAGGCTTGGCAGGAGGGCGGGGGGGGCGATTGAAGCGCAGGTTTGGTGCTCCTCGCCGAAATCGGTGTGTGTAGGTGTGTGTGTGTGTATTTTCGGAAGTGTAGGTGTGTGTTCTTTTGCGACTTGCAGCTTGTGTGTGTGTGTTGGGGGGGTGTGGGACGAGGTGGACTGAGTTGATCATCAAACACTTTGATCCCTCTAACTAAATATCAGCATGCCGCCATATGTTTACTTCCTTTTTTATCACGTCCGAGTTAAGAGCCGGCACGTTCGCCACGCGCGCACACACAAACGCGCACGCTGAGCGCACTTTGATCAATACTGCTAATGGCATCAGAAAGCGGGTGGGTCTGTAAGCTCTGCGGGGGGATTAGGCGCGGCGTGAGGGGATCACACAGAAAAGGTGCGAGGGGCCGCGGGGTGATCAATAGGACTCGAGGCAATTAGAGGGAGGTGAGTCTTCAGACGGAGACAATGTCAGCCCTTCTTTCTCTCGCCCCATCACTTCATCGAGAGTTCCATTAAGGGGCCGCTCAAGACCCCCTTTGCAGGAGAGGGCTCCCAAGGACCCTTGACACACTTCAACGCCAATGGAGTCGTAAATAAACGTCGGGAACGGAGGCTCCCCCTCAGCAATTTTCTTTAACAGTCATTTCTATAAGAGTCTGCTGTCTCGGCCGCTGAGGGCTCAGTGAAGGTTCGAGCCTATGCTAAAGATGACATGGACCCTAAAAGCTTCCTTTTCTTTTCCTCTTCCTCTCCGAGTCTGGAAATAAAGGCGCAAAGGAGAACAATTAATCCCACACAAATCTAAACTGAATCATCAGTGTCGCAAGTGAATCAGTAGCGCTTAGCATCTAATCCCCCCTCGGTGGTGAGCTGGGGTTTACTTTTCGCCGGCGATGTACAGTAATGGTTCTGGAGGAGTCCCCGCAGTCATAAGGTCATAAGGCATCACAAAAAGTTAGAACAAATTAAAATAATAGCGGAAAATTTCTTGCTCCATTAACGGATTATCCACATTTGATCCCTGTCCAGGTGATTTATTTTGTTTGGGTTTTTTCTTTTTTTGTTTTTTTTTTAAGGCGGCCTCTCTGAAAACACCTTTTACGCACCTCCTGAACATAGTGTCACTGCAACAGCACTCATCTCTATCTCAGCAATTCTCTAAGCGGCAGGGCGTCACCTGGAGAGGAGCTGTCAGGCTCAGAGGGCGTCGAAGGGGCCGCGAGTCAGCGAGGCGCCTCCTCAGGGAGCACTCCTGGGGACCTCCCGACTGTCGGCAGAGACAGAGCATTGATTTCGATGGACGTGGGAGGTGAAGTCTAGTGGGCCGCTTTAATTTCACAGGGCTTGCGAGTTTCTTCGCCGACACCAGATGCTTTTCCTGTGGCGTCGGAGTGGTCGTCCCTGTCCAGCTCTTTCAGCTCCATAAACCGTAAAAAAAACATTGAGTTCGATAATCAAAGGTGATTCTGAAGCATTAGCATTCAAATCTGCAAATCCCCCCCTACGAGAAAGAGGCAAAGCTTTAGAGGGATTCAATCCCAGCCAGGAGGTCCAAGAAGTTAAAACATAAAATATCATAATATTCACTTAATAAGAGGGCACAGCACTGACAGCAAGACATAATCTTTCTGGAGGATGGGGAAGTTAAAGCACTTCTTTCTACGTAGATGGAAGAGGTCAGAAGTGGAGATACAGACTTAACAAATTGGCTTTGGGCGTCTGCCTTTGCCTTAACGGGCTCTTTAAGTGCCCTTATGCAAATACTTCAAATCTTTATCTGCCTTTGAAGTTTTTGGAAATTTGCTGAGTTATAAGATCAGTAGGGAGGGGGGGGTTCGAATAAGACCCAGAATGATTAGTAAAGTCTGTTTATAGAAATGTCTCATGCACTCTTACGGTCCCAGAAGAAGCGTTTTTAATAGCTTCATTAATTCCACCTCAGAGTAAAGAGAGGAAACGTACTGTATAGACACGCAGGCCGAGATGAGGCCGATTGCAGGCACTTCCAGGCATCGCATTAGCAAAGTGTGAGTTCTCTTTTCCTTGAGGGTTTTTAGATCTACAGTGCTGGTTTAGAGCGAAGTTTTATTTTGTCGAAAGTTGAGGAATCAGACCGAAAAATGTTCCATGATGTGTCTCCACTGTGCATTATGGTTTAAACACCCTGTGATTTATGGATTAAGTTTAACTGCTGTAGGAAGTCCATTTCTGCAGCGGGAACTCCGACTGCTGTGCCGAATGTAACCAAACTGGTGAAAACAAACTCTACGAAGCAACAACTCCTTGGACAGCGGCAAAACCAAATTGACAACAGTTTTTCAAAACGCCCTCAGTCACCTACCGAGATGGAAAAGGAAAAAAAAAAAAAAAGAGAAAAAGAGAAAAGAGAAAGAACAAAGCCCAAAAGAACAAAGTGAGAAAAGAAAGATAAGTAAACAGAGACATGAGTAAAAAGGTTTCAAAAAGGAGAACAATGGGGGAAAAAAAGAGTAAGGACTGAATGATACTGGAGATTTACCGTCAGCACTTCAGTGATTGGCAGTTCAAAGAGCTTCAAAGAGAAAAGCGAGATATTCAGATGTGGTCACATTATGTTCCGATGATATCCCTATGATGGAGAACAATTTTTGCAATTTCCGATAGACTATTCTACTCTTTCGCGTGATTGACAGTCAAATAGCTGTCTGCTTGTCTCTCTACAATCTCCCCCTGACTGTCAACTGTGTCCACTGCTTTCCATAAGAAAAAGGAAAAAAAAAAGGTATAATGGTAACTGGATAATTTTCTCAGAAGCAAATTTGCCTTCTTTGTTCGGTGTTATCATAGAGTAGAGGACCTTGAAAGTAATTATGAACAAAATCACGGCAGAAGCAGTTCATCAGTGACGGGAACCACGCTGCTAATGGAAAATGACCCAAAGTATTAGATGGGGGATGATCAAGACAGCAGGAGATTTTTATGGCGTTATGGTTCATCACAGTAAAAAAAAAAAAAAAAAAAAAAAGACCCCCAACAATCCTGATACTAATTTTGCATTAATTGTGCAAGTGAGTAAAACACTACCATATCATAAAACAAGGACAAGGGCCTGTATTTTGGCTGGTTCTGCAAAATCACAGCAGTCAATGTCTTTGAGTTCAATGTTTGTTTGTGCGTGGCAACTAGGGTACTGTTAAGGTAAGATTGTGGTTATTGCTAATAAACTACTGTTAACCTATTATTAGGGTCAGGTAAGGGTGCTGTCAGAGATAACAAAACCCATGAAACACTATAATACTGGTCCCCCGTGCATCTCTCATATTGGCTACATTGCTGTAACAAACCAGACCAGCTGGAGTTTTCCATTCCCAAAGTTATATCTGA
>JAOXYL010000051.1:15249666-15259858 GCA_028564955.1 Terapon puta
AATGTGTGTGCATGTGCGTGTGTGTCCCTCACCAGAACGACTGCTTGGCCAGCTGGATGACATTGGCGGTGGTCTCGACGTCGATGTAGTCGTAATGCAGAGTGGCTGGATCGGTGGTGGAGCCCGTCTCGGCCAATAAAACCCCCAACCAGCGACCCATCACCTCAGAGGAGGAGGCCTGGAATAAAGGGACGGAGTTAAAGAAGTTTGGTCATGTGGTTACTGAAGTGTTGGCTGCACTAAATTTCACACTTTCTTTTTATAATTAGCTTTATAAGTAATTATAAGATCATTGCTCTGGATTCAGAGCTCCGGCCGTTGTAGGGAGTCTTGCATGTTGCCACCCATGACAGGTTTAGTAATTATACACTTTTACAGGGATAAGGAATGGAAGCGGCGGGTAGCGTGCAGACTGCGTGAGGAAACAGGCCCAAAACAGACAAATGAAGGAAGTTCATACACACCAACAACATCAAACACACAGACACAAGTCGCTGGTGGGTGGAGGAGACGTTTGACCACATGAGAGGGAGGCAGAGGAGGAAAACATGACAGGCGGGGCTTTGCTACCGTGCTGTGATACATTCTCTGGTGTTTGTTTCACGCCTGACGCAGGAATACGCGACTCAAACTCGGGGTTCTCCGGCTCACCTCCAGCACGGCCACCTCCTGCCCGTTACGGAGCAGGCGGAAGGCGAAGGGGTGTTTCTGGTCGAGGCCGGGGCTGACCTCGCAGCCGCGAAGGGGCAGCGAGGCGATGTGGCTCTTCAGGTCGTCCCGGTCCTTGTGGAGGAGCAGCTGGTTGTCCTTCAGGCGGCACCAGCGCTCCCGCCAGCGGTTATTGGACAGCACGTTCAGGTAGCCTGTTAATCAGAGGAAGGGCAGTCAGTAAAAGAAAAGAAACGGAGGTGAAGGAACTCTTTCACCAACTGGATTAATACCCTCTTTATGGCACTGTGATAGAGGAAATTGCTGTCTTAGAGAATTGAGGCTTTTTGTGAACACTTTTGCCTGTATTAGCATGTCAAAGTTTGGTACCTTTCTTTCCATACAACATAACCTATATGTCCTGACATGTATTTTTTCACTTTGACACACTATGCTGTAACAGCTGATTTAATTTTTTTATCACGTCAGCATGACCAGCAAAACATAGCTCATTAGATGAAGGTGATGAAGACAAATATCACCAAGTGTGCCTAATCCCTATTTATCTATTATTCATTTGCACTGAGGCTTCAGAGACACCTAAAACGCTCTTAGAGGAGATGTGGGATCCAGACTGCGGTCATGCTTCAGTTTAATGAGTCAGTTTAAAGCACACTGAGACCTTTAACACCAAGAGGGATGTCTTACCACATGTGGGCACGTCCTCCTCTGCTGACGAGGTCTGCTCATCCGTGGACGGCTTCTTCTTGCCCAGCCCGATGATCTTAGTGATCTTCTTCCCCGCTCCCTTCCCCACCGTCCCGGACTTCTGCTCCGACTTTGAGTTCTTCTTTCCTTTGCCTGAGAGAGAGACAGAGCACTTTAAACGAGGGGGGAATTAGTAAAACGCTGTGTAATGTCCTCCTTGAAGAACTCCTGCAGACTTAATGCGCTCTACCCCTCATTATCTAAACACGGGAAATTACTAAGAGAGATGTTACGTGTTCATTTATGTTGATTCGATTATGTTTGGATGCTTGCACCGTTCCGTAAGAAAGAGAAGAGAGGAGAAAGAGCAACCTTAGACTTCCACTATAAACAGCCATGGTTCTGAATCAGCTGCGCTGGGTTTAATCAGATCCTTGTGGGTTCAAAAGCTCTTTGTTGGTGAATTAGGCTCAGTTTGCAATCCCAGCAACCCCACTGGTTCTGAGCGGGCCACTTTCAGCTGGCCTACTTTCTATCCAGAGAGAAAGAAAGAAAGAAAGAGGAGTGACTGCGCACATTCTGCTGGAAGGAGGGCTGATGTGGAGTAAGCCAGGTCTTAAGAGGCTACGTCTGAGCCCCTGCCTTATTCTGTCTGTCTGTCTGTCTAAATGAGGAAAATAGCTTCTGCTTGGCTCACTTGCATAGATACTGTGGTCTGCTCTGTACTTAAATGTGTGTGTGTGTGTGAGAGAGAATCAAGGAGAATTCCCCTTCACCGATGTCATCAGGCGGAGACGGTCCATGCAGAGGGTCTGAACTGATTGTGGACGCACTTAATCACACCCTGCCTCTGCACCGCATCACTCAGCTCCTATCTGCTGCAAACTCATAAAAAGTCTGTCAGCTTTTCTTCAGTGGTGATAAAGTGTAAGACAAGAACACTTAATTATACCCCAAGATTTTATTGTCACAGGCAGGAAGCAGATCGATATGTAAAATATGGTCTCCTTGAACTTTCTAAAGCACAAGACACACTTTTAGACTGGTATCCAAGTCTCCTCACATTCAAATGTGAAAACTTCTTTAAACTGACTGTCTGTCTTACGTCAGTCCAAGGGGTCTGTCAGGTTAAATATACCATGAAGCTGTGTCTTTATTTATAAGGAAATGCAAGTGTAGTCTGCTGAAAGAGCCACGAGGATGCCAGAACACTAGTAAAGTCATGCACGTGCACACACAGCACATCCATCCGTGGTCCAAACTGATAACTGCAGCTCTGCCTCTCAAGCCTTTTTGGCACTCCGTTGCAGCATTTTTTCCCCATTGCGTTTTCCTCCCTGATATGATGTGACAATTACCATGGCGACCGCCTTAATTAAATAGGAAGCCGTCTGCACTCAATTCCAGATCCGGGGTTTTTCTCGTAATGCGCAAAGTATACAAACACACGTCACACACGATGCAGGCCTGAGGTGGAAAGCAGACACGCAGATGTGAAAGCCATTCGAACCTTTTAAAAAAAGGAGGAATTATTATTATTTTTCCCCTTCAGGAGACGGCGAGGGAGGAAAACTCTGATCAGGTAAATTTGATTCCAGTAAATCAGCTGTTTTTGTTACCAGCCATGGAAAGAATGTAGCTGATTGAGCTGAAAAGAGGGTTTCAGAGCTGAACTGTGGCAGGATGAGCGAAAGTGAGACCACGTTTACTTCCCAGATGAAACTGCAATGTTTGCTGGATAACATAAACAGGTGGCAGACAGGAAAAGTTCAATATCTGACTCTGACTGAGGCCATGTAACAGATCTGAAGCAGTGGTACAAAGGTGGAAAAATTAGAAAACCAAGAAACAAAGCTGATATACAAACAAATATTAGACCAAAATTCATTGCAAAATGCAAAACTGTGTCCACAAATGATACTATTAATTAGTGTAAAGGTGCACTGGCCCCTAAAGCTGAACATTTTTTGTATTCAAAGGGACTTAAAAGTATTTAAACTGACAACACACAACACTGACTCTGGACCAGGTAAACAACACAGACAATAAAAATGACTCAAACCATATTTACTATGGTTGGTGTGGCACCAGACATCTTTTTCTGGGAAAATCCTGTTGAATCAGAGCTGTGTCAGTAATAAATTACAACTAATAAATTCTTTGGGATCAACTTTAAATCACAGTGTCCTAACAAATGTCCATTTTTGCAGCTGCACAGGCTCAGAAGGCAAGCATGTACGTCCACATCGTAGACTGTGGAAAGTCAGTTGTATTTCAGTTGCGTTTCAGTGTTTGACTCAGTCGTTACCATAACAATAAGCAAACATTACATGTTTTACCTGAGACAGCTGTCATTAGTTTGGTGCCATGACAGCTTGGCCCCGCCAGCATTAGAGCAGAGGATAATAAACGAGCAGCGATTCTCTTTTTAGGAAATGTCATGATTCGCTCTGAATTCCAAGGTTACATTTCTTTAATGGACGTCGGCCAAACTGGAGATATGAGCAACAATGAGGCGTTCACTCTGAGCCTATTCTGCCAGGGGAAATGACCAACATACAGAGAGTAGAGATGCCTAAACCCAGAAATGTGCTCGATTTAGTCCCATCAACGAGTGTGTCCTTACTCATTACGCATTGCATTATTAGCTAAAACATCAGATGGATTTGGTGTCCCTGACTACTGCTTAGCTAAAGGGACTTTTATTTTCCTTCACTATCATCAAATGATGGTTCTATACATTTCTACAGGCCACAGAGCTGCACATCTGCCTCCCTGGAGAAGTAATCAACAATCTTAGATGCTTGCATGAAGCTCATGGGGAAGATCATCTCTGATCCTATTTCTACATCCACCACAGTCTCACAGCAGTGACACATAAACATGACTTACACAACCAAGTCCATGAATCACAGCTCTGAGCTGACTCCATAAAAAAACCAACTGGATTGGAGGTTTGAGATTAACTGCTGGTGGGAAATCTGTTTCAGACATAAAGTTGGAAAAATGAACCAATCTGAAGGAAGGAAAAAAATGAGAGTGCTAAATTTTAGTTGACAATCCAAATAACTGAGCTGACAAGTCTAATGAAATTTCTCCCCCCAAGGAACTTTGCCTGCTGAGCAAACAAACGGTAAATAATCAGAGACTATTTCACTCGGATCTCTTTGTTTTGGCGTTTAGTTCGACTGGGGAAGACCATCACTGTGTAAAAGCCCTGTTAAATAAATCCAAATGGTCATTCTTCATGCTTCGTGCAGTACTATTAAAGACTGACCTTTTCAGAGAATCCCCTCTCAGTCATGAGACACATTAATGGAGGAAAAAGCAGCCGTAATATCTCAGGATTTAGAGCTGGCTCCAAGTTGAGAACATTGATAATGTCCTACCCCTCATTTAACTTTTACTGTTAATGACAGCAGCTATTAAAAAAGATGTATCCTGAAATAAACTCCTAACCATTTGCAGATGTTAAAATATCACGCAAATCTCAACCTAACTGCATAGTTTTGTCTGTGTCGTACTGTCTTCAACAGTAGACAGTTTGGTTATTTGTCATGGAGATGAATGTGATGACCACCTGAAGTCCACAGTATACGGATGAAGGCTCTGAAGATCTCTGATGAAACCATATGATTCATTTGAAAGCTTCATTTGAAAAGACAGGAAGTGGACTCTGTGGGTCTAGAGCGATGGGCCCCTACTGAGCCACATTTGGGCATCTGAGGGCCGGTCCGCTTTAAACCTGTACTCTGTAGACCGCCCCTCTAGGGGACTATAATGTAGGGCACACTGATGCACATTACTTTATGAGATGTCCAGATGTGGCCCCTTGTGGGCTGCTAAAAAACACAACAGACAATAATGACATTGTTTGCACTGCTTACATTATCTAAAGCATTTTATTTACAGCAGGTGCTTCAACATGAAGTTTCCAACATGTGTGTTCAGTCAGAAATAACACGTTATCATTCTGTTTCTGGGAGGGTTATATAAAATCAGTTAAGGTGGGTATGATTTCATTTTGACAACACTGGTGGTAAGCCTCCCCGTGATGGTCTGAATAATAAAGTCCCTCAAATAAATCAAGACCAGAATCAGCTTTATTGGCCAAGTATGTGAACACAAACAAGACTCTTGACTCTGGTTCAGGTTGCTCTCAGTGTACCTGCACAGAGCTCCAAGAACAATTTACAGGAGGGGTAGAAGACTAAATATACGGCTGTTACTGCCTCATTTAGTGTCTTTGCTTGTTTTACGCGAAGCACATTTTATGGTGGTAGTAAAGGGCAGTCTTCACTTGGTGTGAGGCACACTGGCCTCTGCTCTGAAACTACTCTGAAACCTAATTTCCTGTCATGAAGAGTCAAACTGTGTGCTCAGTCCACTTTTGTCTTTCCTGTTTTTTCAACATCCTTCATGGCTGCTTCATGGATGTTGCATTTTAACTACCCAGTTCTTTTTCTTTAGATTCCAAATAGGCAGAAATAAACTTTTCCTATTAACCGCAGAGGGATTTTCCCAGGAAAGTGATTCCAGACATTTTGTGTTTGCCACAGAGAGTGAAATACTTTAATGAAGTGGGTGTAACGGACTCACTTCGGTTAACTGTGGATGCTTATTTCCTAGAGATCGATAGGCTGCTCACTGCTGCTGTGGACTCACCTTGGTCCTTGCAGTCGCCGTGTCCGTTCTCATGAGCCACCTCGCCGTCGGAGCTCGGCCTGTCACACGATGCCTTCTGGCAGGCGGGGCGACCATACACAAGAGGAAGAACGGATGCATTAAAGATAGAAAGTGAGCAAAACTGAACTCCTCTGAAAAAAGACAAAAGGCTCGAATGCACAAACACAGCCGTCTAATAACGTTGTACATCGTTAAAAACCCTTAAGAGCATCTGCAGCATGTTATGGATGAATAATTAGGCTGGGCTCGTGTTTGCTGTGCCAAGTTGGGAGCGGTTTGTCATTAAAGAGCCTCTGATGTGGCTCGTTTTCCACCGCTGAACACACGTGTGCACACATAAGCTGCAGCACAGTGCGTCTCCGGCGTTAACTGTGATTTTCCTTCCTCTACTTTTCCCCTCCTGTGCCAAACAGAATAAAGTGTGAGCTGACAAGCAGCTTTTACTATTTAGTGTAACTGTGTTCACCTTCATATGATGGAGGTGTTTTTGCAAATGTTTGTGTGCTACACCACAAAACCAAGGGTAACTAGGTCATCAGTGACATATGATTGGCTCTCAGGCATAAGGGAAATACTGTATTTTCTGGACTATAAGGCGCACTTAAAATCCTTTAATTTTCTCAAAAATTTAAACTGTGCCTTATGATCCGGTGCGGCTTAAGTATTAATTCTGGTTCCGTTTACTGACCTCGAACCGTTTCTATGTGGTACACGAGGCTCAAAAATCTGTCAAAATGTTTTAGTATGACTTTGATAAACTACGGACTTCCGTAGTCAGGAGCCTCGGAGTAATACGTACAGAGTGTTTTGTTTCGCTTAATGCGCCTTATAATCCAATGCGAATTATGTATGAAAAAATATGAAAACAGACCCGCTCATTGATACTGGGCCAAAAAATACGGTATCAATATTTTAAACATAAGATCCTGAATAAAGCTGGGATCTTGGTGGAGACCAAACCAGAGCTAACAGTGAGTATTGGACCAGCATTCATCAGCTGAACGCAAACATGACTGTTTGGTCATGCTACTGTGTGTCTCTGTGGTGTGTACACAGGCAGATTTGTTAATACGGTCAACAAGTCATTTTTAAAAGGTGATATCGCCTTTAAAGCTAGTTCTGCTGCCCCCATGTGGCCAAAATATTAATTACAGCTGCTTTCCACTGAATAAAGACATGAAGACTAACCTTGGCTGCGTTTTTACATGAGTCACATCAATTAGACCCTTACTGACCCCGGAGGCCATGTGAACACAGAAAGTCTACTGTGTGCTTTAGTGAGTGATGCTGCCTTCTCTAACAAAGGATTTCTGGCCTAGTACGTTTTGGCCTATTGTCAAATTACTTACGTGTTAACGATAATTAGCTACAGCTGATGTAATATGCTGGCGGCAATATTTGTCATTTCAAAAGAGACCATCGGCGCCAGCTAAAAGTGCCAGAATGTTTTGTGTACGCTGCTTTTTCACTAATAAAAAATATCTGGAAAAGAAAAGGATTCAAGGCTCCTGGAGCCAGATCCAAAATGGAACCCAACCCTTGAGCAGGAATAATCATTTATGGAAAAGTACAACATCTGCTGATACTGTAATGGGTTAGGGCGAATGCTGCATTGCCGTGTTTACCTTTTCCAGTTCGGGTTTGTGCACCGGGGATCCAGATCCAGCTCCGTCCAAGTCAACGCTCCCATTAACACACACCTCTCTCATCACCTGGAAAACATCAGGAAATACAGCGTTAGCTAATGAGGCCACCACCCATGTGAGACAAGCGGACACTCACACACATCCAGACCACCTCTGAGGGAGCTCCATCCATAAGCCGCCATGTGTGGCTGACTGTCGGGCACTCACCGTGATCATAACACACGGCTGCAGCCCTTATTTAAATATCCCAAAATATTTCCTTACACCGCTGCCACATAATTAAGCAGCTCATTCCTTCAGCCTTCGAAAGCATGCCTGGGGTAATGTGGGCCACATGTACGGAGAACTCCCTTCTCTCTCGTGCCCCATCATGCTACTGAATGGCAGCCAGGGGATCGTGAGACGGCGAAGCCCATGCAGTGGAGTGACTACAGGAGGTAGAGCGCATGCACGTGTGGCAGGAGCTGGTGGAGGTGAAGCGGCGGGGGTGTCTGCTGCACACATTAGACACCGCAGAGTTTTACTACGTCCAAGGAATCCTTATGCAATAAGGTCCAGCAGGGGTGAATGAGATCTGCAGGGCTCTGGACGGGGCGCCAGCAAGCATTACCGTGACCTCGTTGGACTTCAGGCCTGGCAGCCCACTGCCAGTTCTGGCAGACCGAGGCGTGTGGCGGTGACGGGTGTGTGTCGATGAGTGGTGGAAATGAGATTTGAGTCGAACTGTTGTGTGCGCAAGTCGGCTAATGCACTCTGTGGCACACACACACACACACACACACACACACACACACATTCCCCCTCGTCTTGTCCACAAGCATTCTGAACCGTCTCTGGCCGCACAGAACTCCTCAGCTCATTGGTTTGGCTTGAAGGGAGCATAATTGGGTTTCATGGGGGAAATGACAGACTGTGGCTCCATGGGTTTGGCAGAGAGAGCCGCTCAGAGGCCGGAGAGCGGGACAGACAGCAACATCATGTCTATCTTCTACTGGAGAGCTACGCAGCCAGAGCGGGTTGCTACGTAGCTCTGAAGTACTGCAGATCAAACGTGGAGGCAGTGGGAGTGTGTGCGGTCGCTTTGGGTGCTGAAACAGTTTTCAATAAAGGTTACGTTGGGGGGCGACAAGTTGCTGTTGAATGCTTCAGGCATTGAAGTGGGTTTTTTGAATATCTATGTGCCAGGAAGGAACATTTCACATTTTTCATGCGATAAAATTAACTTGAAGCCTACATACACCGAACCACTACACACAAACTGTGGTGAAAAGTTGAAAACTTTATGTTTTTCAGTAAAAGCAAATCTGTATCATATTAAAGTTATATTTGGCAAAACATCCAAAAAACGGATTCAGTCTTTATAATCAACCAATACTGAGAGCTTTACTCATGTGACTTTTTTTATTTTGTTGTTGAAAGTGAGTTTGATTTCCATAAAACAATCAAAAATGGTTCTCCATGCTCTGTGGGCTTAAACCATTTGCCTTTGGCTGCACTCACCACACAGCATTCATGCCTGAAAGACAAGGGTCTCTTTAAAATAGTTGTCATTTTATCTCTGCGTTCCTTTCTTTATACATTTAGAGTGCACATTTATGTGTGTGTGCTGCAGAATGTGGAGGAGCTGCACTATTTATCACTGTTTAACCAAAGGAACATGAGCAGCGTGCTGTCTTTCTGTTGGGGCTGATTGGGCATTTTTTGGGATCACTATTCTCTATGGAGCATTTTCTGATTTACTAGGTCAGTCAGTGGAGATGAAAATGAAGGGGACTGAGACAAAGGGCTCCTGTCAGATGCAAATCAGGATGTTTATGGACTAAGACCACCAAACACTGCACCAGAGATCAACAAACCAGGCCCCTGCAGGGAGATGTGAAGATATTCCTCACACAGGGTCAGGAAGGGACAGAAGTGTTTGTCTGCTGCCATATAACTTAAAACTGATGATATGCACAGTGACCATGTACTGTACAGGTCCACTGAGGGGATTGCAAATGATTTCAGCCTCTAAATGCTGTGGTGCATGGTATTGGCTAATGCTGTGTACTTGTCCCCATGACAGAAGACATGACATCCATAAAGAACATTGTGGGGGCATACACAGGATGACCATGCACTATGAAGCAGTCTGCAGTGGGAAACAATGATGCGCATTTAAGCAGATAAGCCGTCAATACACAAACACTGAACACAGAACTTACTTTCCCCAGACTCAGAGCAGGAAAACGACACGAAAAGAGAAGTTAGGAGGGAAGATATGGCATGAGTCAGAGAGAGAAAGAAAGGCGAGTCACACTGTAGCAGGAGACAAAAGGGAGAGGGGGTCAAAGAAGTCGGGGAAGGAGAGAAGAGAAAAAACGGGGAAGGAAAGTAAGGACACAATATGGACATGTGTGTTCCATAAACACATCGTTAGCAGACAACGTCTGGGCAAATCATTACTGTAACTAGTGAGCTTTGGAAAGCCTCAGGTACTCTCCAAGCCCCCTCCACCCTCCCCC
>JAOXYL010000051.1:15263224-15273577 GCA_028564955.1 Terapon puta
GTAGAGAGGAACTGGGCAGAGGAGGAGGGCCACTGTTTGGAGGCTGCACAGAGAACAGAAGTTTCCATGAAGCACATCAACCCTCACTCACAAAAACTTGATGAAATTCTTCTGTCATGACAATAAAGAGTCAGAAATATTTCAATCGAGAAAGGTATATAAGAAGTATTAAAAAAAGACAGGTAAATCTTTTCAATATTTCAAAAATTGTTCTGTGCGTGTCACTAGTGGAAACAATAAAAAAATGATCACATTAAGATAATCACTTATAATGTCATCACACAGCACTCTAATTAGCCCGTACCGATGCAAAACAGAGGCATCAGCTGTGCACATGAGAGCCGTTTTCACTGTTAAACTCAAAATATCGACAGAGAACAGAGGAGACTGAGAACGGCCGCTTGTGAGGAAGAAAACACGATCGTTTTAAGGTTGTGTGCTCCAGAGAAAACAAGCGAGCGGCCAGAAGAAGTGTCTGTTTCAGAAACCCAAGTCGTGTTATGGCCATTCAGTAATGAGTGGAACTGATGTTAAAAGTGATTTGATTGAACAAAATGAATTTGTGACTTTAAACCACAGAAAGGCGTAGATGTTATTGCATGGTGAATAATAAGACCTTTAATGGGCTGAAGGTATTTGATGGTGTGACATGACAGAGCTCATGACATGAACATGACATGAAGAGACATACAGAGGAACACGGGGATGGGGGGGTGATTTGTTCTCTTTGGCACCACGCAGTCCAACAAATCCAGTTGTTAGAGCAGGAGATCAGTTTGTGATTGTGATCGTCTCTCGGACATAGAAACAAACGTCACAGTGGTCAGCATACACCACTGTGAGCATCTCAGAAGAGAAATGTTCACTGTGGACTCATCTACAGCTTTTCTACAGTTCTTCTGTGAAACAATGCATGCATATGGAATGAATGAGTGACTTTTTAATCATACTTTCTATGTATAAATTCACACTACTGGCTGTATATTTAACTGTTTTCATTTTGTGAGCTCCTCCTAACTCCTGGATTTGTGCATGAAATGTTGTAAAGATCTTCTGAGGCCTCTAAGTCTCCCTGAAAGCCCTTTTCTCAAAGACCATGACCAAATTGAGATGGCTGCAGACTTTTTTCCCCTTCTGGAAACCCCCTTTAATTTCTCTTTTTATTTTATTTACTGGTGGCAATGGCGATTTTCCGCTGGTTAAAAAGGGGAGAAAGTCCATAACCGTTATGAAACTCTATGTGCTATGGGCCATTGGTTACAGCTGACCCAATCAGGCGTCAGCGCCGCAGTGATGTCAGCATCTCTTGCTGTAGCAACGTGGAACATTAATAAAAGGGTTTGGCTGACGTACAGCCTCAACGGCTAGCTTCTTCAAAGTGCAGAAACTATGTGTCACTGTGCCGTGACAGTGGACAGTCCAATGTTACAGCCATTCTGCCACGGTTATGGTGTCGCTGTAATGAAAGAAAACCATTGAATTTAGTGTGCATCACAAAATCGAAAGAATGCCAAGGACACGGCCAATCCATCAGAGAGGATTACACTGTAATTCTCTTTACATAATTAGTCATTTTTCTGGGAGTTCTTCCATTATTCGAATTATTCTTTGACTGAATGCTACATTTGATGCACATATATCATATATTTTTCATGTTAATTTTAAATTTAGTGAGCATGAAATGTGACTGGATATGTAAGTGTGAAGACTGGTTCTTGACTTTTGTGATGTGTGATAAAATGTTCACGCTTCAGTTACGTGAATCTGAGTCACTCATCTCGTCATGTGAGAAAATGTCTGAGAGCAAGTTGCAGACGTCCTGTAGAAGTTTTGCTTTTGGGAGAGGCAGAAATGGAAAATGATTCTGAAATTTCGTCAGAATCAGAAGTCAGGCGCCCACACGTGGGTCAACATGGGCGACTCTCGGCCGCCGCTTTTACCAGCCTGAAACGCCATTTCCATCTGACCCATCACCAACTCCAAAAAACCCACTTGTGTTATTAATCGTGCTAACTCAAACATGAAGCACTGGCCCATGTGTTAATGTCCGGGCCAGCTCTTAACCATTCCGTAATAAGCTGGACTCGAGCCCGAAAGCAGAGCGATTGTGGAGATGAAAGTTAGGTGCTGATAAATACCAGGCCTACGACATCATCTGCCCAAAAGTCCATTAAAAAGTTTCCCTGACCTGACCTGATCCATTTTCTCCCTCTTTCTCATTAATTTTCTTTATCAAGCCAAACCCCACTGTCTCCCTCTCCTCCAAGTCTGTCTGTCTTATTTCACTGCTGGACCAAAGATCTATCTTAACAAGTCATTTAGATTCCAGCCTTAAACCAGTCGTTTCCCTTCAGGCGAGGCTTTCGAGTCAGCCAAACTAAATTGTCATCTAAGGTGCTCTCGGTTCACCGGGCACAATTTAGCTTCCTCTTCCCTCTCTTGTCTCAGTCAGCACATCCCCTCCCCTCCATTAATCCCCCTCTCCATCCCGTCTGTTCCTCCTTTTTCATTTGCAAGTCAAGTGGCCGGCCAGGCCTTCGAGCAGAAACCTTATCGCATCTCCTTTGGGGGAAACAGCGGTTTCGGTGAACTCATTTCTTGGCACCGCCGGCGATCTCCTCCCTACCCCAACCCTGAAGAGAGGAAAAAAAAGAAAAGGAAAAAATCCCCCAGAGAGGAAGACAAAAGGAAAGAAAGGCAGAGAAGCGGAGAGAATGAACGCGTTCAGCCTCGACGGTCAAACGAGGCACAATACCGGGTTTGAGAAGTGGATATGAAGTAAGGCTTGTTTGTCGATATGAGGTCTGCAGCTTCCTATCTCACATCACGGCCACTTCCTTTCCAAGGCTTTTAAGCAACAGCACCATTAATAATCATGCAGAAGGTGACTGTTTGGGTAAGCATTTTTTCCCTGAGAGCAGCAGAATATGTTACATTACAGTCCAGACAATGTGATCCCACCGCTCTGCTATGTGGTGACTCAAAGCTTCGAGGCGCTGGGGCGAAGAGAGTGTGTCTGCGTACGCTGCATACACACACTTGTATACAGACACACGCATAAACACGCAGTCCAACTTTTCCTTCGCCTTCGGCCCCCCAAAACAACAGCTTGGCCGTATCACACGAGCCATCTGCAGATCAATTACGCTGCGACGCGCTGAAACTAACGGGAGTTCAGTGCGGTCAGCGTGCATACCGCCCCTCTGCTGACCATAAACACACGCTGCATCGACGCCAACGCGCAGAGTCCCCGCTCCTCCGCAGTCTTAGACCGGCTTCAAATGCTCCGCGGATCTCCGACAACATCTGTTCGCTATCTTCACATCCAGTCCAGATCAGCAGTCAAGCCTCTATCTTCACAGACCAGCCCCCATTCATCTGTTTTAAATGAGATTAGATTGGATGGAACTTTAATTATCCTTGTGGTGAACCGTGGCCAAAATATGCAGACGATACACAATAACCGCAAGTGTCTTTAATAACAGATTTACAAGGTGAATTAAGTATTTTGACCCAAAAAGCTTGAACTCAAGGTCCGTCATCATTTTCCGTTTTTTCAACACAGAGCCGATGAGCTCTCTTTTTTACAGGTTTTACATTTTAACTTCAACAAAACTGAACTTTTGACCCCAATTGAATTCTGTGAATGACGGGAGGTGTAAGTTACGATGGCGATACTTTTACTGTCAACAGCTAAATTCATTTTGCCCTTTAGGCGTTTCCCAGTTGTTTTGATGGTCATACATATGATTATAGCAAGTTTACGACCAAGCCAAACCATCAAACGTCAACATTTCCCATAAGAAGATATAGTTATTATGTACATTGATTAAAGATATAGTTGATATATATCTTGACATCTGACAAGTTGGCAGTCAGGCATGAATGGAATGAAAGGATCCCAAAGTGTACACTGTTAGCTATTCATTAAATTACCCATATTACATACATCATAAGAGTCCATGTACTACTATCTGCCTGCTGAAAGGTGAGAGAAAAAATCATACATAAGTGTAAAAAAACAGAAAGAAAAGTTATCTCATATACTTTTCTTACTTTATGAACTCTTAACCCACTTAAAGCAATTACATACAGAGTTTCAAAGAGGTTTTCCTGTCCTGTCATGGTCTAAATGCTGCTCCTCCCTGACAAGAATACACCTCTGGAGGAAGCCCTGCTGCAGCCATGAGAAGAGCAGCATGTACAGGTCATGTGCATGGATGCATATCAGAAATGTCAGAATTCCACAGTCATAATGTGTAATTATGTCGTGGTTAAGAAGTCCTGACCTTGGTTTGGATACTTTGAGTGGGAGGTTTGTCTGCTGCTCCAGCCCTGGCCTGAGACTCACATCCAAACATTTATGCCAAGTATCAATTTTTGCCCCGCGTAGGAGGACTGGACGTGAATAAAGTATCTGCCGCGGTGCCAATGGGACGCTGGAATGGATAAACTGACTGGACACAAGAAAGCCACTCCCTTAGGAGAGGCTTCGGAAAGGGAGAAGCTGCATTTCCAATGACTCTTGGCAAAAAAACCCACTGTAGAAGCACACATTTCCATCTGGTGCCAATCCTAACAGATTTTTAACATTTTATTTGATGACGAACAATACTAAATGAAATGGTCACTGGTCACTCCATCTGCACTGTGCTGTGAATGATGACGTTACCAGGTAGACTTTACATAAAAAGTGCTTCCAATTATTCATTTGCTATATTAGATTGACATGATATGGTAGATTACATGGCAGAATGACGCCAAAAGAGAAGGACAGGCCTGAAACTGTCTTGTTTGAATCATCAGGACAAAAAGCATCATTCTATTCTTTTGATAAACAAAGACAAAAGGGCACGAGCCTACATTTATAACTGCATAAGAAGAGAATTCAGCTATGACTCCTAAGGTTCATGCATGTTTAAAATGATGTTGAGTGCTCTGCTGACAGGGAGCTGAAGCCAAAGTACAAACCAAAATACAAGCAGGCATTTAGCTCTGTTTACTTTTGGATTCTGTGTCAATTTTGTAGGAATTCGTCTACACTGGTGTGGTGTGCTCTTAATTTGCTACAGCTCAGATTTCTGCCTCTGATGGGCTATCCTCTCTAAAGTAAGGACAGCCGAGGCTTGTGGGTATTGTAGTTTTTGAGCAATTGATGGCCATAACAAAGCCTTTAGTATTCATAGTATCTTATTTATTCTAAGCAACTCCCATATTCTTGCATAGTAGAAGACTGAGGGTATGGTTGAAAAAACATTTTGAGAGGGTTTTTTGAGACAGAGGCACAAGTACTGCAATCTGAAGGACACATTACTGTTAATGAAAGCTGTGTAAATCATTGTCCAGACCTGTAGTTTCCCCAAGGTAAGGATCATTGATGAAATACCTACAAAGGGTTCGTCTAAAGCTTTATTTTTCCTGAGGAAGGTTTTTCTGAGGCCTACGCTCTTTTCCAGCGCCGTCCTGCTTCACACTCATACTATACATTCACATCTGGGAGCAGCACAGTGTAACCACAGTCCTCTGCCGCTGGCTTCTGGACGCCTCTCAGCTCGTACAACCGGAGGTTAAGTGCCATGCTCAAGGTCACCTGGGTGGTAGTTATTTAAAGGAGGAGAAAATGCTACTCCTTTGCTTTTCTTGACCAGAGTTTTGCAGCTGCGCCAAGCTTTTCTCTTATTCGCCGATATCTATTCAGGCACATGTGTTTTCGGTCTTATCTCATGTCAATGGCCAAATGTTTCAGATCACCTGTTCGGCATCAGCACACCCCCGCACCTTCGACTGGTTTTCGAGCGCAAACCAAACGTATGATTCTCCTCAGAGCTTTGCACATGAAAAGGACAGACGAGACAAAATGTGGACAGATATCCACGTGCGCACCCCCCTTCGCCCCCCCCATGCATTCTTCAAAGCTTGAGCATGAGGTCAAGCTATGGCAATGAGTTATAAATTGATGCCAGACTGCATGAGATGATGAAAGCACAAAGAGCAAAGGGCTGCAGTGCTAGTCGCCTGTTATCCTCCGGGTAGAAGCAGAATGCCCTGCCTTTGTCCCAGGATAACCTTGAGACATACAAATTGTAAAAGGAGTAATGGTGACATTTTATAGCTTTTATTGGCAGACTGGAACGTTTTGTGGCAACAGTATGTATAATACACAGTACGTTATCATGTTGGCCACTCATCGTTAGTTCATTCACTCTGAATTAATAAGTCTGTCAGTCGAGGTCTTCGCCCTGTTTCAACATAAAAATCCTTCTGATGAAACATTTAATGAGAAAAAGCAATTGCCTGAATCTTGCTATTCATACATGCCAACATTTAGACATGCCAGGACAGTGTGTCTGTGTGTGTGTGTGTAAATCTGGGTTATAAATTGAAAGTGTGTGATAACAAACTACAGCATACATTATAGTTGCTGCAATGGTGGCAGGTGTCCAGCACCACCACTGAAAAGCCTCATTGTGCGGGAGAGGAACTCAATCCGGGCGTCAGCTGATTAACCAACACACACTGTCACACCACACACACTGGCACACTGATATACATTCAAAACCATTCAAACGCAGAAGCACTAATATGTGAGAAAAGAAGAAAAAAAAACGAAAACACAACTAGACTAGGAGAGACTGACACACATACTGTACGCTCATACAAAATCTCCTTCAAAATCCCCCTCTCTGCGGGACTTAGGTTCTCGTCCAAGCTCAAGACTTGCCAACGTCTGCGATACACATCTAAGTGTTCCACCTCTCTGTTTATACATGAACCACCCATGCTAGTGTTACCTCCGACGAAACAAAACCTTTCTCACAGCTCCCCTTTTAAACTCTATTCTTCACTTCCCCCTCCATCACTTTCCCTCCTTCCTGCCTCGGGCTGGCGTGTTAAGTGTGTATTTTTTGGGACAGGTGCATTCACCAGAGTGCTGTTACGGCCTAAAGCGGACGTGCCAGCTTGCCGGCTGTACTGAAAAAATAACTGGAGAGTGAGATTGGGTTGGGTGTTTCCTGCACTTCTCTCACCTCACAATGAGGTGTAAATGTGGGTCAGCAGGAGCTGGTGGTCCACCACTTTGGAAATGTTCTGGAGGGGTGGGGAGGGGTTCCTGCTTTAACTGGAAGGGAGCCCTGTGTGAAGGTTCATATCTGGAGTAGAACCAGTCTATTGTACTACAACTGAGTGAAAAGTCACACTGAAGGATCCAGTAATGCAGAAACACGACAAATACACAATCATATATTCAGTCATCTAGAACATTTTTGGGCCTTCAAAGCTTCAGTGAAAAATACAGACAAATGACTGAATCCCAAAGTTGGAAACTAAAAAATTGGGGCCATCCAAGCAGAATGACGTATTTGTCACTCTGGCGCTCTATAAAGAATAGGATCCCTTAAATTTGGATATAAATCAAAGAACTGCCAACAAAATAAATACTACGTGGGAGGGTTGAAAAACTGTAAAATGTCTCTCTGAAAGACAAGTTACACAATTGTTGCAGTTTCCTAATGAGCTCAAATGGATCTCCTCCACCATAAAATTTCCTCTTACTTCTATGCTGCCGTTTACACCAATATGAGTTGATAAGCTGTGCTGATCTTTGGTCAATCGCTAACGTAAGTCCTGATCCACACCTCAACCATTTGGACTGTCTGGATAGGGAAGTCCTACTTTTTCTACACACACTGCTCATTCCTTAGCTTTCATTTTTTTGTTTAATGGTATGTAACTAATTACATCAGAACGTCTGCATGCAGTAGATCATTTTGTCTATGAACCAGCCCTGGATTTCATTCGGTTCAACAGTTAACAGTATTAGTGCTCTACCAGACTGCAGAAATAGCTGCAATGTTCCCTCAGTGCTTTATTAAGTCACTTCGATCACATCATGTGTCAGGAAAAAAAAAATCCTGGCATTGTAAAAAACCTTCAAAAGCACTTGAGTGGAGGAAAAAAGTTGTGAAATAGGTTTTCCATTCGTGGCCCAGTTTCTCAGCGGGGACTTTTTCCAGAGTGTTATAAGTAGGCTGCAACAGTTCTGGCCTTCAGGATTAACCAGGCTGTGGGCATGTGTCACTACTGCTCGCTGCAGTTAAGACTTAATCAATCTCCAATTTGCCACTTGTTTGGTTACCCCAGTGACAAAGTGAAACGCCTTTCAATACGATCCGTTAAACAACCTCATTTCCTGTCTCCAGTCAATGACACGGGGGTGCTGATGTCACTGAATGCTTTGCTGTGGTCGACCGAGCCACAAACTAGGGGAACCCCGCTGAGGAATTAAGTCAAATATGAAAACAGATTCATCAGCACCAAATGGAGGCCAGGACACGCCACGCAACGAACTCCCGGAGGCGAATCCTCTCTGAAGACGTACAAACGTGGGGCTGATTCGACCGAAATCCTGTGATAGGGAGCCAGCTCTTGCGTGCAATCCGGAGCTCGACACAGCACAGTGACACATTTACTTGCTCCAATGTGTTTCCCCTTCAGGCTAGAAAACATTTGGTTTGGCAAAAAATACAGCAGGCCTACATTTATTCCAAATACAAAGCTGCTGGTCGACGGCCACCAACATGGCAGTGACTTGCAGTGGGTAAGAACTGCTCCGAGGAGATGGTGTGTTCAAACAAGACGGATAACTCCAAACCACCTAACAATGCAAAGAGCTCGTTTAGACTTCGAGTGTACAATACTGCCTATTTAAATACAAAACTTGCACTGGGACATATATTTATCTTTAACTATTGGGGCAGGGGGTGGGAGTGGAGGGGGTGTCTGATTCAAAATAAGAGGGGGAGGTAATGAATTCCAAATGGCACCCAGACTGCGATGGATAACGCACCCCGGCTACAGTGTATACAGTATATCTATCACATGAACACACTTTCTTGTGCTTGTGCAGCGAGGGAGGGTCTGTTTTGGGGGAGGCGACGGAGGAGAGAAGGAAGGGGTGGGGGTGGGGGGCTGGCACCGGCGTCCAACATCAACACAGATGGAAATCATTTGTGTCTCAACAAGAGGACCGGTCCACATTCTCCCTCAGCAGAGTGGAGCCTCGCACAGCCCACAGGAAGCAAACCGACGACGTGACTCGAATAGTGACTTAAATGCAACCGTTGCAGAAAGCATTAGCACTAAAACTATTAGCTTAAAGTCTCTTCTTTTCCCTAGTTTACGTCAATGTAGGTGGATTATTTCAATGTACTTGGACTGCCTGACAAAATGTGAGATTTGAAGACACAACATTGGGCTCACAGAAGAAGTCCTCATTGTGTTGTGATATTTTACAGACTACAAAACATGTGAATTAATTCAGCTGTTCTGTCTGTATAGTTTTCAATCTAATTCAGTTTAATTTCCTCAGAGCTACATGCTCTTTCACAAACTTGAGTTTTAGTCTGCACAAACGTGTTGACGGGATGTCTCGTCCCACCACAGCTCTGTGGTAAAAGTATTTTTAGCTCCTACAAATGGCCACTCTCTCTTCAAAGTAAAGGACACGACCCACTGGATGAAGATGTTCACTTTTTGACCGTCTGTCCGCAAAAGCATCTATTGTGCTGCGCATTGCTCATTGTTCCCAAACAAAGTATCAAGTGTGAAGGGTGAGCAATGAACAAAACAAGAGGTCAGGTCTGGTCATTTTTGGGAAGTTCCAAAAATGCCTTCTCTTCAGTTAAGAAATGAAGGGTTTGCAAAAACAGGTCTTTCAATTTTTATCCATTTTCTGCGATGATGTTTCTTGTTGCTCCAGTGATCATCAATCAAATTGGTATTATCATTGAATGGATGCTATACACTCTGGAATCTATCATTTAAAAAAAGAATGCAAAATGAAAACTATACAAAAGGGTCTATGGTGCATTCTAACATCTCACTGTGCTCATTTCCATGTTTTCATCTGGTAACAACATGAAGTCTGAACACTGCAGAAAAAGATTCACACAAATTGCCAACAACTACAATTCTTGAAAAATTGTGTTTTTCAGTGACGCAGCTCCAGTCTCCATCTGGATGTCCAATTGTTTGCTTCAGTGCATCTTAATGGAAACACACATAATTTACATTTTATTTTTCAGGACTTTTATTCAGGCTACTTGACAGCTGGATGGAAACGGCTCATGTGGCTGAGGCAGAAAGCTTGTTGATGACAGGAGTGTATTTCATGCCAAAGATAAAAGAGCAATATTAGCGTAGCATAAATCTTGGATATGAAAAGAGACAGAAAGAGAAAGAGAAAGACTCCTCTAGTCCTACAAGACTTCAGTGGGATTTTGCCACACTTAGTGGTCATTATGATCTAATTAGAGCCAGATCTTGTTCTTTGTGTGTGTGTGTATGTGTGTG
>JAOXYL010000051.1:15273677-15285359 GCA_028564955.1 Terapon puta
TGTGTGTGCGTGTGTGTATGTGTCTGTGTGTGTTTGTGTGGCACGTTACACATTGTAAAATGGTGCAGTGATCCTCTTCCTTGGATGAAAGTGATTTATGAGGTGAGGGGTGTGGAGTGGATCAAACTGACTTGAAAAGATCCTGCTCTCGCTGTGTGTATTCAGTATGTGTGTCTGAGCAAAGCCACCAGTTATGGTCATTTAAAGTCTTTCTCACACACACACACACACACTCACTACACACTTTCATAAGGCCCTTTGTGTATGACAACACCAGGAGGGACGTTCACTGAGTTTGGAGGATCATCATCATTGTCACCTAAAAAATGTGCCAGTACAAAAAGAAAGTCAGAGGCGAAGTCTTTTAAAAGCTTTAAAATCACATCAAAATCTAAGTTAAAAGTCTTGTATCTTGTGTTAAAAGGTGTTTGCAACAATAACAATAGAAAGAATTGAAAGAAATATAAGAATAATAATAATGCTTGCTAATTTAACGTTCAGCCCAGTGCTGATTTTTTGTCATTTGTCTTTGTTATGTCTTCTAAGTATTAGACTTTAATTGTGTTGGAAGTGACTTCCGTATGACCCTGTTCATACACACACACACAAACACACACTCTCTCTCACACACAAACACACACCAAAGGGAAGGCCACAGGGTGGTTCAAAGCAGGCCAGTTGGAGCTTGATAAAGCTAAAATGGGGCCCGATGATGGTCTATTTGATTAGTGGACATCCTGCTGTGTCTCCTGATCCCTAATGACATTAGTCTGTGTGTGTGTGTGTGTGTGAAAGAGAGTCAATAACATAGTAGTTCGCACACATCATGTCTTTGTCTCTTTGTTTCGTCTTGCTAATGCGAGGCTAACGAGTGTCACACTTGAGAGCATCATGCTCAGCTAACGGTGTTAACATGCTAGTGTGTCTTGAGCGAAACACCAGCTGACTGTCCTGAGTCAACGCCATCAAGTTTTAAGAACACAAGAGACGTGTTACAATAATGTAAATGCTCAAACAACAGGTTCAACGATATTGGCTTCAAAGAGTTATGCACAGAGGCAGGAATAGTTCACCGTGCCATGAATTGTTCATGTTTAGCTAGCTGCATGACAAAATGACACAGTTAATATACTAACCCTAAAGTCCAGGGTTATATTAATAAACACCCATTTCACACCCAGGTAATATTGAGATAGTCTTAACTAATTACAAACTGGACAATAAGTGTGTTAGCAACGAGTGCTAGCAGGCTACATCTAAACTAAACTACTGCTAGCAAAAACAGATATAATCAACGTTACTTTATAATGATTTTAGCACACCTAAAATGGTTTTACCTCTTACATGTGAATAACTTGAAGCAGTAATAAAGTATTGTCAGATGCTTGTGTTAAAATCACTAAAGAGACTAATATAATGCCCCACCTCTTCTTTCATTATCTCCTCTACCTTGGCAGGGCAGTGATTGTTAATGCAACAGCTAATGTTAGCCATCTTCACATCCTGCATCGTACATTTGAGAGCTAAAGTGTGTGTGTGTGTGTGTGTGTGTGAAAAGCTTCAGAACAGTTCCCTGTCGAGTAAACGCACCATGGAGGTCTGTATAGTTTGATTACATCCTCTTGTGTGTTTAATACACAAGCAGAGCATAAATGACAGCATCGTCTCCATCCATTTCATTTTTGTCCCGAGTAATTTACGATTAACACTGTCGCAGCGCTAAACATTTACAACTGTGTCGTAAATCCATTGGCCACTCTAAACTGATTATTCCTTATATAACCGTGAGTAATCAAAATGGCTGCCACGGGCTTTGGGGTTGAGAGCATTGATGTAGCTTTTCAAGCCGCAGGCTCTCAGTCTTGCAGAGAGTGTTGGTTTGGCTCAGCAGCGAGCCTTGACGGGTCACAGACAGACCGTGGCCAAGGCCGTCTCTTCCTCCTCCATACTCTTCCACCAGATCTCTCTCGTCTATTTATTGCACTCATGACTGGCTCTTTAAGAAATATTCCTCTCTGCAAATTAAGTGCATCTGACGCATTAAAACCCGACTAAACAGGATTGGAGAGCTTCCTCTGCACTAAATCTAGTTCTTCTTTGTTTCTTTAACTCCCTACCCTGTTTACTCCTTTCTCTCCTGCAGTCTCCTCCCCCTCTCCCGCTCTCTTGTCCACCTCTTTTTGTCCACTCCCGCAGGCTGAAATTTATACAGCTTCAAGGAATGAAGAGAGGAGAGCGAGAGCAGGGCAGGTTTTTTTTTTTCTCTCTGGCTGGACAGCTTGTCCGGAGGTCAGTGTGGAAATGTGATGAATGGTAATTTCAGAGAGAGAGAGCGAAGAAGACAAAAAAAAAGACAGTAGCTGGCTTTCCATCCAAACAGATTTATGAGAATTGTACTTTACTGCTCTTATTCTGCACCGCCTGCACATAAGTTACTTGTAATTTTTTTTTTAAATATACTGCATAATTTATATTTGCACTTGAGTATGTTGAGTCTCATAAATGTTGGCAGCAGAAATATAAATGTGTCTGAGCCCATCCCTGCATAGCTCAGCCTGATGCTGTTGCCTCACTAAAAGCAACCACCCAGTTAACTGTATATATGAAAAATACACGTCCCACTGTGTGAATGTGAGAAATGATTTGATTGCACCGGTGACTGAATGGCAACATTTGTTAACCTCTGACCATAATGAATCTGTTGCCCGAATGTCAAAAGACTTCGAAAGCTGCTATAATGACAGGAGCAGACGAGGAAGATCACTCCTCCTCTCGCGTCTAGTTTTCCGGGAAAACCTCGGCAGCGATTTCCAGACGCACTCTGGGGTCACTGGAGGAGGCTGTGGACTGGTTTTAATTACAAACTGCGCTGTAAGGCCTCGTGCCCCAGTGTGAGTGTGTGTGTGTGTGTGTGTGTGTGTGTGTGTGTGGATGTAGAACAAGGTGTTGTGGCTCATTGTTTTAGTGAGAAGGCTTTGAGAGCCATCACGGCCACCTGCTTTTCATCAGAGGCATCTGCTCTGACCCTAACAGCACACACACACATACACACACACACACACACACACACTCTTCTTGTTATTCCTCACGCTGGGTCTCTTTACACACGCATGCTTCTCGTATCACTTCCACTATATCAGTTATACACACACACACACATATAATCACCACAGTAGAGATGTTGCGGTCGTCACTGACTGTCAGAGTGATGCAGGGCGCCGACTGAGACAGGAAGACATGGTGAAGCCATGACGAGCCTTCCTACTGCTTAACAAGAGGGTGTAAAAATACCCTCAAACGCATCGCACACCACTTCCACGTCCCACTGTATTACTAAATCTGACATTCATGTGACTGAAAACGCTCTGCGGCGTGTTTTCATTTGACCTTTGACCCAAAAGGCAAACACGTACTTCTGTGTATTGAACCGCAACACGTTTTTGGTCATCATCGAAATCTGCCTGTTAAGATCAGACCTTTTCATTCGTCAGACATTTTTTTTTTATTTAACACACAATTCACCCAATTCCAGATGAGCTTGTTTAGGTAAAGCTCCTGTACAGTGAAGAAGGAGGAGAGAACGATGGAGCCATAGAGGTGAACTGGTGAGATGACCTGCAGCATCTACACTGGTACCAGAACAGTACTCTTTAATGGCAGATGTTGTTAAATGCCGATTCCTGCCATACTTTTTTCTCTTCTTTATATTCAAAATTGAAAATATGAAATGATACTTTTCATCTAAATGCAAAGGACAGTCTAAGTGACATGGGACTCGCTGTACGACTCACGACTCATAATTCAGGATTTGCCAAAATCGTCTTGACTCTAATTCCTAGTGTGCGACTGTAATTACTTTACAGTCTTCATTACATACGGTTAAAACAGCCAGAAAAAGCCACTAAGCTAAGATTATTGCAAATTTTCGCACTCCGTTTTTCTAAGCCATGAGAAAATGTCGTCCAGAGTCATGTGGCCTGGAGCGAAGTGAGAGGCGTCATATATCATTCAGATGAGGATTTGTTGTTGTTGCCATGACAGTAAACGAGCCCCACAGCAGCTTGGCTGAGAAGGAGCATAACAAACGGCGTGACACTGAGCTGCCTGGTGTTCAGACAGAGGTCCAAAACACACACTGAAGCCACATGTCACTGTGTTTGTTGCTCATGTTACAGTACAGGCAGGTGTGGTCACCTCCTGCAACACACCACACACCAGGCGAAAATGAAAGATCATAACAAATTACTAATATTAAGCCTGAAAATAGTCCGTGTTGTGTTGTAACTGTAGATTCGGTAAGGTCTTAGATCACAGCGACAGGATAGAAGTCTTACCAGCCAGGGGTGAGGGATCTCAGGGAGGGGCATCTGAGGCGGGGCCGGCAGACCACTGTGGATCTCTGACTTGAATGACGGCTCTGGGAGGGAGGTCACAAAAAGGAGAGGGAGTTCTTTACTGCACAAAACAGCAATCGAGAGCAGCGTGAACTCTGAAGTATTACACATTTGACTCTTTGACTCCACACTCAAAGAGAGTTTTGCCTGTTTTTGGTTTGTTTTGCTTTACGGTGGTGGCGGCGGAGCTCGTGGTCTCACCTTTATCTGAGAGCACTCTGTGGAGGATGTTGGAGAGGTGCAGCTTCCTCTCACGGACCCCGGCGCTCAGGTACTCCCTGTCCAGCAGGTCCAGGAACAGACGAAGCTCGCACACCAGCTCCTCCATCGCTGCACACACACACATACATACAAAGAAACAGTCATGAAAGCCATTATTATCTCAGACAATTTATTACATCTGTTACAATTTACACAACCAGCAGCAGAAACAAGACGTAGACATACAGCTACAGTAAGAAGCAGATGGAAAGTCAGGACTGAGACAAGTCCAACATCAAGTCCTACACACTGTATTTTGACTGATTACACCTGTATACGCCCTTCACAAAGTGTACTCGCACTCTAAATGTTCAATGTTAGAAGCACATATAACACAGGTAATGCATATTTGAGTACATATAATGTGATCATCTACAGTACACACAATCATGCTTCTGATGTGAAACACTGTACAGAGGAACACCTGATGCACTGTTTAACGTATCTCAGAGAGGGAAACATCATTTTTCATCTTCAGCCTTGGCGAGGTCATTCCAATTCAAAAGGCTCAAATCCAAAATGAAGTCACTGAGTTGAGTTTTTCCATTGTTTTTAGTGCAGTCAGTGAATTCATGACTGGAGTCAGCACTTCTGTCTGTAAGATGTGACGAATGTTTGACACAGCTTGGGATATGATGTTAGCGCTGGGTTTGTACGCTCTGCACAGTTAGACTGATTACGACAAGAATATCATATCACACAGGAAGGATTTTGTCAATTAGACCCAAGTTGTACTAAACCAGAATTATCTTTTAAATCTGTGTCACAGAAACAAGAAGATAAGATTCAGCTCATCAGCCCTCCAGTGATACGCTGAGAACTAGATCACAGCGTTGCTCATTAATCAGTCCTAATGTATGTTTTAGTTTGATGATTTTAGTGAACATGCCTCTTTGCTCTGTAATCCAACATTAAACAGACCCTGAACAAAAGCAAAACACAGTTATATAACAGGTGCTGGGCAGCCAGGTACAGATGGAAAACAGAGCCTCTACTTAGTCAATCAATCACCGTGGCAGCAGGCTGACGGCTGCTCGGCGAGGACGGACCTGGCAACCTACCTGGCGGACACGCTGCTGCAGAGTTATAGCTGCTGCTGGAAAATACGCACCGAGCAAAAACAATGGAAGGGAAACCAAATATAGGCAGGAGGAGAGGAATGTGTGTGTGTCCGCACACGTGCATCACGCGCTGTTATCAGAGAGTCTGTTATGATATGCGAGGCGTTGCATCGAGCTCATAAGCGTGACTCGGGGGCTGCACGGTGATGCAAAGGCGCTCCGATAACGAGCGCCGCTCTCAGGCTGAGGATGCTGGTCCGTTCAGGTGCAGCTCAAGCGTACCGTCAACATCTGATTGTGTGAAGGGCGACAACATCATAGTGGAAAGCAGCTGTGGATTGATGTGATTTATTCTACCCTGTGAACTATATATTTGGAGGTTCAGCTGCCGAGGCTGGTAGAAAACTTGTCCATAGGTTCGGCCTCTTACTGCTGTTGGGCTGCTGGACCACACAAACATCCAGTGTGGGAGTGCATCACCTAAACCCTTAGATGCATGGAAATCCAAAATAGGCAGCACAGTGTGGGCTCACAGACCAGAGGATGAAGCCCTGATATGTTTATGTTCTCATGCTCAGTCACCGTTTGGCCCAGAAGCACAGGAGGTGCACTGATTTGACCCAACTGTGAAACGTCCCAGCAGCGTTAAACTAACCAGGCCTCCGCCGACTCTGCGTGTTGGACTCGGGTCAGGGATTACAATACCAAGAAGTCCCCTCCAGCAGGGACTGGATGTTCCTGTAACCTTATGCCAGGTATCTGCGATGACGCAACAAACCTCTCATATCTCCCTCAAAACATGTTGGAGTGCCGGAGCCGATCATAACTCCCTCCGCCTATCACGCAGGTATCTGAGACTAACCAGCACCAGGTGAGGCCGCTGGCGCTCCGAGAGGAAGAGCCGGCCCAAAACTTTTCATCGCAGGATCTCGAGCGTTACGAGCCTGACAGTCGTGCAGGTTTCCAGCTCAACCAGGATTCCTTTTCCTCGTAGCGGGAGGGAGCGGTTTGCGTATTGGACGGTGGCTCCGGGGGCTGGATGCGCCGCCGCTTTCACACATTCCTCACATAATCCGATTATCCTACAGGACAGGGGGGGAGGTACGCAGAGAGCGCTGATCCAGGCGAGGGAGGAGGTAAAAGAAAGACAGAGGGAGTGAGAGGTAAACCAGCCAGGGGAGAGAGGAGAAGCAGATATCTCTACAACAACATGTTACAGGTGAGAGTAACATGATGTATTGAGTCGGGCTGGAAAGAAAATCCTGATTAACTAAAACTCTCATTTTCACAGGATCATCTTCAGCCAAAATTACTTAAGACTCTGGCTCTGTGGTGTTTCATTATGGTTTGGCCAATTAGTTAATATCACCTATGAAAAAAATCTGTTTGGGCTGGAAACCTGCAGAACTGTCAGGATCGTAACACTTGAAATCCTGTGATCAAAAGTACAAATGTGGCTTGTGGAAGAACCCGACCTCGATCCCATCAAGCCACTGATTTGTGACGTTGCCATCATATAAAACAAACTCAGAGAAACTGAAGTTGAAGAAACTTTGGTGTAACAGACGCAGATGTCGCTTCACCTCCAGGTTCTTTATATGATCTGATGGCCAAAACTGCAAAATAATGATGAAATTATAAAAGCATGATCCTTTAAAGTGTCACTTAGTAATCTGCGTTCATCGGACTCGACTGCCTCTTACAGCTGCCACAAAAAAAGAAAAGCTCACAGCATCACGTCAGCAAGGCTTTGAAAGCATCTGTAGACTTTGCTTTACGGTCAGATGGAAGAGTCAACCATGACGCTAACCAAACCAAACCAAACTGAGCAGGAGAGTGCTGACATCACCTCTGCAGAGCCGCTCACGCAGACCTCGGATCTGTTTTAAAATCACACAAAGAACGGCCGAGCTCTCTTTAACAGCTCCTCTGTGCAACCTGCGCCATGCCTCACTCCACCGGGGTGGTCAGAAAACGAACCCTGTCTGTGTGTGTGTGTGTGTGTGTGTGTCATTAAAACCTAAAGCAAGCTCTCTAGATCACCAAAGACGGCGAGGGAAAATGAAGTGGCACAGAGCGAGAAGGACCACCCTCAAACAAGGCCCGAGGGCGAGTAGAAAAAATACCTCGTCGTGCAAACAAACCACCCACACCCTTTCTCCAAAACTCCCTCCTGACTCTCTCTCTCTCTCTCTCTCTCTCTCCCCCTCTACCTCTGTGTGTCATCCAGCTCCCCATTCACTTCCACTGTCTTTATTCCATCAGGCGAGTCCCACTGAACAGGGAAATGTACATGCGTTTCTGTGTTTGTTGCGTACCTTGGAATTTCTCCAAGGCACAACACATTTTGGTCAATTCTCTAATATTTGCAAACACATGTATCACACACACTTTCAATTATATTTACACGCCATGTGTAATTTGCCTCAATGCACATTTGCTGTGTCAACACTAGGCTTACGTGACAAACAATAGCAATGCTTTCCAAAACAGAAAAAAAAAACATTAATCCCCACTCCCCCACACACACGCAGAGAGACACACATCCACCCACACACACAGTCACACGCTAAAAACACGCAGACATGTCAAGGATGTTTTCACTGTGAAGTATTCACACTTCCCGGACCTCAGAACAAAGGGGGTTTTCCTGGGTGAGGTGTGTGTGTGTGTTTTGCGAGGCAACGGGGTCATGTTTGGGTCTCACAGAGAATTTGAGACCCCGAGGCTCCGTTGTTGTTGCCGGTGCAAAAATGCTTAGCAAGGTTGGAGGGAGGGATTCTTCCCAGAATACAGCTGTTGTGATTGACAGCACACTGACAGACACTATCCCGTTCTGTGTGTGTGTGTGTGTGTGTGTGTGTGTTTCAGGTGTCTGCTTCTTGTTACCAACAGCGTCTTTAACACTTCGGCTTGTGTTTAGTCTGGGTGTTTGACAAGCTTTCGGGTCAGGATCTGCTTTCACACACACACACACACACACACACACACACACAAAGGCTTAGAGGTCTGTGCGTTATAATTGAAGCATCAGATATCAGTGGCTCCACAGTCACACACACACACACACATCATTAAAGTAAATCCAGTTTCTCTCGCTGACTTAACACGTTGGTTTTTCCCTTGAGAAAATGTGTCCTGCTAATTACAAACCTTCATAAGAAGAAAAGCGTGCCACTCTTGTCAATCATCAGGGACTCTTCATCATTTCACTGGGATAAGGGAGTGGTTAATGAAGGTCTCTGACTCTTGGCCTGGGCTACAGACGTCTCCAGACTTCAGCAGTGGCCTCATAATCGTGCAGTTTCATCTGGAATCAAACGTGATCCAGCTGACGACTGTCTGTTCGTACGTGAGGCGCAGACAGAGAGCGACGGGAGCAGCTCGAGCTTTAAGGTACAAATTCTGACAGACGAAAAGGGAAAAAAAAAAAACGTAGCTCACACCTCCGCCACATCTGACTGACGAGCTTTCATCAGAACATGATGGGAACCCTGGTGGCGAAAACGCAAACCATATGCTGCACACTCAGAAAAGAAATAAAAATACCTTACTGAGACTCAGAAAGGCCTTTTGAGGTGCTACTTATAGCCCTGCAATAGTCACTGTCTGTCCAAACTGTGCAACATCTTCACCACCGCTGCAGCATTTCTCTCTTATTCTAAAACTACCAGGAAAGGAGAGAAAAACACAACAATAAAACCGAGTCTACCTGGCTGGGAGGTCATCATCATCACTTCTCGAGTTTCCTTCCATGCAAACATGCTTAGTTACGTGACTAAATGACCTGTTCAGGTGGTTATTTTTGGTATATAATTAGAGGAGACAATTACAGCTGCAGAATATGTTCCAGTCCACATCTGAAGACGAGCCAGCGGGCGGCATGTCGTCTGCGTTGCACGCCACGCTCCCTCAAATTCAAAACTGGCATTCAGTCTGTGGGAAAAAAAACAGCTGTGTGTCCTGACGCCGGCAAAACAGGATGACCGACACCTTCTCTGGTGCAGGTGATGATAGCCCCGCCCCCCTCCTCCTGCACAGCAGAGCGCTGACTCAGGCGGCAGATGCATGAGAAGCCCGAGCACTTTAATGAGCCGACCGCCCAATCATCTTCGGTGAGCACTTTCCGTGGTTCTGGGGGGGGCTTAATTGCTCTGTGGCTCGAGTGTTACAGTAAGATGGCGGTTTTCTGTTAATTGAGGTTGGTTTATGGTCTGGCATCGTCATGGTTACTGCCTCCAGCATGCCACCAAACACAGCAGACATGATTACATTACCCCCCCCCCGCCCACCCAAAAAAAAAAAGCACACACACGCACACACACACACTCAAGGTTCATCACTGAGCTTCCAACACTGACAAACGTGACTCACATAGAGAAGTATTTGTTCTGGTCGGCCTGAGCTTCACACCAAAGTTAATGAGTCTCAGTCATTATTTCTTTACTATTTACTGTTGGAGTCTGACTACATTTAAGCTAAAATCATATACAGCTCCCACATTAGTCAATTAAGCAACAAGAAACCAAAATGTTTTCATCAGACCATTTCAGTTTCAGCAAAAAAGATAAAAAATTCACTAGTTTCAGCTTCTCAAATGGCAGGATTTGCTGAGCAACTGCAGATATTGCAGAAAAAATGTAAAATTGTTTAAAAAAGATCAATAATAGTATTTACAACTTATTTAAAGTGTCTGTTATGAGAATTTCATGAGCAGCTGATGCTATGTCATGTGTCACTGTCTGTGTGCTCCTGAAGCATCAGATAGCACTCTGTCCTGGTCGGTTTGCTCCGCACTGCTGGTGAAAAGCTGTGAATGCCATACGATATTAGCAGTCATAAATGTTTGGTACGGCATTCGTAAAGCCGGGACTTGGACGAGCACCAGCAGAGAGGGAGAGTTATGAACAGATCAGAGGACGGGCGACGCTGCATTAGTTCATGATGAAAGACAAGCTGCCTCGCTCTCTCCCCCGCTCCTCAGGTCTGTAATTATGAGGTTTGTGTGTTTTCTTCGTTCCATTGGACATGCCAAGCGAACATCACAGAGAGAGGCTGATTGCTATCGAACTGTACAGGTGGTTTACCGTACAAGCAGATGTTTCCCCGACCGCAAAGGCACATCTGCAAACCCTGATCTGAAGACGGGAGGGAGAGAAGAAAGGGTTGGAGATGGAGGGATAGAGCAGTGCTGACAGAGGTTTACAGAAGATATGAAAGGAGGAGGAACCAGGGTGGGAGACAGCACGCTAAAGACAGATAGTGTTTGTGGAGAGCGATGATGCTCCCTTTGTATCTCTTTTAAAAAGATAATTAGAGGGTGCTCAGCTAAAAGCCACAGGCCAAGGAAAGGGAGATGGGGTTCTAACTTTCGGTGGGAATGGAGGACGTGGTTTCCCTGATTGGACTGGGAATGGTAGCTGGCTGGGTGTGAGAAATGAGTGTCACATTGTGCAGAGCTTTTTCATTACTGAGGTTATGGAAGCTGCAGACCTACGAGGCCATATGAGAGCATTCATTTATCCACTGATGAGGTAATAACCAGCGCAGATCAAAGCATCCAAAGTGTAGATATCCAGTCCTGACGCACAACCCGGGGTCCCATTCACACTGAATACAGAGTCTCACTTAATGCCATTACAAAACTCCCTCCTGTGGTTCCACACAGTGTGGCAGGCAGATTTTTAAATTGGGGAGAAGGAAGCACTGATGCTGGTTTCTGCAGGAAGCCTGACTTCAAGAGGAATCAGGAGATATAAAGTCAGATCAGCACATCCCTACAACGAATCTCTTGAGCCACACTGAGATCATCTGTAAGAAGCGGCACTGTATGAGTTTGTTACAGCCATCAAATCTCGGCCATCTCACCTTAACACATTGTGTAAAGAGTACTCGACAGATGATACATCAACAACAGTTTTGATTTGCTTTACTACTTAGCATTATACTCCTCCTTTTAAACGAGT